>JBBPCS010000130.1:15224303-15253154 GCA_037974645.1 Hollardia meadi
GACAGCTGCTGAGCTCCGGGGAGCTTTCGGACAGAGGGGCGGGGGCAGAGCGGAGCTTCTGGAGAAATAAACACAACAAGTCACTGTTCGGATCCAATGTACTTTACTTTGTGAATGTACGGTCCAGCCAAAATAGTCTTTTCATTTATTCGGCGAACACCGAAAGTGCTTTTTTGCTATTTTCGGCCGAACAATTTTGGTTGCCGAACAATCGGTGCATCCCTACTGCATGCACTAATAATTATTTGCCTGCATTTACACCTATCCATAGTTTTACAAGGCCTGAGATGGAATCAGTGAATTGCTAACAGCTAGGTAGCTTAGCTACTACCGGCAGAGTGGGCTGTACACATGACATATTGTCCTGAAATATTTTGAATTAGAGAACCTGTATTAGTTATAAATCAAATCAGGCTTCAAAGTTTCACTAGTTGTGGAATTGTTAAACACTGGCAAGACTTGATTTAGATTTTAGCCTTTAAGTTTTAAAAATCACCGCACATTGTCCATTTTAAAGATAGCTTTAATGCAAGGTTTCTCAAATTAATTAAGCTTGTACTATAACATCCTGATGTAAGTGTGCTTGTGGTGTGTCAGTGCATCTGTGTGTGTGCACATAGTATGCTGCAGTATGCTGAAGTGTTGGCCTCTATCTGACCGCAGAGGGAGTGGCTCAGAGGATAGGGAGGATGTTAGAGGATGAAGAGAGAAAGCGATGGGGGGCATAGCAAAAAAGGAGGGTGCGTGTGTGTGATTAGGGATGGATAGTAGTGCTGGCAGGTCCCATCCTTCATTTGGAAGAGATTGCTTCTCTGGCTCTCTGGCTCACCTCTCACCACTTTTTTGTGCAGTCATCATCTCCATGGCCAAGTCTAACTTGTCTGATGTTATGTTTAAAACATTATATTTATAATGTTATTAAGAGATGGTCAACAGACAGCAATCAATAGGTTGCTAGTACCTTAAACCTGACTACCCTGTTGAATATTTAACTAAAACTGATTTAATTTCTCTCTGAAATTAATATTTTTTATTGATATTTCACATCTACAATTCATATCTTGTAGTTGATATTATTTATGTCTTTCATTCATTGAAAATCTCACCACTAGAGCTTGAAGTTCCTCTCTTGCACAAAAAGTCACAATACAATGTGAGTGTGATAGTTCTTTTGGTTTTTCATATGCTGTTAAACAGGATGCTGGTATAGAACACTCAGCACTTTGTGTAACCTCGTGATCCATTACTTACATAGCTTAATATATGTATACAAACACAACCTAGCAAGTACATGTTTAGTTTCCATTACACATTAGTTTTACCTTGTAAAGGTTAAAAAAAAGAGTTTGTAGACTATTGTCAATCAAACTTTATATGATCAATCAGTCAGTCAAACTTTACATATTCATATATTACCCCAAGCCATTAAAATGTGACTGCCATTTAGCAGTTTTAGCAATAGCAGAATAAATTGTTGTATGTAGGCACCCTCTGCTTGATTTTGTTATGTTTTTAGAACATTATAAATTGTGTTTTAGCACTCTGCTCTTCCTTTAAGGCTTGTAGCCCAAAATGTTTTTAAGTCACCCATCGCTGTTTTGTGACTACAAACACAAACTGGATTATGGTGGTTTCAATTTAGATGCCCAGAGTAACTAGACAGTCTTGACAATCAAGCCCTGAATAAGAACTCATGATGCAGTGCTGCTTGACTTTATCACAAAAAATATATTATTTTCTATTGCAGTCAAACTTTTAGTAGTTTTCTTATACTGGGCACACAAAAATACACATTAGAACTGAATCAACTTTTCAATGGCAACAACACTTCACTGAGTGAAACACACACACTGTTAGCAGATGTTATGTCTCTTTTGATTGGGATGGAATTACGAAGGAAATGAGGCATGTGGTTTTGAACAGGGTTTCCTCTCCTTGTGTGTGCCTGCTTGCAAACATCATTTTCCTGTATTTCACATGTCAGCGAAGTGCTCTGTTGCTATAACCGCCTATCATAGTAGTCCCAAAATAGTGCAAAGATTATTGTTCTAGGATCTCAGATGACCCAGTTTGAGGTGTGTATGTGTTGCTGCGAGGTTTGTTTATTTCTGAGAGTAGTCGACCTTCCTGGCACTGTGTTTGGTGTGCTGAGAGATGGGAGTTTAGGGGAAGTTGGAGCAAGTGCCTACCATTAGCAAAGAGGGAGTAACAATGAGCCATAGGAGAGAGGAAAGGGGCTGTGGTTTGCTGTGTCTCTTTCCATGCACTAGTAAAAGCAGAGCAGTACATCCTCTGTAGCAGCCTGCCTCTCTGGTTGGCTGGCTGGCTGTCTTGACTTGACTGACTTGACTGGAGGGATATAAATAGCAGTCTTTGAATAGGATAACTGCAGAGGGAAGGGAAGGAGGGGAGGGGAGATGGAAGTGGCGCCAGAGAAGATAGGAGTGCCAGTGTCTCAGAGTAGAGAAAAAAATGATGCAGCCACGGTCTCATCTGTTCACTCAGTCAGTCACAAGGATGATCATACTTGGATGCACTCAGAAGAAAACGTGCATTATGGAGGAGAGAATTGAGGAATGGAATATATGATTAATTCATGGCCCTGTGAAACAGAATGCCTCTCTTTGTGAAGGAAGGCAGTGGATAGAAATGCACATACACATGTTGTTTACTTGCATACAGGTCAAAGTAGACTGAGAACACGGAGCATGTTAAACTGTACACATCTCTCTCTTCTATAAGTTTGTAATAAAACTGATTACTTGTGCCCTGTAGATTTGTAGTTGTTGTTATAAGAAGGCTATGATCCATCTTGGTCTAACTGACTATGGTGGGGATGCCATGAATTAAGACATGATGAAGCCCACTATTACAAGGGGTGGTTAGCAATGGCAGTAAGTAGCTGTTTAGGTTTTTGTTTAGACATGCCAGTATCATTCCTGAAGACATTTCTCAGCTGTTCCTTGCTCTTTCAATATCCCCCAACATTTGGGTTAATATGCAATGTCTTGTTTTTATTCCTAAGTTCCAGTATATGACTGCTATAGTTGTATGGTTTATATGAACAGTTGGTGTGCCTCTGTTGTTGTGAGGGATTGTAGTTTCTTAAATAGAGATTACCAAGCGTGTTCAAAGGTTTCAATTTAGGCAGACCTACTGTAGCTTGCTCTTTGGGTTCAGCCTAGAGAACAGGTATGCTTTTATGCCTGCCACAGCCGCCCCTCTCAACTGCTCTTGTTCCAGAGAAGGGGTGTAATGGTTGAAAATAGAGTGCTTGATGTACCGTTAATGACTGCATTGTCTGACAGTGTGTAAATGTGTTTTCAAAGAAATGTAGTGGCCAGTTGCTAACGTCCCCCGCATCTTTTTTTTTCTTTTCCTTTGTTCTAGACGGTTGATGACGATGCAATGGCAGCGTGAATGAAGCTTGGCGTGGGGAGAGCTGAACGATGCCCAAAGGTGGGGGTTCTAAAACCCCCCAGCTGGACCACTTCCCACTCAACACCGACATGGTGGAAAAGCAGGGTGGGAAGAAGGTAAGACTGAAAAACCTACAAACACACACTATGCCAATAACCACATGTTTGTGTACAGCATATAACCCTAGCTTCAATTCCTGTTTGTCCTTGAAATCTGACACTAAACCACTACATCTGATCAACAATTATTACAAACCTTGGAAGGCCTTACAGACAGTAAGGGTTAACACTGGCTAAAATAAATAAGAAAATGGAATGGTGGCCAGACAATCCTATAACCACAAAGGCCTAGGAACATGCCCTACAATAGAAAGCACACCCCCTCCCCCAAGTGTCCCAAGTGTCTGCCAGTTTCAGTGATGTAACCTTGTGGTTGATCCTGCTTTCTAACCTCTCTGTGGAGGAGACGAGCATTATGAAAGTTTCACGTCTGTGATCTCATCTATGTCAATGAAGTGACGTTTTGCAGTTGTGCTTAGATTTGCCCTTTGGTGCAGAGGTTAGAGTTATAAAACTATTTGGCTAATTGTTTGAATTCTTTTTCACAATGTTTATGCAAATCATCGCTGCAATAGCCTAGCTTAGACCTGTGGCCACTCTTATATTCTCAACATATGAGGAGGTATCAAAAACGACCCATGTGATCGATTAAATAATGATTGACATCCTGGGTACCAAGAACTTGAACTTACTGTTATTTACACTTTTTATGGGGTATTGCTAGTTATAGCTACTGCTACGTGTGATGCATTTACCAGTGACCGATGACCACCTAAATGCAAATACCTACTAAATTAAGTGTGTTTACTGCAGTTACTATTCCCCCCCTTTATAAGGCCCACCTTAATAAACAATTACATAACTGACTGTTGCATAATGGATTGATGGATACTGATGGCTGCTAAAAATGCAGATTTTGTGTCCACAAAATTCAGGAAAAAGGCAGAATTTCTCAGCCACATTCTGTGGCACATTTGGAATAGGAGAGCCTTGTTGGTCTGTAAAGACAAATTCTGTCTTAACAGTTTAACGTAGCTTCTCTTTAACTTGACACCAGTACAGTCATTTCGTTTGCTGTGGAACAAAGTGGTGGGCGCAGCTTGATGATGTCATGGTGTGTGTGCCAACTGTTAAGGTATTGGCAGCAGCACCAACAGGCGAAGAGAGGAGAGGTACAGCTTATGCAGGCATGGATTTACAGCCCTCTGCAAAGGATTGCATCAGACTTGCATGGAGGAAGGGAGGGAGGGAAAGGAGCTCACAGGGGTGGGTGGAAAATGGAGTGAAACGAAAAGAGCAGGCATTGCTAGAAGATCATCAAACAAGGTGTCTTATTAAAGCAGATTTGAGGAAGGTCTCTAGCTTACTTAATTCACTCACTGTAATTCAGCAAAAAACAACCCGCTCTAACTCTGTTGATAAGCTTTGGTGATTTGACCATTTCTACCAATGTCATTTGGCTCTGCATGTTCTTTTTAAGTAATCGTTCTCTTGCAGCTCATTTTCCTCACTTAGATATTGTGAAGCTTTGCACATGCCCTGATGTGTGCATCATGCCTTTGCATGAATTGTGGGTTCTCTTGTAAAAGCCTTTGTGTCGGTGAGCAGAGACGCAGACAGAGAGGAAGGGGGAGAGAGAGAGATCAGCTAACTGTAGCTGACACTGTTTGTGTCTACTGTACCATGACATCATAGTCTTATGACTGGGGCAGGGCAGGGGGAGGAGTTCAAAGAGCTGAAACATAATGGAAAAGCTGCCCTAAGGATAAAGAGAGATGAGTAGGGGACAGACGGTAGGACAGAGAAATTAAGTGAAATAAAGTGAGTATGTACATTACATGCGATTTGCTCTTGCATTTCAATTATGAAACCTTAAACCTTGTGTACCTGTATCATACCGATTAAAACATCTTGGCCATATACCAAAATACACATATTGTACTCTACAAACACAGTCATTACCCGAAATATTTATGTATCAAGTACTAAAAGCCACTGTATGTTGTGGTGATGAAGACCTTTTGTATACCTCTAGGTGAAATGAGTTGCTACTTATATTTGTGCCATACATCTTTCCCCATATTTATTTACTCTCATTTAGAAATTCTGTTGTTTCTAACAAGTCCTGTCAGTTTTAGTAGTATACAAAAATAATTTTTTCCCCCTCTAAATACATTTTTATCAATACAGCTGTACACTGCACAATTAAGAAAGCTTTATATTAGAAATAGTAAAGCATTTTGAATATGTGAGGCGTAAATAGCAAAACATCTTCCTTCCCTTCCCTCTTCAGACCTTTTTCTCTCATGTTGACTAGTGTCCTACAGTGTTTGTATATGGGGGTTTTTATTGTCGCTCTGCTTGCTTTGTTCAGTGATGCTACATTCTGTTATTCATTGAAATGTCTGGCTGGGTTGGGTCAGTATTGCTTTTTTTCAATGCAGTTGTAAATTTGATTCTTTGTAGTTTTGGATAATTGGTCAGAGAAAATAAGCAATTTGAAGAAATAATTTGAGTTCCAATTACTTATGATCAGTCAATTGATCAGTTAATTAAACATTGATTAATATAATATGTACAATAGCATATGTAATTGTAACCCTACAAGAATTTATCAGAAACAATTTTTTTGCCATGTGGTTTCAGCTCTAGCTGTTGGAATGCTAAGAAAGTCACTATCACTCTCAGATCCCAGTACAAAGAAACTAACACATAAGTATTTACATCTGTTGATAGCAAATACACTTGGGCTTGAGATTGTTTCCAGCAGCTGTAGACCACAGAGCCGAGCCGGCGTCAGCTTAGCCTCTTCTCCGTGCGCCTGGCTCTTTGTGCTGTGGCTGGGGAGCCAGGAATCTCGAAGGAACTCCATGGAAAAGTTTTGCTCTGCAAAGCCCATAATAGCTAAAAGAGACGGGGCGGAGACTAGCACCAACTACAGGAGAAGGCTGTAGGATACAAAGCTAGCTTAAACTCGTCTGTCTGTATTGGCCTATGACTCTTTTTAACTTTGTCTTCACCAAGAAGTAGAGCTGTGTTGCCTCTAAACCATGTAATTTAAAGTGTTCTTCATGTTCTTATTTGTCTTAACAGGATAAAGTGTTGTCAAACAAGACTCCCAAATTGGATCGCAGTGATGGGGTCAAAGAGATGAAAGAAAAGGCCCCTAAAAGAAAGCTGCCCTTCACTGCTGGAGCTAATGGAGACCAGAAAGATTCTGACTCAGGTAAGAGAATATTGCAATGCGTTTACTCATATATGTTGATCTTTCCACCTCCATGTGACTCTAAATTGGGAATCAAAAAGGAATGGGAGTTACAATTACATCACATCCTCTCAAGCTTATAGGAAGTACTTAGACATGCTCTGTGAAAGGGGTTGGGCTTCAGTGAAAGGCCTCCCAGCTCTGGCATTAACCTAGCTGTTTGTCTGTGGCAAAACCAAGGAATTCATTCCAACAATCACAGTCCAAAGGGAGAGGAAGACCACACAAAATTATCCAATTAAGTGGAAATTTGTCTAACGTACAGGCCTGACCAGGTCTGGCTTTGGTAAGGCTCTGGCTTTGTGTTTTCTTTAATTAGGACTACTGCTCATGCTTGTTTGACTTTGGGCTTTAAGGATTCAGGATTTAGTTTGTTGATAGCAGTCCAGCTCAGAGGCTTTGATAACAGCCTGAATCATCAGCGCCGGCTGAGTCGCTACATTGGTTTATGGTCTGTGATTACACTAGAAAGTGTAGAAAGAGTGTAATGCTAAAAGTGTGCATCTTGCAGCAGATGACTATTGTGGTTTGGGGTCAAGTTTACTAAGATTAGACATGAAGGGTTATGTGTAATTACTGTGTCGGTCAAGATAATTATGAATAAGTGGAATTTTTGATTGAGAGGCAACTTTTTTCCTCATTACTCCATTAATTTACACTCTTGAAACCCTGTTGTGTGTGTGTTATTGCCTTTGGCTTGCTTACATTTATATTGTTTCTCTAGGAATTATATATGCTTGTTGTACACGGTTATTTTATTTTATTTAGTATTTAGCTGGTTTCATGTTTTTTTTACCTGTTTGCTTTCTTTGGCTGCTTCTTGGATATTTTCCAACAAAGAAGCCCCCACCCCCCCAGTAAGGGGAGGTTGCATCCCAGGAACAATAGCTGGACAATCTGTCTATTAGTATGCTAATTGTTATTGGATTGGGCTATATGCTCACTTAGCCCCAACTCTCAAGTTAACCTCCCTGCAACATATTATGAACAAAATTGTCTCTTTATAGTTTCTGGTGTTTATAAACTGTAGAACCCTGAAAGGTTGCAGGTCTCATGGCTTTGCACAAAATTATCAAACATTACAGAGTTGAATACAGTCATGTTGCTAGTATCTGTCTGTCATTTTAGTACTTCAATTTTATAAGGATGTATTGCATCACATTGGCAAAAGGATTTTGTCTTAGCTGTAGCTGGCCTAATCATTTCATCAGGGTTTGGCCTGTATCTATGACTGTGTGTGTACTATATTGAGTTGTTTCTGCATATCTGTGTTTTATAGTCTGACTTTTCTTGGCCTTTAAAGTTTTGACTCTACCCCCACTACCAACTCTCCATTCCTCTGTAACTTGATGATTAGCAACAGTTAAGGTCAAAATGATTAGCCCCCAAGGAGACATGGAACATTTTCCTAAAATTCTGTCCAATGTTTGGATCATTCATAAAGCTTTACAGAGAAAAACAGTCATAAATGTAAGGGCCATCATGATATACATTTTGATTTTAAAAAAACAAACTTTTGGTTTGCTGTATAACAGATGTATTGAAAATTGGTGTGGTCAAAATGATTAGCCCCCATGTGAATTCTTCAAGAGAATGGTGGCAAATTGAACTTTCTAGCTTTCAAACAACACCCGAACAATCAATCAGCATTGAACTCTACTAAATGGACTCAAGTGAACTGTGCTAGTGGGCACTTGGTATTGTATTACCAGAATAATCTGCAGCCTTGTCTTTGACTCCAACTAAGTAAACACCTTGAAAAATAGTGATATTTATTTTATCCACTTTATCCACTCTGTCACAACACAACCAAGGATATTATTTAAAGTTAGCATAACAAGGAAAATAATGTAAACTGCTTAGAAATGCAGACAAAAGAATAATAAAATGTCTTATGAAATTAGCATGTTTTGTTTTTCATGTGCATTTTTTTTATGGATTGGTGATTGCTTATCATATTGGTTATTATCAATCAGACAAAAGGGGGAAATATTGAATCTAGTTATAGTCTTGGTTTACCTGGCATGCATTATTTTAAGACACCACAGGCAGATTCACTACAGCTCTTAACTCTTATCCAGTTTCCATCACATTTGTCTTTCTTTGGTTCCCTTATGAAATGTCTTAGCTATATTGTTTGTTGGTTAAAGCCTAGTGTTGGAAATTTTCTTCTGATGAATACCAAATTTATCTGGATCTGGGTCAGATGTAGCCCTAGTTTGGGCAAGCTAAATGTATTTCATGGCATTTCCAATTTCTGTAATGGTAGATGAGGCCTTTGCAGTAATGTTGATGTTGTTTATAGGCATTGCTTTCAACTTGGCCTCTAATTAACATGCATGTGCAAGTTGTCTGCTTAGTGTTTACAAATATTACAAGAGCCTAAGCTAGAGCAGGGACAGGGGAATATGCACTTGCTGCAAGCAAACTTTAGATAGCATACTGCAGATCATCCAAGTTGAAGTTAATCAGGTCAAGCCTCCCTTGACCTCCTCCTGTCAAGCGCTAGACAGCAGCATTCCTCCTTCCTGAGGTCATTCTCCTTCCGCTCTTCTCTTCTCACCACCATTATCCACAGCAGCAGCAGTCAGACTTCAGAGATAGATGGTGGAACAATTGTATCTGATTAAGTCTATGCCCACACCAACCAGAATAATTCAAAAAATGCTGTTTACATGTGAAAACAACTAGCGCTGTCAGGTCGTTTTTGTGATTGGAGAACCATTTTCTGAAGCACCAAAACAATAGGAAACCATTTCTTGCTCTTCCTTGAGTTGGAAAACAACAAAATTGTGAAATGCAGCAATCTTCTTATAGAGGGTGAGACAAAAAAAGCCCCATGACTTCATGCTGTCTCTGCTCACTTCGTGTTGACTGCAGCCAAAGAAACATTTTAGTTGTTGGCATATTGACATATTTTATTGTGCAGAAATTGAGTCGATTAATCCATTAATCAATTGATTGACAATTTAATTGACAAGTTCCATAAATGTAAGGATGTGCTACCTTGATGTCCTACGTATTCAGATGATAAAAGTTTGGAACCAGCCAACAGTACATGGTTAATCATTAGTTGCAGCAATAATGTTTTTATGCCTCTGCGCCTGTGATGGCCATGCCTGGAGGCCCTCTATGTTTTCAGATTGTCCGTCCATCCGTCCGTCCATCCGTCCGTCCCATCCTTGTGAACACAATATCTCAGGAATGCTTGTAGGGAATTTCTTCAAATTTGGCACAAATGTCGACTTGGACCCAAGGATAAACTGATTCGATTTTTGTTGACAGCGGTCAAAGGTCAAGGTCACTGTGACCTATTAAACAAATTTTTAGTTATAAGTTAACAATTCATACACTAATTATGACAAACTTTCAAACAAATGTCTAACAGGATAAAATGATCAAGTGACATTTGATATCCAAAAGGTCAAAGGTCAACTCCACTGTGACATCATATTCTGCAAACATACTTTGCTGGCCATTATTCAACTCCATAATTTAACAACAGAAAGGGAGATTAGATTGTATAGATCTTCTCTGCTGCCAGGATGTAGATGTGTGTGAGGCATTCATGTTTTAGAATTTGGAGCTTCTTTGGAGCAACATCCATATTTGAAGTATTGTAGTCCACCATATGCTCATTGGTTTTGTTGATATTGAGCTTCAGGCGATTGTCGTTGCACCATGTGACAAAGCTCTCTATCAGTCTACATATATTCTGAGTCTGGACAGTCATTGATAGATATTGCAACTTCATTGGTGTGCGGAGGCATACAACTGCGAGGCGGTAATTCTAGTTATGTGTCTGTGTCAGACAATGACTTAACTGGGGCTAATAAGTTATAACTGTTACCTGAAGTAGAAGATAATTTCTGCATTGCTGCCCTGAGTTGCTCAATTATTTATGTATTTTATAGCACAAACATACAAACTGTTAAAACACAACAGCAATATTGTGTAATCAGTTATACTGGCATTCAAAGTCAGTTGCTCTTTTTGTGTCTTTGAATTTGCAGCTTTGCAGTGTCACTTTGTCCCTTTTGTGCAGCCATCTAGGATATTAACTGTGATTGCAGCAATGCCTTTGCCATTGGGTCAGTTGTTCTGCACAGTGATGATGGTGAGGTTTGTGAACGTTGAAGGAAGGTGTGAGCTGAGCCATGTCGAGTGGGTTGCAAAAGGGAGACAGTGGTTTGCACAGATCTTCGACCCACACATCTTTTCTCCTTCGCAGGTTACAACACAGAGATTCTTTTTTCTGTCTCCCAGACTCACACTGGCTCAAAATAAAACCAATGGACAGAAGCCATACACCCGCTGCATAACTGATTAAAGCATTATGCATCAAATTCGGCAGTTAGACGGAGAGTATAGAGAGCATCGTACACCCCACTAGGTTCATACTATATATTTGGATAGCTCTTGCTCAACACAAAGCATTGAAAAAACATCCTCTTGGCCACTTCCTGCCTCTTCTCCCTTCACTTCCTGTTTATGCAATTTTATTAGTCCCCAAGCAGAACATTGTTTCACGCTAACATTCTACGTTAAAACATACCTGGTCAGGCTGGTTGGAGTGGTTCTTCTTGTCCTGGAGTCTGTTGGCTAACTGAACTCGACAGACTCTTTGTTAGCTCACACTGTATTATTGTCTGAAAATCATATAAAGATCTACCTCCGGACATTTGTTTAATGTGGTCCCCTCCCTAGGCTCAGGTAGGCTGTTTATTCATTAGTGGCTATTCCTAGCTTTCTTTTTCTTATTCTCCTGTTCTCTTATCTTGTTAGTCAGGTTTCAAGCAGTAAGGAGAGTAAGGTTTCATCTCTGTCTGTAAGCTGAGCAATATCTTTTTACTGAGACACTTAAAAGCCCCACAAGTGTTCCCTAAATAGACATCCAAAAGAAATACATACTATGGGAGCAGGTACATTGTGTTGTGCAATTGTTGGTTCATTTGTGTAAGTCAATTCATGTGTGTATTTTTGATTCAAGCAATGATTAATAATTGTAGGCATACATTGCACACAGTGTTTTGGTGTTCAGTGTTTAATCAATCTGACTTTACCAATTTGAGACACATCTTTCCTTAAATTCTCAGGGTGATAAACTAGATGAACAGACAGACAAACCTTATGAAAGCAAAAGTATATCCCTGCCTTTATAAACAACGTGTGTCTAATTTGCCCACAGCTTCCTGTCAAATTAAACTCACTCACATTTGTATAAGCAGAAGTTGCTGGGATAAGAATTTTCCACTTTTGCCTAGCTAGTGTAAATGTTGTCAATTTGAAACTGTCATCATACAGATTTTTGCTATCTGGAGTCTGGTGTGTGTCAGAGGTGAGCAAGCTAGTTGCTGCCACTGATGGTGAATCTTATTTCAGAGACATTGGCCTTGTATGTTGTAGCAGTCCTCTGCATGTCTGCATGTGTGCATCAGGGTAATCACTGCCTTCCTGGTTCCCTATCTTGTAAACTAAGCCTGGAAAAGCAAGCATAGCACTTTCTCTGTGCTGCTGCTCGAAAACATGTTTGGACTGCTTCTGTGGTTCCTGCTGGTAAAGTCTCTACAGAAGGAATGTGTCTAAATGGCAAATGCTTTGGAGAACGTGAGAGTGTATCAAAGAGGGGTTGGGGCACATTAGCTGTAAGTGTTCACAGATGTTAGTGAAAGTTCATGAAGTCTGTACTTGTGACTGGAAAAATCTTTTCCTGGATACTCTTGAGCCACTGGTAGTGTGAGCTGCCATGCTTCTCTCTTGCCTTATGTATTTGTATGTTTGTGGCCTTGAGCAACAGAATGGAATGAGAAAATCCTAAAGAAATCAGGCTCAGACACATCTACAGCTCTCTCTTTGTGGTAGGAGTCTGTATTGTTGCTAGTGTTTAATTGCTGTGGCCTGTGGGAGTTGTTTCCCCTCAGCAATGAAGTGTTCAAGTCATGTGTAGCTTTACCCTCCATAAGGGTCATCAGATGGTATGTTGCCACTGAAAATAATTGCTGGGTGTGTCTTTGTGGAGCAGCTGCTTTTGTCCAGTAGCACCGTGTCTCCAGTAACACCGTGTCTCCAGTAACCCTGGCAGGCAAGCAGGCATGTGGTGACCTTGGCAAGGCCACTTTGAATTGAAATGTACACCAACTATTTCGTAATAACTGTCGTTCTGCCAAGTCACACCCTCTTTCCTCTCTTCTCAACTCGGACTGATTGGCTTGGAGACAGACAGACATAAACATACTGCTTGTTGGCCCCTCCCTTTCTCAGGGGCAGCTGGGTAAAAACACAAAAGTCACCCCCTACTACCACCAAACGTCTCACACACTGATCTACATAGACAGCATGTAGTATGTGAGCATGTTTTCTTTTTTTATTTCTATATATATTTTTTTTTTACATATGTAAAATATTGTATAAAATGTATATGACATTTAGATTATTAGATGGGAATTTGACTTTATGCAATGGAAATTCTAAATGAGGGGGTAAAGTGTGTGTAGTAATGAGAAGACTTTTTGTTCATTGTAAATTCAATACTTCTTGCTTAGTTGTCTTTCGGTCTGAAAAGGGAAGTAGTCAGACACCAGTATGGACACCACTTGCAAAGTGCTTTTGAAATTATTATTGATTGTTATTATTGACTAAAGAATATATTTAAAAATAAAAAACGTTTTAATTCTAAATTAGTCCTACTATTGTGATATATTCAACATGCTTTTGAAATTTGTCATAAGCAATCAATTTTTTTCCCATTTTATTCAATTTTTAAGGAAACTATATGAAAAATGAGGCATAGAAGTTAATGTCTAATTTAAGTGCTTCTTTTAGTAATCATAACAAAAGAGACTGATATGATAAATTTACCGAATTAATAATTTCACAATAATTTTGTCTTTTATTGGTACACCTATTTCTCTCCCCTGCTTCAAGGTTCACTAAACTGGATTTGTTTATGCATGAATTAAAATCTAATTCAGTGTGTATGTGTATCTCGCAACGCAAAAAGATTAACTTTGCTTCTCTCCTCTTACTTTCGTTACAGAGAAACCAGGTCCAGAGCGGAAGCGCATTAAAAAGGAGCCCACCAACACCCGGAAGGCGGGCTTGCCATTTGGAATGGGGATGCCAGGGATCCGGGCTGGGTACCCCCTCTCTGAGCGGCAGCAGGTGGCCTTGCTCATGCAAATGACAGCTGAGGAGTCCGTCAACAGTCCAGGTGCGTGCTTATCATGGAGCCCACGTTCTCTGTGGACGGGCGGCGGACAAGGAAAGAGGGATGGGAGGAAGCTTTATATGTTGACAGTTTTTGTGTGTGTGGGAGAGCAATAGAGGTGGGCTTAAGGAGAGAGAAGCTGAGGCGTGATGTTGATTGTTTTTGTTTATTTTCTGGAAGTTAAACGCATATCCTGTAATTTCTTTGTCACAT
The DNA here is from genome assembly GCA_037974645.1 of Hollardia meadi. Classification (NCBI taxonomy): domain Eukaryota; kingdom Metazoa; phylum Chordata; class Actinopteri; order Tetraodontiformes; family Triacanthodidae; genus Hollardia; species Hollardia meadi. The sequence continues at coordinate 15,238,468 of JBBPCS010000130.1, forward strand.
CTTAGTCATACTCTCCCTATGGACAGGACCGGTTGCTTAATTTTAATCTAGTTTTACAAGCTAATACATATTAATTCTCATTACAGCTGTACATGTAAACTTATGCTGTCAGTCAGAACATGGTTGTTTTGTCATAGCAGCAGTAAAAGTCTGCAGAGGTGGAGTTATTTTTCTAACATACAGACTGAGGCTGTCAAAGAAATAAAAACCAACTCTCTGTTTGTGTGGAACCAATGTTGCAATCTCAGCATCTGAGCCAAATCACAACAAACATCCAAATGCAAAACAACTGCAGATATGTTGTGGTAGTTTTTGTTTTGTTTGTTATTATTTGTTAGTTTCTAAAATCCTCTCCTCCCAACCAAGACATTTATTCTTGGTAGACAAAGTCATTTGGCTGTAAATGTATTAGATACCTAAGATGGCATTATTGTTGCAACATTGTACTTTTTCTCGTACTATGGACATTTCAGAATTAAATAGAATTAGTTGGTGAACACCAATGCATAGCCACGTTTATTTACATATTAATTCCTTTGTTTCATGCCTAAAGGCATGGGCCTAGATTAAGTGAGTGCATTTCAAATATAATTTGGGACAATAGCTGTGCAAACTCAATAATGTAAATGTGATTAAGGCTTGGGTTTAATCTTGTAAATGTGATGAAATGAGCTCAAGTGAAGTAGGTCCAACCACTCTGATTGTTAGAGTAAGATTGCCCCCTTCTGGCTGTAAGCACTTCAAACCTACTGTTATTGATAGTAGTAAACAATTTGCCATAAGAAACTGTTCTTGTGTTGAAGTTAAATGTCCATCTCCTACCTATAGACACAACACCAAAGCATCAGTCACAATCCAGTCTGGGTCAGAAGGGAACACCAAACTCTGCATCTAAAACCAAAGACAAAGTGAATAAGCGGAATGAGAGAGGAGAGACTCGGCTGCACAGAGCAGCAATCCGTGGAGAGGTACGCCGCATCAAGGAGCTCATCAGCGAGGGAGCTGATGTGAATGTAAAAGACTTTGCAGGTGAGAAGCTCTTTGCGTAGACTTTCAGTTTACTTTGTGAATGTACCAATATACAGTATGTTCATACATATGTTGCATACATCGCTCACACAGTAATTCTTCTTATGTTTAGGCTGGACTGCATTGCATGAGGCGTGCAACAGGGGGTACTATGATGTGGCAAAGCAGCTGCTGGCAGCCGGAGCAGAGGTCAACACCAAGGGTCTGGATGATGACACCCCTCTACATGATGCATCCAACAACGGACATTTCAAGGTAAAAAAAAAAAAATACATGCATAGTCAATAGCCCAAGTCTGAATGCAACATTATCACCAAAATGGAAGAGAACAAATTAACATTGCTATGGTCAGATAGAACAGTTATCATAAGAATCTGAAAAATAAAAACTCCGGTGCTGGTCGAGACAGTTTCTAGTCTTTCTCATCATTACTCTGACTGTTAAGCCTATTCATGGCTCATGCATATGACCAAATAATAACTGTGAGGCTAATAACTTTGTAACCTTTGACGTCTAAATTCTGAACCACAAGAGAACTTGTTAATATCACCTTCTAAATTGCAATTAATATTAATCATATATTTTATTTTATTTGTTTCAGGTGGTTAAGCTACTTTTACGTTATGGAGGGGACCCACGTCAAAGCAACAGAAGAGGTGAAACACCACTGAAGGTTGCCAACTCTCCAACTATGCTGAATCTATTGCTGGGGAAAGGCACCTACACCTCAAGTGAAGAAAGTTCATCAGGTATGTGATATTAAATCTTCAGTCACCTAATGACATGATCTGTATAAATGAAGATGGGGCTGCACACGTTAAATTAAAATTTGTATTCATTGTTTCTCTTTTTACTCCCAACAGAATCTTCAGAGGAGGAAGATGCCCCCTCATTTGCCCCGTCAAGCTCTGTTGATGGCAATAACACAGACTCTGAGTTTGAGAAGGGCTTGAAGACGAAAGGGAAAACGGTAGACCCTCCTAAATCTGCTGTCACACCAGTCAAAGATGAATACGAATTTGATGAGGATGATGAGGAGGAACGTGTCCCTCCTGTGGACGATAAACACCTGTTGAAAAAAGATTTTCGTAAGGATTCCGTCAGCAAGGCCAACAGCTTCATCTCCATACCCAAGATGGAGGTCAAAACCTATTCCAAAAGCAACTCGCTCACACCAAAGAAAACTGTCAGGCGGATAATCTCTGACAGTAACAGTTCAGACGAGGATGATAGGACGTTGTGTTTCACGCCAGCGCCCACGCAACGGCAACAAGCTCAGCAAACAAATACAAAGACTAGAGACTCTGGCAGCATTAGCTCTAAACAACAGAAAGACAAGAATAAAGTCAAAAAGAAGCGGAAGAAGGAGAGTAAAAATAATGTCAGTAAAGAGGTCAGGTTTGGCAAAGTCAATGACAAATTCTGTACATCTGACTCTGATTGTGGAGATATGGAGAGTGAGGATGATAAGGGCTCAAATAGTATGAAAGACTCTTCTGCACCAAGCCTGAAAGAATCCCCTGGCTTTAACGCATCCTCCTCCTCTTCCCATGGAAACTTGAACTCTCAGAAACAAGTACCATCATTAGCAGAACAGCATCCAAAGCAGTGGAGGACAGATGGCTGGAAGACTGTGTCATCTCCTACATGGTCAGACGTCAGTTCTCTCTCAGATTCTGTCAGAACAAGACTATCCAGTGAGTCTGACTACTCCTCTGCTGATTCCAGTGTAGAGTCAATAAAACAAGTTAAGAGGAAAGCGCAGGAAAACAAAAAGAAAAACAACAATGTACACAGTAACACAGTAGACAAGAAAAATTCTGAGCTGTACAAAAACTCCAATGCAGATAGTGCGGTCTCCAAAACTGATGTAGATGGCAAAGTGGTGAAAAAGCATAAAGTGAAGCACAAGCACAAAAATAAAGAAAAGGACAAAGCTCCTAGTCTAGTGCTTAATCAAGACATGAATGAGAAATTTGTCAAGAGCTATTCTTTTGATTTTGATGATTCAAGGCAGAAGTCCCTCATTGTTGAGTCAGAATCACCATCTGAGAGCAAGGTCAAGTTATCCAAACACGAAAAAGACCATTCAAAAAAGGAGGATAGGCTTTCGAAAAGCAAGTCTGAGGATAAGGATTGGTCGTCTGGAAAAGACCTCCATAGAACAGCAAAAGAGGAGAAAACTAAGAAAACAAAGGACTCCACCAAGGACAAGACGAATAAGGAGGAGAGGGAGAAGCCTGTAAAATCGGACAAGGATAGAAATGTCAAAGAGAAGGAGAAGCCCAAGGAGGATAAACAAAAGGCTCACAAAGAGGAGAAAAAGAAAAAGTCCAAGGATAAGTCATCCTCAAAGACAGACAGGAAAAGTGAGCAGAAAGAGGAAAAGCATCTAAAGGTAGACAAGGAGAAAAACAGCAAGGAAGAGAAGGAGAAATGTAAAAAAGACAAAGCACAGAAGGAAGAGTCTGAGTATGAAGGCTATGACGTTAACAACCGCTTCCTCAACCTGGAGGACACCAAGCTCAGTGCCTCAGATGACCATCATGACAGATGGGGCTCTGAGATGTCCTCTGACTCCTCCCTTTATGGAGATGACAGCTGGGACACTCCTGTGAAAGAGTACAAGGAATACAAAGCCAACAACTCTGTTAAGCTGATTGTTGAGACTGTTAAGGAAGAGACAAGGAGGAAAGAAAACAAAGTCAAGGACAAGAAATCGGATCACAATGAGAAGAGATCAGACAAAGAAGCCACCTCTAAGAAGAAAGAAAAAGACTCTTCGGAAAAGACCAATGAAAAGAAAAAAGACTGGTCAGATAAACAAAAAATAAACTCCAGTCACTTAGTTGAAAAGAAGCGGAAGGAGTCCACTGAAACAGTCAAAGACAAGAAAGACAAGGATTCTCTGGACAACAGTCGAGACCGTAAAGATTCGTATGAGTTCATGAAGGATAGAAAGGACATAAAAATCAAACAGGAATCTATAAGAGATGAATATGGCAATGATACCTTCTTCAAAGATATTGATGCTGTCGGTAAATCATGTGATATCAGAGAAAGAAACCACTCTGGAAAGGAAAAAGAAAAGAAGAGCGAGGGAACGGAAAAGCGAGAAAAGACAAAAGCTGACAAGCACAAAGAGAAAACAAAAGACAGAGGAGCTGATCTGGAGAAGGATAAGAGTGAGAAAAGCTCCACAGAAAAAACTGTCAAGGACAAGGATGCAGACAGGGGCACCAAAGACAAGAAGGAGGGAGCCAAAGACAAACATAAAGAGTCTCATGGCAAAGAAAAAGATCGAAAGATGTCTTCAGAACAGACCAAGGACAAGAAAGAAAAGGCTTCTCAAGACAAACATACAGAGAGGGAGAAGGACTTCTTGGAGGTAAAGAAGGAGGAAAGAAAACCTGAGAAAATCCGGGAGAAAACATGGTACAAGATAGCTGACATATTCACTGATGAAAGTGATGATGATGAGGACAGTTACAATGGTGGTGTTGCACTGTCTGACTCCATTAGAAAAGACTCAACCCCTGATCAGGATGAGCTGGATCACTTCCATTCAGAAAAAATTAGAAAATCTTCGACAGAGGCTAAACATAACACAGAAAAGGCAAAAGACAAAGAACACAAAGAAAAGAAAAAGGAAAAGGCCACATTTGACACAGGTAAAGAGAGGAAAAGCTCCGTAGAGAAACACAACAAAGACAAGAAAGATTCTGTTGATGCGAAACACAAGGAAAGGAAAGACAGAATGTCAGTGGACTCGAACCAAGAGAAGAAAAATAAGCAAAAGCTGCTGGACAAAAGGGACACCAGTGAGGAAAAGACAAAGAGCAAATATAAAGACAAGCTGGACCATTCTAAGGAAAGAAAACCCTCAAAAGGCAGTGGTGAGAATGAAAAGTCCCTATTAGAAAAATTGGAGGAGGAAGCTATGAATGACTACAAGGATGACTCCAATGACAAGAACAGTGAAATTTCTTCAGATAGTTTCACTGACCGAGGTCACGAGCCAGTCCTCACTAATTACTATGACTCCATCAGCCTGACTGATGTTACTGACGACAGGAGAGACTCCCTGTCCATATCTACACCCCAGGACAAGTTTAGAGAGAAAGAGAGGCATCGCCATTCTTCTTCATCTTCATCCAAGAAAAGCCATGACAAGGAGAAAGAAAAGGGCAAGAAGGACAAAGGAGACAAACGTGACAAGACAGAGGAGATCAGAGAGTCCTACAGCCGCAGAGAGAGCCTCCCTTTTGAGAAAGAGCCCATGCCTCTAGAGGCAGACCCTTACACATTCCCATATGGAGGTAAGGGAGACGGCGAAGACGACTTTGATAAAACATTGGAATTTGAAAAAGAGATGTCCAAAAAGGATAAAGACAAAGCAACTGGTGTCATCAGTGACCGGATGAAGGACAAAAAGAAAAAAGAGAAACATAAAGAAAAAATGAAGGAGGAGAAGAATAAGTACATTGATGGCTTTGGATCATTTAAACACTCTAAAGAGGATGTAAAGTCAGGGTTGAAAGACAGCCCACAGGTCACTGTACTAAAAGACAGGTCAAAAGAAGAAAGTCCTAAATTTGATTTGAAAAAAGACAGAAATCGGGATGCATTGGACAAAGACAACAGAATGGACCACAGTAAATCTAAGGTTAAGGATGAAAATGAAAAGCTCTCTCAGTCCAAAGACACGGTGCGGAAAGATAGTCGTCCACGTGAAAAACTGTTGGTGGATGGTGATTATCAAATGACAAGTTTTGGTCAGATGTTAAGTCTAAAAGACCAGGAGATTGAAGAGCGCCACAAGAGACATAAAGAAAGGATGAAACAGATGGAAAAACTGAGACCCAAGTCAGGGGACCCTAAACTCAAGGATAAAACAAAGTCCACTGAGGAAGTACGGAAAAACCGCAGTGAGCTATCAAAGAAATCCAACAGTCTAGAGTCTGGTCTTAAAGAGAAGAAGCTGAAGGATGTGGGTCTCCCAGCCCAAATGATGTCCCCTGGGAGGAAGTTCCAGCCTACCGACAATCAAAACTCAAAAGACTGGCTGACTGGCCACCAAATGAAGGAGAACCTTCCAGCCTCTCCCAGGCCAGATCAGAACAGGCCAACTGGTGTCCCCACACCAACGTCTGTCATCTCCTGCCCCAGCTTTGAGGAAGTAATGCAGACACCACGTACCCCATCGTGTAGTGCAGAGGATTACCCTGACATTATGTTGGATGGACTGGACTGCCAGAACTCATCAGCTATGACTATGTCAATGAATGCCTGCTCCCCTTCATTCTTTGAAAGGTAAAGGAAATGTATAACAGATTACTGTTTTGATCATTTGTATGCATCATTTGTGTTTTGTACTATGTTTAATGTGACATAGTTCCTAATGTCTTGTCTTTCTGTTGTCCACCCAGCAGGTACTCTAACTCCCAGAGTTTCCAGGAGGGCACCTGCCCTACCCCTGCGAAAAACCTCCAGCTGCCCCTTGTCAGCCGTTCTGCATCCTCCGATGTCCGCAGGCCTCTGGAGGAGGAGTTCAAGGCTGAGGCTGACAAGTTCCTTCGACAGCAGAGTGATGCAGGGGCTGAATTTGATCCATTACCTTCCTCCCAAACTCTAGAGGACAAATCGGCAACTGTGGATAGGCTGGAGTGCCTGGCATCTCCCTATTTCTCCCCAATAAGGTTGTTGTCCCCTCGGCGGGAGCCAGCCCATCCCACACCAGATGTGGCAGCACAAACACTTGCTAGCACCGAGGGTAATGAACACCTTCCTGAAAATGTATACAACAGTTTTTTGCCCAAACCTTCGACGCCAGTTCACAGGCCAGACCCCCAGGAGCCCTGCTTCGACATAGCTGCACCACCAACACCAGCTCCTGCTGCTTTGCCACCCTTGGACATTGATGACATCTCTGAGCCTCACCACAGCGAGCCTAACCTTGTCCTCTCAGATCTTCCCTCTGTCACAGAAGAACAGGAGCAAGAAGAAGAGGAGGAGGAGGAGGAAGAAGAAGAAGAAGAAGAGGAGGAGGAGGAGGAGGAGGAGGAGGAAGAAGGAGATATGGGTGATATGGATGAGAGAGATGATGGAGACCACTGTGCAGTGGAGGAGCCAGAGCAAACCAGAGAGCCATGTTCTTTCTCCCCTCAAGATGAGGACCCTCTGAGGAAGAGCTGGCCTGCTGAGTCTCCAGACCGGCATGATCCAGAGGTCCACCAGCTCTCCCCTGCACACTCTGCACCCACCCATGGAGAGAACTGTTTTGATCACAGCATGGGTTGGAACCCTGATATGGACCTCAAATCTCCTCACAGGACATATGGGGAGATAGAGGCAGCCGTCTCCAAAATAACCAGTCCTTATTCCCATTCGGACAGTGACATGCAGCACTTGTCCGGACACCCTTCTGTTACTCCCCCTTATGCCACCTGGAATAGGTGGCACAAAGAGGACCAAGTGGACTTTGATGAGCAGAAGGAGGCTGTGGCTGACATCCCCTCTCCAGAGAGGCCTGACACATCTATTGATGGAGAATCCAACTATTTAAACACCTCATCATCCTCCAATAGGCTGGAGTCTTTCTTCCAGGAATGTAACAAGCCTAGCATAGAGGAAAGTCACCAGATAGACACGGAGACAACATGTTTAGAACCAGACAACAGACAGACCACACACAGCTTCAGTGCCACCACTGATGGCCCCATGGCTCCAGCTGTCGCACCTGAGCCTGTGGTGCCCTGGGCAGACCCATTCTCAGCTGATGCAGATGAACTGGATGACCTGGGGCCATTCTCCTTGCCTGACCTACCACTACCAGACAAGTCAGAGGAAGCTGAGGCTCGAGACCCAGAACTAGCTGACCACAACAAGACTGTGCCGACCCACATTAGACATACCATCACAGACAGAGATGATGCGGATATAATGGAGGTGGACTTGCCAAGCCTGACTAAGACCTGCCCTACTGGAGACCTAGGTTTAGGGGAACCTACCGGGCAAGACTTAGTTGTACCATCACCACATGCCACCTTCCCGCAAGATTTGGACCCTGAGCCTCACAGTGTGCCAATCAACAATTCTATGTCTCTTACACAACAACAGGGCAGCATGCTGGAAAGAAAAGGACCTTATGGAGGACCTGATGAGTCGGATCCCAATATGTTGTATTCATCTGTGAAATCAGATGCCAGTCAGCAACATCACATACAGATTCACTCCGTCACTGAGTCATTGCAGTTACCCATGGATTCGATGTCTGCTGTCAACTCAGAGGTAAGACAGGAGGGGATGCCTGAGACTGTAGCAGAATCCGTGTCATCGAGTCATCTTCCTCAGCTCCCAGCGGCAGTCACCCTCTCCAGTACAGTGGAACTACCAGACACTCAGGAGACCACATCCAAGCTAACAGCGGTAACCCTGACCAATGTGTCGACCACTGTAGATATCCCCAAGAAGGTGGATGAAATCCCTCAAAGGATGACCCGCAATCGCGCCAAGAACAATCCGTCTGCTGCTGCTGTTGTCTCTTCTACCTCCAGCATAACAACCTCGTCAGCCACTGCCACCTCTGTAACGACCAGTCTAGCAGTGAGCAATAATCCGATTCCTACTAGAACCCCAACACCCACCTCAGTCTCGTCCCTCATAGCTTTGAAGAAAGACAAAGAATCTGTCCTTAGTGTCTCTTCTACTACGTCTAATTCAACTTCAGCAGTGTCTGTACCTACTTCTGTGACAACTACTGCGCCAGCGGTTCTCAATAAGACAGCAAAAGGTCGCCCTCTTCCCATAGACGAAGAAGAATCTCAGACACAACACCCACGGAAGAGGAAATTTCCCCGTTCTGCTGGCCAGCAGGTCCAGGTCCAGTTGGTAAACACAGCCATGCAGCAAACCAGGGAAATGATTCAACAGACTTTGGCTGTAGTAGTCAATGCTATCAAGCTGGATGACATTGAGCCCTACCACAGTGACCGTTCCAACCCTTACTTTGAGTACCTGCAGATCAGGAAGAAGATTGAGGAAAAGAGGAAGATTCTGTGCTACATCACCCCACAAGCCCCACAGTGTTATGCTGAATATGTAACCTACACTGGCTCCTACTTGCTGGATGGCAAGCCCCTCAGCAAGCTTCACATACCTGTTGTAAGTAATGGGAGCTTTACTTTTGTTTCTAATGATATCACCTATGTAGCAAATAGGTTTGTTCTAAGCATAAATACTGTATCCAATTCTAGAAAAAGTTTGTTTTTATAGGTCTGTTGTTTTGTAGTAGAGGTCAGTGGGTAAATAATACTCTCTATTGTGTTTCCTCATCAGATTGCTCCACCTCCATCACTGTCAGAACCTCTGAAGGAGCTCTTCAGACAACAGGAGGCAGTGAGAGGGAAGCTCAGGTTACAGCACAGCATAGAACGGGTAAGGAATATACTCTCTGGATCATTTTCTAGGCTTATTCTCTATCCATAATTCACTCATTGCTCACTCCCTGTCCCTGCATTCGTGCAATAGCTACACACATGTGCACTGAGCGCTATGAGCACTTCTTTGATGAAAGATCAAAGCCTGTTTTAATAGCAATGCAAGTGAAATCTGCATACCCCTTAACTCCTAAGTTGATCCTGAGTGAATTGCAGATAGAAATCTAATTCATCTCTCTCGCTTATTAAGTGATGAACCTTACCAACGAGCCTGTAGGTCAGCCTGATGTCAAACTTTAATATTAATTTTCTTTTTCTTTTTTGCTGATTGTTCACAGGAGAAGCTGATTGTTTCCTGTGAGCAGGAGGTTTTGAGGGTCCACTGCAGAGCAGCCAGGACAATAGCCAATCAGGCTGTGCCATTCAGTGCCTGCACCATGCTATTGGACTCTGAAGTATACAATATGCCATCAGAGAGCCAGGTAAGAAATATATAAATATAACATTAATTAACCCTTAATCAAGTCATTTATAACAAATTTTATTAGAGATAACCTTATTTTACCTAATCCATTATGTAATCTACATTGTAACTTGGTGTATGTTCTCAGGGTGATGAGAACAAATCTGTGAGAGATCGCTTCAACGCTCGCCAGTTCATTTCCTGGATCCAGGATGTGGATGATAAATATGACCGCATGAAGGTAAAAAATTGGCAGTTATGTCTTCAGTTAAAGGCTTTGATACCATAATGTTGTTCATATACCAAGTGGATTTATGCTTGGTTTCTCCTCCCCCAGACATGTTTGTTGATGCGGCAACAGCATGAGGCAGCAGCCCTCAACGCCGTGCAAAGGATGGAATGGCAGTTGAAGGTCCAGGAGCTTGACCCAGCAGTGCACAAGTCCCTCTGTGTCAACGAAGTGCCGTCCTTCTACGTGCCAATGGTCGATGTCAATGATGACTTTGTGCTGCTGCCTGCATGACACAGCTGAGCAGATAGATAGAGAGCAAACTTTGTCTCAATCACTTCTTCTCAAAGAGACTTCGTTGAGCAGAACGAATGGAAAGGGCTAGCAAGTTTGAATGAGGACTTTAGACAGGAAAAAAATCTTCTATAGAGAAAGCGCAATGATGAAAAACTTGCTCTTGATTCCTTTCTGTGAAGAAGGAAACATGTTTTTACTGGGGAAAAAGAAAATATACAACTTGCACTTTCATCCTCAAAGTTTTTACGCTTTTGTTTGATCAGAGTGTGAAAAGCAGAAACAGTTTTTGCTTTGAGGCTCTGACATTGAGACAAAACTCCTCAGTGCTCAGTTACGGTGAGACAGGGGACAGAGATATATTTTCTGAGTTCATTTTTGGTCCCTGCTTTGATAGACCCACCAACACCACCACCACTGGGAAGAGGTATCGGAAAAGAGCTCTCCCAACAGCGTGGTGCCTGACCTGAGGGAGGACTGAGGCGAAGCCTCCCCTGTTGATCCAGGGCTCCTGGTGGGCCAGGAGAACTAGACCGCCTCCACTGCTGACCCAGACCAACTGAACTGAGCCGTGGTGGTGCATCATGTGGATCTTCAATGTAAATCTACAGCAAGAGAGCGTGGATGGAAAGACCAGGAAGCTAGAACCAGCTGCGGTTGTTTTTTTTGTTTTGTTTTTTGGGCTATAGACTGTATACCCAGAGGACGCCCTCACAGAAGTACAACAGAGCCTGCAGCCGGTTGGAATGCAGCAGAGGGTTAGCAATGTGTGTACACGTCAGGGCCCAGTGTCTGAGAGGAAGAGACTGACCATGCAGCCTCTCAGCCTGGCTAAACAGAAGAGGACAGGCATGGAAGTCTGAGGACAGACCGGAGTGTTCCTCAGCCACCCTGCTTTCTCCAACACAAACACATCCGACCGCCATAGACTGCAAAAACACCATGGGACAACCAGAAGAAACAAACATAACGAATGTTGAGATTCAAAGAGACTATTGAGAAATTGTGGTTTGGCAGGAGGAGAGAAATATTGTTTTTGTCTATTTCTTTACTTGGGCATTTCATTGTTTCTGAGGAAGTGACTTGAAACACTACAGAGCCAATATTAGTTTAATGGAAAAAAAGAAAAATGAAAAAAAGTTGTATTCCGTAAATTATGTACAGTTTTTATATTCGTTAACCAATGTATTCTTGCTGCCTTCTAGATAATTTATTTTGCCACACATTACTGCACAGTTGTAAATAACTTATGTACTGTAATATCACTCAGTTAAGTGTAAAGAAAAAACATAAAAGAAATAAAAATTATCTTTTTATGTACAGTTCACTTTTGGGCAGCACTTTCCCCCCTCATATCCATGGGCCAAATTGTGTACACGATTCTGTCATTATTTGAAAGTCTCCAGTGCACAGTTTTATGATCCCATCTTTAGATTCAGTCTGGGATTAGGTAAGGTAACTCACCTGGACCTGGATCACCAAAACTCACAAATACCTGAGAGAACACTTCTGGATTAAACCGGCCTCCCACAGGCCAACCACCATATAGTCCCTCATATGTAGCAGAATAGATTTATTTAAAGAATAGATAGAGGATTATTATTCATTGCTTTACTACACAATTATATCTGAAAAAATTTGAACCAAGAAAATGCCTTTTTCAGTGAAAAAAAAATGTACTCATTGTTGGGCAAAAGTCACATAGATATATATGGGTGGGATGGAAGTAAGAGAGATGTCATTCACAAGCAAAACCATCATGTAATTGTAGAAAGGTTTCCAATTAATTTTTTTATGTTTTTAATTTACAAAACCTTGACTGAAATCTTTGCTAATCATCACAAAACATCATTGTCTAAAACCCAACAGGACACGGGTCTTTGATCACATGCTCTGTTCTCTCAGATTGTCTGCTTTTCACCGTAGATGACCTGAAGAGTTCCAACAGCCACTGAAGATTTGTTTTTGTCAGTCTATCTGCCCCTTGTTGGAGAACAGCTTATTTTCTAGGTGCTGTTCCAACTTTAAGTCACTGGATGGCGCTAGTGTATTAAAAAAAAACCTCCAGAACCATATTTGGCTGTGCATGAGACCTGTGGCCTTTCGCTTGAATGGGTGTTTTTAAATGTATTGACATTTTTTATTACAGCCAATAGGAAGTTCAATTTCCTTATATGATTCCAGTACAACACCTAGATCAGTTTGGTCATCAGTTGAACTCTAATAGGCTTCATAGTCATGTCAACCTTTTTATCAATGTTTAACCTACGAGGGGTTTGGCTCGCGTTGTCACAGATTTTAAATGTTAGGTTACTTCCTCATATTACTCTGTTGTGTGGTGGCATTTGCCATAATCATGCCCTTGTGTCAGGCCCAAGCAGATAGATAAAGAGACTTAAATCTCAGAACAAACCAAAAAGTGGACAGACATTAACACAAACTGTGGAGGGGAAAGAAGTAGCTTAATGCTGAATAGATTTTTTTATATATATATATATAGTTGTCCTCAATTAAAAATCCCATTGAAATGTTGATTTGTGATGACTTGCATTGATTCTCTATTTTTTAATGGGTTTTGAAGAGCTTTCCTGACCTACCACATAGGCCTGTCTGTGTGTGAGAGCTGCTCATGTATCCTGATGGCAATATTGTCTGAAACCTTTTAAGTTATTTACACAATGTCAGTCAGCATAGCTGTGTATGGTATGTCTAGTCAAGTGCAATGGTTGTTGCGATTACACTGTGCAGACAAGGTGGCTAGATGTATAGTCCTGGATATTTTTGAGAGATATACACATCCTGGTTGGTATATGTATACATACATATTTGGATACAAAATAGCCGGAAATTTGGTTTTTTAACCCCTGTTTGTCATGTTTTTGTTTTTATTTCGTGTTGGTTTCTTGCACCGTTTTGGGGGAAAAGGGGTAAGGGTGTCTTTTGTTCACAGAATCCTTTTGTGTGTGTGTGTGTGTGTGTGTGTGTGTTTTTTTTAGCTCGGTGTATGTAGTTTTGAATGTTGTGTTTATCTTAGGGGTTTTTGTTCCTATATAAAGCATAAACACCAGTGGCATGTCAATCACGTTGCTAATCGAGCAGAATGTATACCGTTACTATGCCCTGACCGACCACACCCTCTCACTATTGTTTACAAGACATCAAGTGTGTTTAAGCCCTGCCTTTGTTTTTACTTCTATAATCAGTCATTTATTTGAACCACAAAGGCTTGAAATGGTGACTGTCGACACAACTGACAGGCGATTTCTTCTACCCCCAGTCTGTGGTACACCGCTGCACAGAGCTATAGACTTAACACATCCATTCACGTTGATGGTCCAGTGTGAATATTTAAACAGTGATAAATTGGATACAAACACACGTCAGTCCTCAGATTCACAGTAGAGCACTTGGCCATAATGATACAGATGCTAGCTTGACACCACCTCAGTCGGCAACATATTACCTCTACTCTCCTCACATTCACTCATAATGTTTATTTTAGATTTGTTATTTGTTGCTTCTTTTTTTTCTTACTGGACATAAATTTACATAATTGCTATTTTTTCATTCTATAGAATCACGATTTCAAGCCTTTTTTTTTTTTTTTTTTTTTTTAGTTTTCGTTTTGTATTTTAATTAAAAACCCAGACTGTAGCTATTTCTTTGTTCCTTTTTTTTTAGAGTGGAAAATGACTAATAAAAAGCATGGAGAACTACTCTTTAAATGGTGAGAAATAACCTATTTATTATCTTTTTGTTTTGTTTTTTGTTTTTGTTTTTTTTTTCTGACACCTGTGGTATGTTTTGAGTTGAAGTTGGTCTCCGCTGTGTAAATTTTCCTCCTTGTAATGCGTGAAAGAGACATACTGTACATAGCTCTGTAAATAAAACCTCCCAGGACGTTTTGCACCCTCCTCTTTGTACTAGTCTGAAAAATTGCGTAGAATGTGGGGTTCTAACAGCAACGAGCCGCGTGCGCTTGCTGCAGGTGATTATGATGTAACAATGTAACATTTTTTTTATTTGTACAATGTAGTTTATTTGTGTACATATTGTTGGAGCAGCTAAGAGGGGGTCATATGAGGGGTTTGTTGATGCTATTGTCAGTGCTGTAACAGAAATCCAGTACTTTCACCTCTAGCTGTTGTTGATTTCCTGGGGAAAAAAAGTAAAGAGAAAAAAAAGACATTAAAAAAAAAAATTTAAAAAACGTGAGAAACTGAAAATGAGGAGG
>JBBPCS010000130.1:15262263-15277828 GCA_037974645.1 Hollardia meadi
CCCCCCCCCCCCCCCCCCCCTCCACAGCCATCGTGTGTTTGATACATACAGAAAATCTCATGTTAAATAAATGTTACATGATGTTAATGTAAGAACTCTTGGCCTTGTGATTCCCAGCAAAGAATAAGAGACTGGCTGCTTACATGTAGGTTCCTAAGTTCTGTTTGAGCAGACTTGCAGCAACCAGACCGTCAGTAGTCAGTTTGTTTTACTGCTTTAATCGGTGAAAACAAACAAAAAAACTTTCAGATAGTGAGATAAATGCATGCAAGCCTGTCTTCCTAGCTCTACCTTCTTCTATCTTATCAGATGAAGATAAGAAAAATCCCATTGTGCCCTCACAGAAGCAGAATCCCGCCTATCTCTGCATTACCATCTTATCTTTATTTCAGGAAACACAAGTAACTGAAATCATCATGTCTGAAAGTCAAAAACAAGAAGACAATATAATGACAGGAGGAGGAAAAATAATATTTTAACTTTCATCACATGTTTTGGGAAGTTGGAACCACAAAGAAAAGAAATAGGGTTGGCGATTATTGTTTATTGTAAGTTATATCTGAGTTTGATCATTCATTGACATCAAAAACTTGTTTATCTTAGACCCATTTTTTTATGTTTAAACCTAAATGTAAAAAAAAATCTCAGAAGGGATCCCTTAATGCCGGGATCAGACTACACAAATTCAGGCCGATTTTCACAAGATTTGGTCGTGGCCTCGGGCCCGATTATGAAGGTGAAGGCGACTCTCCACGACACCCTGACGAGAAGTCTAGCATGTTAGAATTTTTTGTATTTTCCTGCCTAGTTTGACATCTCCTATGACGTCTTCCTTGACGTTGACCAATAGGATAACATATATTTGTCGCATAATTTACCAGAGAATACAATTCCCAATAATTTTTTCCTCCACGAGACTTTCTGTTTACACATAGTGAACCTGGTAACGTAACGTTACCTATACATGTACCCAATGTAATGATTTTGACGTGTACACATTCGTTAACTTACCTCAAGTTCTCTCTGAAGGACAGACAGTCCATACTGTCCTCTTCGTGACACCCAGGAATGGGTCCACAATCTTCGTTTCTTTCTTTTCTTTTTCGTGTCTGAGCACAAGACCGCTAGCATCACACACAACGCTTCGGTAGCCATGATTAACAATTTCTTGTCCCACCTCCCCGATGACTTATGAACTCGCGCAGGGTCGTGAACGATGATTGGTCGGGGTCATACTTGCAGTGTTGCCAGTCTCCCGACCAAGACACGGCAAGAATTTTTGCCACTGTGATTGCTTAATCTGACATGGTGACCATCGTGAAAGACAAAAATATTGTGTAGTCTGATCCCGGCATAAGATAAAATCCTCTGAAATCAGGGGTCTTTGGCCTTATTTGCATCTATTGTTGGGGGTCCTTGACATGAAAACTTTTTGAGATCCCCTGATAATTATGTATTAGTCAGACATGTCTATAGTTTTACCTTCTGTGGTTTCAGGTGATAGGAGATGGCGAGACCTGAACAGTATAGTGAATAGACACATCTATGAATAATATCTTGCGTTGTTGTGCTGTAACCTGTGTTAAAATAAAGTTACTCAGCACATTTTTCATCAATATTAATTGAATGGTCTATTATGCAAAGAGAGGCTGTAGATAAATGTAAGCACATAATGGTCAGGAGATTATCTGTAATCACTTCCCATCTCCTGAAGTCTCTCTGATAACGTAAAGAATAATTTAATTATTTCCATCAGCTCATAACGAATCTGATAAAAGGGAGTTGATTCTATTAAGATACTAATGGCATAAAGGGGATGCACAGAACATCTTTTGTTGGGTGAAAAGGTCAAAAAAAATAAAACTTGGTAACTTCCGGGAAGTTGACGATCGAGTCTACATGTGATAGAACACATAAACTACTTTTCAGGCCTGTTACTCTCATTCCTGGTTATTTTTGGGACTGCTGTACTTACTGGTAGAAAAACAAAAGTTTTGTTTAAAACCACAGAAAACTAAAAATACGGCTGAAGAGTAACTGTTGTATCTGTTCACAGTGCAACCAAACAAACATTTGAACCTGGTGTGGAAATAACAGACCCAAGAAGTAATTAATGTAAATGCAGTGAATGGGAAAAATGAATAATATCAAAAATGGGAAAGGGTTACATTCTTACATTCTGCGTGGCTGACGTGTATGACAGACTAGCAGAGTTGTGGGGGGATTTCAGCTGGTGACAAACTCTGTTGAGCTCTGATTGACAGCAGCCAGCTGGTTGGTTTCCCTTTACTTCTACCTCTCATCTGTCCTCATTCCTCTCCTCCAACTCCTCTGTGAAGAATCTTTAGCTCCTCTTCTTCAGCAGGATTGTCTCTGTAACGAGATGGCTGGTAGAGATAAATAGTGTATATCTAATACAGTGTGTTAACTTTCTGTAAAACAAGAGTGAAGCGGCACAGGAATGTTATTGCGTTAGCATTTGTAGAAATTGTACACATTCCTGTGTGGGAGGAGGTGGTACTGGGTCTGAAATGCAGTACATACGCACACACTTTCTCTGTTTTTTACAAACACACATACTCCCACATTCCTGCGAGGTCAGGCTGAGATTGAGTCCAGTTCTTTTTTGTTTTAGATGAGGCAGATGTTGGGCTGGGTGGGATGAAACGAGAGAGATGTTTCTCAGTGATGTCCTGCCAGCACTGAGAAAGAGATGATAAGTGAGAGATGAGTGAGTGAGCTCCTCCCCCCCCTCCACCGAGGAGGTGGAAAGTTCAGCCGAAACTCGCACAGTTTGACACACTCCCAAACAAGTTTACACCATTACCTGAGGTTAAGGGTACTTTATCTCACAGCAGCTTTATCCAGCTTGTTGAACCTTGCACTTATGTTTTTTTTGCAGATGGTATGCAGAATTTTGCTTTGCTTCAAACTTTCTAACACAGTACAAAGAGATTGTAGCAAAAAGAAAGGGTTGGTTCCACGTTAAAGGACATTTCAAGTTTTTGCAAGAGGGTCCAACTGCCGATCTCATCACCCCAGGTCTGCAAGCCAATGGGAAGAGAGTAGGGTCTGCATACGAAACATGCGTCATTTCCTTGAGGAGGGCCTAAAGAGATATATGAGATGCATTAGTTCCTTTTCTGCCCCAAAAGTGTAAAAGCAACAGACTACAACTTTTACAGTTAATTTAACTACTTACAGTGCCCTCTTAATAAAATATACACAATATACGTGCTATGAGTAAAATAATAATCTAAGAAAGCCACAGAGTGGCAACGAGTGAAATGTTTAAGTGTTACTGGGCAGATCCCAACTTTATCTTTATCGTCTTTGGCGATAACATTAGCAAGGTGGGAAAAAAAATAGAGTATATTAATAGTACAAATATTAAATGTCAGTCAGCTAATGGGCTGTTAAAGATGTTGTGGTGATTTTGTGTTTGTTAACACAGTAACCATACTGTCACGCTTTTATCTTGAGGAGGAAAGAGTTAAAACATTCTGGCAGCATGAGTTTAGGCACACATAATTCACTAAACTCAAACAATTTGTGTTTTCTTCCAGAGGATATTGATTTTAGTGTTATATAGCTTTATATAACCTTTTTGTCTCTTAATAATAAAAAGAATGTACGAGTGCAGACACTTTACATCTTCTACAATACTTGTTGAAGTAAGGTAGATTGTTGGGCAGTTAGGTGGGCTGTAAACCCAAAAATTTGAAAACCCTTTGTTTTAAATGTAGGTAGGGTTGTTATCAGGGTTTTGGGGTTTACCCCCTCCCTTTCCAGCAGTTGAGAAACAAAAGACAAGACTTTTCTTGGTCTTCAGAACCTGCAGCGTTTTTTAACTAAAGCACTGTAAGCTTATACGCACATTTACTGACACATTGACAACTTACTTCTGCCATTTTACTCTCCTCCGTTCCCATTAACTGTCACTTTTCTACAACTTGCTCCCGCTCTCACTCACTTAGCCACACATTCGCTACACACACACACTGACACACATTTCATATTAAGCACAACACAATGGAGGACCAAATGTTTTGTGTTCTTTTTTGTCGGTATGTGGTTGTCTATTAAAACCATTGAGATAAATAAAGATGGACGACGTGCCTTCACTTTCCCCCACTGTACAAAAATGAAGCCAAAATATTCCATATACAAGCGCTTCCATGTTGCGCTGGTGACGTCACTCAGTCGTGAGCGGAGTTCAGCTGTCAATCATAATGTTTCACCCCCTTTTTATAGCATCAAATAACTAAATAAAATTGAACTGAACTGAACTGAACCGGACTGCTTGGTGGAAACGTGTGTGAAGGGGTTCATGTCCTGAGAGGCAATGGATTGGTTCTGGACAGATGTATTAGTCGTGCTTCAGCGGTGTTCTGATGTTATCTGTCCTTCCTCGCTCTCTGTTCCCATCGCTCTCTCAGGGTTGGAGCTGTGTGACCCTCCCCATCGTCTCATGGTTGCTATGGTCAGTGGCTTCTTCGGCCTGTTTGCAGAGGTGCTATTGCCGGGCATCGCTGTCCTGTGTCACGACTGGCCAATTCTTCAGGCTGTGGCCACTTTGCCTCTTCTCCTGCTGCTCTCCTATTGGTGGTGAGTCACATGACAATATTTGGGGTGTGTTGTTGGAATGTATTTGAAGCGTTAAGGGCGGTTTATTATTTTACACTGTGTCAGTCTCACATAGTCACAGAATATATTTGACCTGGAGTTTCAAGCTGGTTTCCATCTCACACCTTCTACCTGCCACGCCTGAATTCACACTGACCAAATTTTTGATGAATAAATAAAATCTTACCTACCTTACTTAAATAAAACACCACTCAGAGTTAGTTTAGGTACTTATCCACAAAGTCTCATTAAGACCAAGATTTGTTTTAGTCAAGAGACTAGAGATTCAAACATACGACATCACAACAACACAGTTCAGTCAAACACACTCAAACAAGATTCAAGTATTCTACATCAGCAATCAGTGAGTGTCTCTATCATCAGTTTGTTTTGAAGTTCCAGTAAGAATGTGTTTAACTCTGAACTCATCTAAGGATGTTAAATAGCTTGGTAAGTCAGATAGCAAGGTTTTATAAATGAACACGCAGCTGTACTGATGACTTCCAGATGTCAGTGATAAATTAATATCAAAGAATGTTGCAGTGACAACTTTTTCTTCCTTCTGTGTTCTTGCCAAGAAATCGTAACAGGAAACAATTTGTGCATGCGTTCATCTTTTGAGCCTCTCCCTGTGTTGATGTTAACAGACATTATTTTAGCTCCGTATCTCTCTGAGATGTGATAACGGACTTGTTTTCCTTCAGCTGTGCATCAGTGTTTCCTGAGTCTCCTCGCTGGCTGCTGGCCACAACTCAAATCCCTCAGGTGAAGAGGAGCCTGCAGGAATTCACCATTAGGAACGGTGTTTGTCTGCGAGATGAAATCTACCCTGGTGAAACCCTGCTGTCAGGTACACACACACACACACACACACACACACATACAAGCCTGTTTATGCACACACAGACACAAACTGAGGCCTGTACTAAGAAGCAGGATTTGTGTTTAGCGAAAATGTCATTATCATTGATAGAGGATCCCCTGGAGCTCAGTGTGCAGTTCATGAGAGGTGTAATCCTGTGTAGGAGGGCCCACTTCTCTTCTTCTTTTCATTTTTTTCCCTGTTGGCTGCAAACAATGTCAAAGCTATTTCATTGTGCTTTTGTTATACCGATATCACCCTACAAGAGAGACTGATTGAAGAACAAAGTGTTCTCTCATAAGATATGAAAGTTCCGCTTTAAATTACGTTTTTATATGCATTTTTTAAATTTGCTCCTAAGTCTATTTAACACTTCTGGGGTTGCAGCTGAAAGAATAGAGCTAAAACTGTCATAAGAATACATGTAAGTCTGTGGATCTGAGGGAATACACATCTGTGAGCTCTTTGAAAAGAAACCTTTGAGACATTTCAGCCTCACTTTAATTTAAGGTGCCTCGTCATGTGCTGCCTTATTTTTAAGTTTTATCGTTGGTTTTAAATTACCTTTTTACCAATCGTCTTTATTTATTTATCTTAGATATTTTATTTTTTTTAACATTGTATTGTTGTAATTCTTAACCCATGAAAAATTCTACTATTTTTGATTTCTGTTTTTTTTGTTTTTTTTTGCCTGTGCTGTTTTTATTTTCTCTAGAAAGCACTTTGGATGACATGTCTGTGAAAGGGAATGAGAATATGGCAGCCATTAGTAGAATTTATAACAAACAGATTTTAACCCTTCTCGTAAACGCTGCAGAATTACACCTCGCCAGATATTTTAATCCTCTTTTTCTGTTTGTAGAGATGGACTCGGCGTACGGAGAAGATTGTCGACCGAGGTACTTTTCAGTTCTGGAGCTGCGGCGGACTCGTGTTATCTGGAAGAACTGCCTCATCCTCAGCTTCACACTGTGAGTTTTTATTCCCAATGTGACATTCAGTCGGACTTCACTCGACAGGCTTGTTGAATCAACGTGGTTGGCATATTGTACTTCAGCCCTCAAATTTCCATTTCATTAAAAAAAAAGTGAGATGCAAAGTGGTGACTTTCATATAAGTGATGGTCGAACTCTCTCATCTCTCCTGCAGCTTCATTGGAACAGGAATCCAGTACTGTTTCACCAGAAACCTGCACAGTTATTCCACCAACTTCTACTTCAGCTACTTTCTCCGAGTGATGACCGGAGCACTCGCCTGCATCTTTATCTGCTTCTCCGTCAATCACTTTGGTCGGCGCGGTATGCTTCTGCTCTCTGCCATCATCACCGGACTGTCATCGCTGCTGCTGCTGGCCCTCACTCAGTGTATGTCACATCCACATCTTTTGTTTCTAAGCATTATTTTACTTGAATAGCATTTGTGCCTCCAAATTAATCCTCCACCAACCTCTGCCATTTCTATTGTGGTTATTGGCAATGATGGCTGGTCCAATCAGGCAATTACAACTTCTTTATAGGGCTCAGAACACCAAGACAATTGTGTTAAAGCTGGAGTTGGTAAGATTGGAAAAACCAGCAAGAGCAACTGAAAAACTCCCACCCCTGCCCTTCAAGCTTCGCTCCAAAGCCACGCCTCTAAACACCAACCCTATCCATTCGACCCAAATGAAATGATTGGAAGGGATTATTACAGGCCTGTAAAGGTGCAATTTGTAAGATCTGGCCATAAGTTTACTTTAAAAGAAAGAAAAAACAAACAAACATTATCAACAGAATGTGAAGAAAGAACACTGTTGCCGTTATGTCAAAGATGTCTATGCATTGTGTTGCAGAGATACTGAAGTTAGCATGCTAATCAGCTTGCTCCGGCCCGTAATGTCTCATAATTCCACTTTGTACCTCTAGGGGCGATAGTCCTGTAGCCCCCCGTAGCTTCAGCTGGGAGATGTAATCAGGTAAATCTGATGACCTGATTGCTTTAGCTAAGTTAATGAGGCATCACAGGGATCACAGACATTTTTTTCTTCCTTGAAATGGAAACGGGAATAAGTGAAATGACTATTCAGGAGTTTCCCAATTAACTAATTTCTCAACATAATTTGTAGTGGAAGAACTTTTATTAGAAGAAAATTGGACAGATTTTTTTTATTTCATTCTCTGAAGACTCTGCAACCTATTTATCATTGGCTCTTCCTGGTTAGGAAACAACATGTATCAATGTTAAACCTAGAGCGTGAGACGAACATCTGTTACCTTCAAGCTCTTGCCAAACACAATGCTGATGAGGCTGATCACCACCGGATAAATCTCTTTAAGCTGGTGTCTCTGGTGACACTCTCTCACTGGCTCATCAGTTGCGACGTGTTTTTAGCAAAGATTGACATACCAGAAGTATGTCAGGACCTACTTATGGCGTCATCAGCGCTTTGAAAATATGTAATTAGTCTCACTGCCAGAAGAGGGAGACAGAAATTCCACACTGCCGGTTTAAATGTTTCTTTAAGCTGGGAAATCGGGAAATGGGACAGATCATTTTAGCCAGCATAAATATAAAAAGAAACACTGTAGATCCTTTTCTCATCCTTGGAGTCGGGACCCAACATGGGAACACGGGATGCCTTTAATCCATTTGGAGCTTCTCCCATGCTCTTGAAAACATGCTTATGCTAAGCTGATATTCACAGACAACTTTGAAGGCGGGGATCAAGACATTCTCCCAGGACAGACAATGTTGATGAGCTCTGTCATAAATGTTGCTGCAGTTATAATGTCTGCACAGAAAATGAATGGAGTTGTCGTTTTATGTGTCAGACCTGCGTGGTGGCCTGGTGTTGGTGCTCTCTGTCGTGGGTCTGCTGTTCTCTCAGGCTCTCGCCATGCTTAGTGTGTTCTTCGCCTGTGAGGTGATGCCGACTGTTGTACGGTAAGTGTGATGAGGATGTCAATGAAAATATATTTGTGACAAATTTTGAAAGATTTATTCTATAGAAACAAATGGGTTTTTGGTTTTGGGCTTAGTGCGACAGACAGGGCAGGAAAGTTCAGAGATGCAGAAAACGATGCCAACACAAGATAGAAAGTATTGTTTGATCATCACACCTTGATCCCTCTCCCCTGATGATTTTTGTTCTCCTTCCCCTGCTCCTCTTCCCTCTCTCTGTCAGTGGTGGTTGCCTCGGCCTGGTGCTGGCAGCGGGTTGTGTCGGCATGGCTGCCTCCTCCCTGATGGAGCTCCAGAATAATGGTGGCTACTTCCTCCACCACGTCATCTTCGCCTCCTTCGCCGTCCTCTCCGTCCTCTGCATAATGCTCCTACCTGAAAGCAAACGCAAGCCACTCCCAGACTCCCTGAAGGAGGGCGAGAGCCAGCGCCGCCCCCCTCTTTTCCTGTCCCGGCCCGACAGGGACAACCTGCCGTTACTGTGCACCCGACCCCCGTTGTCAGAGTACAACCCTGACAACTATTCCCGCTTGGTCTCTGCTACCAGGAAGATGTTGACTAAAGATAATTTGCCTTATAGGATCGCTGTGCCAACTCATTCCTCTCTGTTGTCGGATAATGAAACACAGGCACAAGAGAATGAGACACTGAGAGACACTGTCATGTCTTAAGTCCTCCTCATCCTCCTCTGAACAGACTTGGATTATCCCTCTTTCTTCTAGACATACCTCAACAGTCAGGCTACCATCATCCTTAATTCGATTATTGTTCGGCTGGTCATAACTCAACTGTAGAACCGACCTTGTCTTGCTTGCAATGCACTTTAGCACGATAGCTGATGTGCTGTCACATTTTCTTATTTGGATTCAAGTGATACACAAGAAGAAAGTGTCTTTCTTTATTTTTTGTCATCCAATCCTTGTGACGGCTTTAAAAAGAATTCCTTTAGAGCTGCAACATTTTATGTTGTTTGTCTTTTGTGTGGTATATTCTCTTAATGTTCTCCCCCTTTCATAGCTTTGGCCAAAGGAGGTCACACCGCTGTCATCTGTGTGGAACCAAACTGTTCAGATACTTGTTTCACCAGAGAAGCTCACTTAACCACGTGGATTCTGTCGATCATGTGAGCAGCAGCACTTTGTCCATTTATTAGTAACTCATGCACTTTTCATTAAGTCTGCCCATCTGATTCACCAGCAGTGTCTCAGTGCTGAGAGGATCCCAAGGAGCACCAGGGCACAAAACTGGTTCACACTGGTTGTTGTGGAGTCTTGTGTTATACTTGTGAAGCACACGAGGGGGCACTAAATGAACATGATGACGGATATTCCTCTAATGCTTCCTTGTGACACGACCAAATCATGTCAGTCCAAATATTTCACTTAGAAGTAGGGCTGAACAATGAATCAAAATATTATTGAAATATACGCAATGTGGCCGAGTGCAATATCCAAATCGCAGCTGCAATTTTTTTGATAAAATGTGTCACAACATAGCTTTTTATAAATGACACATTGTGGTGCTACAGAAATGGCCTTTGAATCATATTCTCCAGACATAAGGGATCGTGCTTGTTTGTTACAGACCACAGAAAAAAAAAATCATATGTTCTTTTCTCTTTTTTTACTCGTATCACAATTGCAAAATCTGTCAAAATAGTATTCAGCCCTAAAGTACTTAAGTCAAATGTTGGGATGTGATCTGTGTGGAAAAATAACACCAGACAAACAGATGATAGTGAATTTTGTCTGTCTACCTTTTAAACCACTTTGTTAAGTTACAGACTTTTATTTAAAGGTGCTATTTTACATAACTTTTCTCTTCAAACACTGAAAATACCTGTTAAACTTGCAGATGTACTATCCACTGTAGCTGTTAGACAAAATGTTACTGTCTGCTAAAGATTATGAATTTGGTGAGTTAATTAGTAAAAAAAAAACCCAAAAAACTGAGGGGCATTAGAAACTTTTTTTTACAATGACTGCCTAAAATAATATGAATATTCTTCTTTTTTTTCAATGTTTTATGTATTTAATGTTGAATGCTACAGTGAGGATATTCTGCTGTTAATGTCTTTACACCTTGATACTGTTACTGAAAGGATGTTGAGCTCCCCAAGGTTGCCGTGTGCATGCCACGTGTGTGTAAAATTGGATAGAAAATACACTACATGATTGGCCCTCAGCTCTGCTATTGTGTAATAGTCATTTTCACCTTCAGTGAGCAAACAAAGGTGCTTCTGTGTTGATTGAAGGTCCTACGGTTGGTCAGAGAAACTCATGCTACCATTTTTTTAATGTCGAAATTTAAGACTGCTTGTTTTCTATGTCCTTATCAAGTGAAAAACTTTAAAGTAACTAAGAAATATTGACTTGTTTTTATTTGAGTCACAGTTCCACCACTTCACAGAATTAAATAAAGTATCTTTTTTTATACCCCAAAGTAAATTAACTTGCAAATAATTTCCAAAATTGGAGTTAAGAAGCCACAAGGATGTTTTGCATCTTGCAGAACACCAGGTGGAGCTTTTCTCTGAGAAATATGGATATGTACCGTCCTGCGTCCTGTGAAAATGTCAGTGTACTTATGTTGTGGAATATTTCTTTTGTGTGTACTGTATGTGTGTTCAGATTACATCACATATTAACATTTGCAGCCTCTTCCTGACAGTCTTAATGGTGGGATACAGCAGCCAGATGAATTCAACAAACCCAACTCAGTCCGTCATGATGATCACTGTGCTGCTGTCTTTGTTATAATAACTGCAACACTGATGTAAGTCACTGATTTTTTTAAATCTTTTTTTTTCAGTAAACCTGCAAAAAACATTAAATTTAGACAAAAAAACAAACAAAAACAAGCTGTTAAAAAAAAATTTAAACAATAAACTGAAACTCTTAACTCAGATTTTATTAGAATTTGTGGACAAACCTTTGATGTACATACACTCAGCTGCACTGATAAGCAGCCTATTAAGCTGCCAATGCAAAAAGAGCCTGGAGAGCCAGTGCGAACAGAAGGGCCACTGTGCTGAGTGAACGGGCGGTGCCAGCGTTGGGGTAACCGTAGCTCGTCCTACACTGGTTTTTCACCTCATCATATGGAATGGGGACATCATCCGGTTTAGTGCTGTTCACCTTTGAGTCGCGGAGCTGATGCAGAAAGATAAAGACGGTCAGGCAGCAGACAGAAAGGCACTGTGACAGGTGTCACTCACCAAAGAACATGTTTACTTTTATGACTCCAATCAGTATTTAAGTTGCATATCAGAAATCCAAAACTTTCATTTGACAGAAAAGTGAGCTAGTCGTGCCAAATATTGTTACTTCTAGGATAAATTAGGAATGTCGGCATTACTATACATTTTTTATGAAAAAAGGTTTGCACAATACTTGGGAAATATTTGGACAATCGAACAAAGTCCATTGTTCAAAGTAATTAAACCTAAATTGAATGTAACCCTTATTATAATTATAATTATTAATTATAATTATAACCCTCATATCTTTGCAATCATACAACCAACTTGAGTTTTCCAATGGGAATTTTTCCATTCTCCACAATCCATCCCATATGACATACAGTAAGTGCTGCATTAAAGCCTCCCTGCTCAGGTCTGTCACACTCTACACCCCCAGTTTGTAACTCTGTGTGTTATAAAGCAAAACGCAGCAATCTGAAGTTATTTGCGTAATATTTGAAGTGATATCGAAAACGCACACAGGGCTTGAGGTTTTGTGTGTGTGTGTGTGTCTATTCCTCACTGCTTCAGCATCTCTTAGGACACGGAGCAGGTTGTTTCCCAGAGCAGCTTTGACTTCCACATCAGTCCATCCTCTCCTCAGCAGTTCGGCCACCACATTGGGCACCTTGGACACATCCTCCAGATCCTCTGGTAGTCTGAGAGAGAAATTTTATTTCCTAGAACTCATAGTTTCCTTTTATGAAGTCACTTTTTTTTGGTGTTTAACTGTTTCCAGAAGCTTATGCTCAAGTCATCATTTGAATGTTTTGTACTCACCGTGTAACACCGTCGTAATCTCCACCAAAACCGATGATGTCCGCCCCAGCCACTTTCTTTATATGGTCAAAGTGAGCTATGATGGAAGCAGTAAACATGAGAATAAAGCAGATGGACACAGAAAGATTAAAATGACCATAAATGTTAATATTTAACAAGGTTTGCGGTAGCTGTCATGGTCATAACAGTAGTTTACCGGCAACATCTGAGAGCTTAGCGGTCTTGCTGCAGGTCACATAGTCGTTGTAGAAGTTCACCATGACGATTCCTTTCTTATCCCTCTGGAGAGACGGACAGGATGTGAAACACTTACTGACCTAGAAACTCTAATCTATAGGATTGAACGAGACACTGTCATTTCTGCTTTGTAAGGCAGGAGACACTCTATGGTGAGTGAAAGTGCAGAGCAAGGAACAGAGAAAGACATAAATGATGCAAATGATGCATTCAAACTCACAATAATAATGAAATACACGAGGGTATTGTCCTGGTGATTATATAATCTTATCGGAGTGCCTGTCTCCTGGCTTTGAGTTGCTATATTATCTTTTTTTTTAATCTGTTATTTTACAGTGCAGCACAATAACTCTTATCTACTGTTGTATTACCTGTAACTGTTAAACTTCTGATAAACAATTTATCATTTGAACTGGACACAAAAGTTGATGATTTACCACTTTCAAACTTTTGGTGCAATAAAGACCATTTACAGGGGCGTGCCATCTGCGATAACAAGCAGCAAAGACATGATGTGTTATCTAAGTGCTTCAGTAGGAGGGTCAGACTGTCTATCGTCTTCTTTCTGCACTTCCAATGTCACTGGTGGAGTTCAATGACATTTTGTACTGTACTAAAGTACAGTACAGCTTTTCCTTTTACTGTTACTTTATAGCCCACTTACACTATAAAATGAGAAAAATTAAATATTGTACTCTTTATAGTATGTATATTACTATAAATTATACCAAACGTTGCCAATGTTCTTAGCTCGTGTGCCCTTACAAAAAGCAGTGTCTAGTTGGGGTTCCTGGTCATGTTTCAGATGTCTGTGAGTTGTTGGTAGTTCCACCACAGAGAAATTTACCTTCTAATCTTCTCACATCGTTTCATTTAAATGTTGTTTTTTTCAAACAAAAGAGGTAAAATTATCTATTTCACAAAAATAACTTTTTTCCTCTCCCATTAATCATCTCGAAACCCCTCAGATTTATGTGACTCTTCGAGGGGCCCTGACCCCCATGTGGGAACCACTGGACTAAACTACCTTACTATACATAAAGTAGTTAAAACTGGGTCCACTACCAGCTTCAACAGTGGAATGCTGCAATATTAAAAATCGAATAATGTCACATATTTCCCATGCACACAAACGGCTTATTTCTCTCAAATTTTAAGCAAGAATTTGTAAAAATCCATGTTAATTGAGCACTGCTCCTCTGCCAAGATAATCCACCCCACCTGACGTGTGGCATATCAAGATGCTGATTCAACAACATGGTTATTGCAGAGGTGTGCCATGGGCTGGTGCTCAAAACTTGAGAGAAATAATCCTTTTGTGTGCACATAAAAACTCTTAGATCTTTTACTTCAAACTGTTAAAAATGAGAGCAAAAACAATAGTGCTGCGTTTTGTTGAGTATAATAACTCATCACTTTCAAGGGCCATTTTTTCAACATGAGTATGTTCACTTTTGATACTTGATACATTTCGCTGATATACTTACACAAAATTCTGTATGTGGTGTAATATTTTTACATTAATGCATTGGTACTTTTACTCTTAATACTCCTTCCATTTCTGTCCAGTATACCTCTTTCTTTACACATTCTTTTAGTTTGGGCCTTGAACCTAAACACACACACTCACCACTCTCTTGAGAACATCATCGGGGACGTTCCTCTTGTGTGAACAGATGCTGTAGGCGGAGGAATGACTGAAGATGACAGGGGCCTCTGACATGTCCAGCACCTGGTTCATCACTTTTACGGTCACATGAGCCAGGTCGATGAGCATCCCCAGACGGTTCATTTCCACAATAAGTTGCTATTGTAGGCAAACAATATGATTGACATTTGATCTACGTATATATTACCTTCTTTAAAACTTACTAAAAGCTTTATTTCTTTAATTTCTATCATCACTGTCAACTGTTTACCCCTTCACGTAATAACAGGAAGTATTGTTTAAGAGATGTGTTTTCACTTTGTGTGTTTTGACATGAAAGGTTCTTTTTCTGTTGATCAGCATAAAAAAAGCCAGATTAAATTAATTCAATGTTGTAAGATAATAAAACATGAGAATGTAAAACTTTAAAAAAAAATATTTACTCTATCCAACAAGATGAACACAGTGTAAAAAGAAAATATTACTTTGTCAATTCTATTTACATATAGGTACTTTCTTATATAGTAAACTTTCTTATATTTACACCGTATATTTCTTACATTACTTTTTTACGGAAGAGGATTAGGGTCACATGTGAAAGCTTTATCTGAGCTCTGACTTCAAACTCAGAATTCTGGAAAAAAGTCAGAGCTCAAATACATTTTTCACATGTGACCCTAATCCTCTTCTGTACTTTTTCCTATTTATAATTTATATATTTTGTTTTAAATTTATATTTTATATTATAATTTGAATACGATGTCATTATTTTATTGCTAAGACACCTTTGTGCTTGAAAAAGGCATATTTTCAATCATGAGAGTACACATCTTGGAATCAACGTTTGCTAATTCCTGTAATAAACTGAAGTTGAATAAAACAGACAAAGACACTTTTAAAACACTATTCTGTAACTTATTACAGATTATAATTGATCAAATATGCTCATCCCTGCCAGCACACCTTGCCAAATGGAGACAGGCCATTGTGTTCCGAGGGCTCTGATCCTGTGTCAACACGCCAGTTATCCGCCCTGACAAGAGAAATCACAGTTACCATAAAAAAGCCAATATATTCTGAACTAAGACAGACCAAATAAGTGAAAAGTAGGCAGTTGAATAGGCAGTAGTCAGAGATTTTTTTTTTTTTTTTTTTAATTTTTATAACCTGTCCTGTCCAGCAACATAGACATGCATAATGATAGATCTGGATGCCCTATAGTGCCGGGCAG
>JBBPCS010000130.1:15277928-15294137 GCA_037974645.1 Hollardia meadi
AGGAAAAGTAAAGAGGGACAAGACACACAAGGAAAGTACTTTTCAAAATAAAACAGGAAACAAGAAACTCAGACTATCACAAGAATTAAACAGAAATAAACCAGAATTCAACACAAAGGAAACAATCGAAACCAAAACCATGACAATGTCATGCAAATAATTGCCTAAAGCTGTTAAAATAGACCTACCAAGTAGTTCTGAATGTGCATAATTTACATGTTTGCTTCATCATATAGTTAAAGTTAACTTAATTATCAATGTTGGATGATTCATAAATAATAGGCCCATTAAAAGCTGAAGTTGAGTCAAAGAATAAACTATGATTGATGTCAAAATACCTCACTTACATGTATTCTTCCCACCTAACCTATGTATCTCAAATATTCACAAGAGTCTTTCAAGGTGTGCACTCTATTGTAAATCTTGGCCTTGAGTGATACATTACATTACATTACATTACGTTACATTTCATTTAGCTGACGCGACTTCCAATAAGTGCATTCAACCATGAGGGTGCAAACCCAGAACAGCAAGACTCATGTAAGTACATTAGCTTCAAATAAGCCAAACTACAAAGTGCTAGTGTGCAGGATTTAAGTGCAAAAAAATTATTTATTTTATTTTTTTTATTATTATTATAAACCATCATCTTCTTAGCCAAGGTATAGTCGGAAGAGATGGGTTTTTAGCCTGCGGCGGAAGATGTGTAGACTTTCTGCTGTCCAGATGTCAATGGGGAGCTCGTTCCACCATTTGGGAGCCAGGACAGCAAACAGTCGTGATTGCAACAATGATTTGTTGCATTGATTTTATCATTGTTTTATCATTGTTGCAGAGTATTGCAGTGAAGTGAATACCAAGGGGCAGCAAGACACACAAAGGCAGATGGATTTTCTCACAATCTTACTGTCACCAAATAGAACGATTTGAGATAAGTCTGCGAAACCCAGGATTTATTTACAGCATATCTGAAAAAAAAAAAAAGAGTTGTTGTTGTGAATGTTTACATGGCACCCACAGCATGGAAAATGTATGGTAACGGTTATGCAACAAAAGCTACTTGAAAGATTTTTGGCATCATTTAAAAACAAAAAAACATATTAATTGTTGGTTTAATTAGCCAGCAAAAAGGGCAAACTGTTTTCTTAACTCTAATCTTCTTTTTTGGGAGTTCTGGAGACCCCGGGCCCTCTTTAACCGCTAAAATAACATACTTAATATTTGTTTTACCAGCCAGACACATCATGACTTTTCCTTATTTTATGAAATTTGTTTCTGCTACATATTTCTTTTTTCGGACCCAGCCATTTCTATTAGGATTAGGAGAGGAGTTAGACCTGGGATCTGATTGATGTATTTTGTGTACATGGATGTCGCTGCCTATTGGACAAGTAGTCTCGCATATCCAGACCTCCACAGCACTGTGTCAGCACTGGATAAAGACACAGATTCTCACAGAAAGACACATTTCATACTGTCCTCTCTATATGATCACCATGTACTGTAAATACCAATCCATGAGTATAGAACAGCAAAACAGGATAACATGAAGCTTTGCTTAGAAATCAGAAAAGTTCCTCACTAAGATTCTGAAAGATTTTGTGAACCAAAGTCAATCTGATGAACTTTACAACTCCTCTGCATATTTGCCAAAAGCTATTCAGCTTCCACTATTAACCTGGACTAACTGATCGACTTTCAAAATTTAAGTAACAGTTAACACAGAAACTATTTGATGTGAATAAGAAACAATTTAAGAAAGAAATAATCAATACACCAAAGCTTTATTGTTTGTACTTATTCCAATAAGTACAATAAAATAAATGTTTGCCCACTATTCAACTCAGCATTTGAAGTGGTAATGACTAGATTTTCCAGTTCATTTCATGGTTGTTGTCAAAGTCAAATATGTAAGTTGCGAAAACTCAAAAAAGTGTCTTGTTCACTAATAAACACAATGCAGTAGATTTATTAAAATGTAAAACAATAAAACAGGAAATACTTTTTATAGGCACTGTGGAATAATAT
Organism: Hollardia meadi; assembly: GCA_037974645.1. Lineage (NCBI taxonomy): Eukaryota > Metazoa > Chordata > Actinopteri > Tetraodontiformes > Triacanthodidae > Hollardia > Hollardia meadi. Next base: position 15,279,957 of record JBBPCS010000130.1, read on the forward strand.
TTGATTAAATGAATGAAATGTGAATGAATGAACTGTATTATACCAACTTAATTTAAAAAAAAAAACCCAAACATTTTCTATGCTGTCAGAACTGTTTTTACTTTGAATTGAATTTGTGGAAAGAAGTCTGATATTCAAATCCAGAATAATCAGCAACTGTGACTAAGTTTTGAGGAAAGACAAACTTGTTGGTCCTTTCAAATACAATTCCTCTGACTCTTCATTAAATCCTGAACAACGTGCTCGTCACAGAGCGCACACCCACAAGAGGTTTTTTCTGCATCTCCAGAATGTCTCATTATTCTGTGACTAACTGACTACCAATAATAGTTTTAAGATTTCAAGTTGTTTGTCTTTCTGCACTCAAAGCCAGAGTGAGAACATGGGATTTGGTTTGGTTTTGCTCTGGTCTGAATATGTCCATTCCTGTTACCCTTTGTTCCTTGTATGTGTGCACCTTCCTGCTCTCCAGCCCAGTGAACAGATACATGATTGAAGGACCAATGTATTTAGTTGTCAGCTGAGAAGGACATTTGGTACTGAACTGAGTTTCTGCATGGGTACTGACAGCATCGAGGTGCTTCTAACAGTGTTAGGGCGCAAAAACAGCAGACAACCAGAACACACATGTAAAATAAAAAAGAAATGTAAAAAAAACCACAAAAAAAACCTGTCCTCACTCTCTTTACTTTGGAAATCTTGGATAAAAGATTACCTACCATTCATATGCCTTTTTTTTTTTTTGCTGTATAATCTAAAAAAAAATTGGTTTGGCTTGATATATGACACATTACAGTAAAACAATAAATAAAAGGTATCTGTGTAGAGACAACCAATATAAAGCCATGAAATTCAAATTTGGCAACATATACTGATATATCTGTAAATAGGTGTATGTAGACTTTGAAAAATAGTGAGATATTCTTCATGATGGCCTATAGGTGGCTTTCAAAATCTATCGGCTAATTATCACTAGACTCATCTTAATCTTCTCATCCTTGTTATGCAGATGATTCAGGTTAATATATCAATCAAAAACAAGGATCTTTATAAGGTACTCACTCCAAATGACTGGTGAGCTTGAAGAGACATGGTTTTCTACAAAAAAGCTCACAGCTAAAAACTGTTCAGCAAGCTCATGCTTTGGGTTTTGGCAATTAATATGAATACCCCACATGCAGATCATGCATGTAGATCCTACATGCAATCAAAGTGTTAAAATGCCATCCCTTTTTTTGTTAGCAATATGTTAGCATAACGGCTAACATATTTCACCCTGAAAAACCATGTTGTTGAAATGTCAACACTTAGATAATAAGAAATTACAAAATAAACTCCTCATAAAACCAAACTAAAGTGGTTCTGTTCCTTGAAAATACTGAATCCGGTGATAATGCATTTGCTTTGCAGTGAGTGGGCTTGCAATGTGTTTTGACATTTTGTAAGTAATTATAATGTTAATGAGTTGGAAGGAAGGATTTTTGAAAGTGTTGCTTTGTCCGGGGGGATTTTAAATTGGCTAACTTAGTGGCTGTACTGTGTGACGAGACGAGGCTTGTGGTCCCAACAGTCAAGATTAATGTTTTACCTGCATGCTTTTTACAAGATTGGATCATTATTTGGATGGATGATTTAACTGGCTCCATATATATGTATATATTTATTTTTAATATATGTTTATATATATATTTATCTTTCTTCAGGATAGTTCCCCAGTCCAGGACATGGTTTCCTGAGTGGTCCGACCACCTACACATCACAAGGGGTAAAACAATCCTGGGCCATGACTGCTCTGCCTCCTAACATCAGTATTTGCAGTACAGCAGTTCTGCTGCCAACTACAGAGTCTCCATTTAACCTGACGGCAGCTGCTCAGCCGGGACTGGGTTCAGGCCAGTCCCTGGCCCCTCTCTGTACCCTGTGCTGCTGTGGATTTCTCAATCGCTCTTTGGCAGTGGTGTTCATGGTCAGCCTGGCATTTGCCATTGTGGTTGGAAATGTGGTCACCCTTACTGTCTTTGTGCAAACAAGGCAGTCACGAACACCACAGAAATACCTGAAAGGTAAATGTGTTTTCCATCTTACCACTAAATACCTGTGTTGATATGCCAATACATTTCACAGAGTTAATCAAGGGTTAAAGGTAAAGTAGACATTTCTGAAAAAATATGATTGATTATTAAGTATCATTCCCAGGTTGTCAAATACTGACACTTTTGAGTGTCTATATTTGATGACCTGGCAATGAGACTCAACAATCAAGTATATTTATATTATCTCCAGTATTGTCCTAGGTTCTTTCCAGCAGAAATTCAATGAAGTGGAATTCCGTATTTCATAATTTAATCAAAATAAATATTGTTAAAAAACAAAATAATAATTTATCGGACTGCCAACACCAAAGACCTCCTAAGGACTAATTACAAAGATCAAAGGTCTGAGTTATCTAATTGAAATGGTGCCCATATTACACTTACAACATTATAATTTAATTTATCACACACTGTTTTATCCCAATTGATACGTATATTTAATGTGTTGAACAATCAAAGTAAAAAAGTTTCTTGTTTACTGTTTCACAAAATTTTCATAGCATGAACTTTTCCATTCTATAATTAAATTTTAACTAAATTAGCTGGAAGTGTATCAACAAGAAAACAGCCTGGATGTGTCTCCTTAGCCCACTTCTTATTGTTGTCTCTCTCTTTGACAGTGTCTCTGGCCATAGCAGACATGATGGTGGGTGTCCTTGTGGTCCCTTTCTCTGTCTACACTGAGATCTCTCTGATGGTGACCAGCACTACCCCCATTTGGTACCAGGGTAGTTCTACTTCCCCGGCCCTCTCCTCCCCTCTTGGGGGACTTGTGAGCCCTTGGCAGCCCTGCATGCTGATTGGCCCAGTGTTCGCTGGATGCACCTTTGTCTCCATCAGCAACATCTTCCTGATGACTCTGGAGCGAAGTGTGGCCATCCTATGGCCACTCCACAAGGACACCTTGGTGACCCGGAGACGAACTCTGCTCCTCATCCTGCTCTCCTGGGCAGCCAGCTTCCTGCTGGCTATTGCACCCCTCATGTTCAGCAGCAACTTTACTTTAAAGTACAATGAGTGCAGTCGTATGTGTAACTACACTCCACTTTTGTTTGGAGGCCAGCTGCCGCCAGATGCCAACATTTTGCTGTTATTCCCAACATTTGACTTCACACTGCTCGGTGGCACTTTAGCAGTTAACATTGTGTCTTTCACTAGCATCCGACGGTACTCCCGAAAACGCAAACTGCTCTCAGAGGGGAGTCTGACTGATGGAAGGGGAGGAGCAGGAGAGGGAGGGTGCACTCACAGGCCCTCCTTTTCAGATATCAAAGCTGCCAAGACAATTGGCATACTAACATTCACCTTCACAGCATCCTTCTCCCCCATCGCAGTGTTTGTGCTCGGGAATGTGATGGGATACACCTGGTGTAACTTTTCCTTTTTTGCCTTCTGGATCCTGACAGGAAACAGTTGCTGTAATGTAATCATCTACAGTGTCAGGGACCACCGCTTCAGGAAGGGTGTGAGCCTGCTTTTTCAGCGAGACCAGTCCCCCCCACATGGTGAGAAGACCTGAAGGATATGTGAATTCAAAAGCAACAATATGTTTTGTGACTGCTTTTCAGTAAATTTGATTTTAAAGCAATATTTTGACGTTTGGAAAATATTTGTAGGAAGTTTTATTGAGATGATGTCTGTGCAGTGAATATGTAGCTGCAGCCTGGCGCCTGTTAGCTTAGCTTAGCATAAGGTTTGAAAAAAGGGGGAAAACAGTTAGCCTGGCTCTGACAAAGGTAATGCCTACCAGCACCTCTAAAGCTCACAATTAGATACATTATATCTCCCATTCGTTAAAAAAAGAATAAAAACAACAAGTTGAGGTTTTATGTGAGGCTTTCAAGGCCTCAAATCACGGAGGGGCCACGGAGGTAGTGCCAAATGGTTAGATTGTTTTCTTTACTTACAAAACTAGTTATTTGTACATCAAAATGTGTTCAATAATTCACATAAATAAATAATGTCAACTTAAAATTAGAATTTCAATTGGCAGTTACATTTGAATATCACCACACAAATCAATACACATCGTTAGGTCGAGAAAGGTGTTTTGCCACTGTTAGCTAGCTAACATTCTTCTTCCGATGCAGTGACACCAAATGGATTGGTTTGAGTTCGGGCACATGTGAAAAATGTACTTGAGTTATTACTTTAAAGTCAGAATTCTGAGGAAAAAGTCAGAAGTCTATTTCCTGTTCCTGTTTGCAGTCTTTGTGCTAAACTAAGCTAACTGTTTCCTGGTTCAATCTTCATATTTGCAGTATATCTTGTGAGACTCTTAGTGAATAAGCACATGTCCCAAACATTAAACTGTTGCTTTAATTTAATTCTAAACTCCAGGTTAAATTTACAAAAATAGGTAATTCAATCATAAATGTTATACAATTTTAACTCTTTCCACATTTGTCTTTGGACAAACAAGCCTATATCTATGCATTACATGATAAAACAGTTTTCAGGTTTGGACCAAAAACATATACTGTGAGTTTTGAGGAAAAGGGACATTTACAGCCACAAATATCCACATCCTCTTCTCTGGTCTCCTTATCTCCTTACCTTCCTCTCAAGCTTTACATCAGAGGGCTTTTATGAGCCTTCAGGAACTTCAGGAACCAAACCTACTGTATCTCCAGGAACTGCAGTGAAAACCACAATAACCATAAAGTTAATGCTTTTTATGTGATTGGTGGGTTTATCATTTACAACGGGTGTTGTTTCTGTCTTCAGAAATCATGCAACTGCCTCCTCTTTGGAAAAAAAAATCTTTCAGTTAAAGGAATACAAACAACATATTTGGTTCTGGTTATTTTTGAGCATCTAATATAATTGTATTGTGAAAATAATCTGCCTCAAGTATGAGAAATGCACTTTATCAGTTAATATGTGAGTCATTTGCATTATGCTGTGTCTCAGACGCCTCAGAAGTTTTATTTTCAGCATTTTATAATATTGGTTATTTTTTGTTTAAGTAAATGTGAATGAAAGAATTATATGTATATTTATTAAATCAGTATAGACTAAATGAATGGGATGCCAACCACAGAGATTTAGTATAAAAAGCATCATGATTATAGATTATAGACCCTCATACTGTGCCGGCCTATCTTTTCAGGGTAAACTGTATTTGTAACATAAAATGCTGTAGGCCTAAGCTATAAGTTTTGTGCATTGTTTAAAATCCTGTATTGTACAATTTGCCAATATAATAATATAAATGAGGTTGAAGAGCATTTTTGCAGCATCAAATGGCTGTATTCATTCATGATGAAATGGTTATATTTCATGTGATTCTGTTATAATTCACAGTGATATGGTAGCAATTCAGCAACAGAATCAACAGAAAAGGGAAAACTAAATAACACAATATATACAATGTTTGACTTGCCTTTAATTGTTTTCATATTTATTGGGACTCTAGACCGGGCTAGCTGTTTTCCCTTGTTTCCAGTCTTTGTGCTAAGCTAAGCTAACCATCTCCTGGTTGTAGTTCATGTTTACCATGCAAACCAACAGGTCACAAGTTTCTCAAATAAGCCAGGCTTATATCAATTAGTCTGACTCATTTTTTCCAGTTGATTCTGTTCCATAAAGCCAGTTCAACATAGTTCAAGCTCAGTTACCCTGGCAAGTTATGCTGGGTAACTCCAGGGCAGGCTGATTGTCAGGCTAAGCCTCAGTTGTTGCTCAACCAGAGTTCCTGTAATGCTTATCAGACAGAAAAGCGATGATTTTACATACAATATTATTTGGCTTTATTTACCACAATCAGTCCCAAAACTAAAGTTTATAGAAAATCAACTTAAACCACCTTAAATAAATAATAAATAAAATGAATGAGGTTTAATATCTATGTAATCTTATACATACAAGATATTTTAATAATCTACAGGGTTTCCATTTGACTGTATTGTGCTCAAGAATTAATCAGGTTGTGTCAAAAAAGGAGGCATTTTAGACTTTACATTTGAAAGAGTGAGACAAGAAATGGTAGTGGGAGGACATGCAGCAAAGGGCCACAGGTTGGAATCAAACTCACTTCACCTCTGTGGACATGACCCCATAACATGGGACAGATGCACTTGAGCTATCAAGGTGCATCATATTATACATTGCATTGTAATTTAGTTGCTATGTATGCACTCAATCGATCAGGAATTTCTCATCAGTCTTTCTCTCTGTTTTTGTTTATGGCAACTGCATTGCCTTTTTTTGTGAATAGATGTTTGAATTCTTCACGTTTCTCATAGTAAGCGCTGCTCTGTGGCATTGCTGTTCTCTCTTTACCATTGTCACCTTGCCATGGTGGATCAGTTTGATTTATGTTTAACTTCAGGGTTGCTTAAGAATAGCTTATACATGCCCTTATCTTGATTACTTGAACTTGTCTCAGAAGTCTGATTGCGTGAGCTAGAACTCACCTTGGGCCATGGCCCAGTGTTGGCTTCAGTAAAGCCCCCTGCGTCTCATCCACACTAAAGGGTACCTTCTGAGTCTGGATGAGACGCAGAGGGACGGGACTAAATGGGACTGATGCCCAGTGAAAGATAATGCTGGACAGTGGTTTCAATCTTCTCATCCATCTCTCAATAAGAATGTGAATAAGCATATTTCCCAAAATGTCGAACTATTCCTTTAACACCAACTGATCCAGTGCATGTTCATGGAAGCATTTATTAATGATAAGGGCGCCGTTAATGTGAGTTGGTCCAATAATAAACATCAGGGAATTTAATGGTCAACAATAAGAAAATAAATATGTTAACATGTCATGTGCGAACTTCACTGAATGAATGAATATTTTACATGTGCAAACTTACAGGCATTTTCTGTTTTCCAGAAAAACAACAACTGTAAATGTCTGTAAGTTTGAAAATCTGTCACAATCATGGAAAAGTTTAAAATCCACGGCATCATAATCGTGGTTGGTTCTGTGTAAAAGTGATTATTATTGTGGTGATATTGAATCACTGTACAGAGTTGTATCATAATTCATCGATGGTGATTTTATCAGATTTGGTAACAATAAATGTGTTTGGGAACATTTCATTTGTGATTTTAATGGGGTTCATCGGGATGGTAATCAACTAATCAACGGAAATCACAGTATTTTTTCATTTCATCTTTATTCTGGAGTATGATTTCCTTGATGCTGGGTTCAAATTTGTCATGTGGGGAAGGAGCTACAGTAACACTGCAGGATATCTGGATGCCCCACATGAGGGAAAAGTGTGCATGTAGGAAAACAGAGTCATCTAGTGTGCTGGCTTATCTGAAACATCTAAAATAGCACAGCTTTAAAAGCCCAACAACGCAGAGTTTGCATGTTTGCAGAGACGAGTAAAGAGTTAGCATTTTGCAATTACTCTGTCAGGGAGTGATATTGCAATTTAACAAGAAATTAGAGATAGAAGGGGTGAGAGGCTCACGGCTGACGTCAGCAGCGATGTGATTAGAGCATACTCCAACCTCCAGTCCCATCATGGAATAAATGTGACCAATACGCTTATGTGTCACCTATATATCAGGGATTACTGATATTAATCTGAACAACCTGATTTGTATTTGCAGTACAGACTCAATGCATTCATACATAGGCTACATGAATCAGTACATTCCTTAAATTGAAAGTCCTATGAATCACATTCTTTGTGTGGTGTTACATCTTTGAAGGCTACTGGCTGACAGCATTGTTCACTGTCCAAAGACTTTCATACAGCTACTGTGGTTGTAGCCTTACATAACTAGCTGCAGGGAGGTGGCAATTGTCAAAGATATGTCTTGTTGTAAACTGATGCAATGCACGCCTGGGTCTTTAAAGTTAAAGCAAACACAAGTCCCTTTGTAGTTATTGATGCTGTTAAATATTTTGTTACTGTCTGATATCTTGACAAGCTAAAAACACTTTTTAAGCTGCATTAGTCTCGCAAAGGCAGCCATTAAAATTGCAAAGATGATGAAGCATCCACTGATGTTTTTGAGCAGTTGCTTCACTTCCTTGTCTCCTAGAAATTAGGTTTATGTACAACTAATATGCAATAGCAAATAAATATATTAGAGAAACATTTGGCAATTAATTACGTTTTCTTTTAACATAAGCAGGAAATATTAGCATTAACATACATACGTGGCAAGTCGCAAATATGTTGATACAGAACTTATCAGTAAAATATTCACTGGAAACGCATTTTATTTTTTTTCTGAAAGAAAACATGATGTTTCCCTAACCTTAAGCAAAGTTTTTGTTGCCTAAACCTAACAACAGACCAGAGCCTGGACTTGAATTGTGGTTCCTGGTGTCAGAGTCCTGGATGTTGTATCTGTATGTGCACAAATGTACTGTTTCATTCAGTCAAATAAACCTCATGTCTGAACGTAATCCAGGCAGCAATTATGTTTCCTTTGTAAACATATTTACTATTGCAAATAGGTTGCCCCAATTATGAAATGACATAAACAATTTGAAGTTTTGCATTTGTCTGCCTGCCATATTTCTTCCTCATGCATCATGTATCTGCCATACAAGGTCTAAGATTTCCCATATTGCTTTTATGTTGTAACACTGGCACTTCATAAAATTCATAATTCACTTTGTGATGGAATCCTTGAGAGCTATAGGAAAACATGCCACTGAAGAAGATTCAGGAGACCATGTCTTGTGCAGAAGCATTTAATGATGCTCGATTGAGGAAAATAGGCATAAGCATTACAAGTGAGAGCTCTGTGTAGTGCCTGACCACTTCTGAATTAGAGACTTAATAAATGTTCAAACGTGGTGCTTCTTTGCTCATCTAATCTTTAACAAGAAACTATGCTTACCTAAGTTAGCCTATGTCACGTTGTATGATCCTCAGATCACATGTTATACACTCTAATAGGAGACAACCGACTACAGTATATTCCCTACATATGACCAGTGGGTCAGTATCAGGTCCTATGAACAGGGCTTTCTCCAGGCCCCATTGTGACTGCATATTTTAGATCATGTTGACCGGGTTGGCCTAAAAAAATTTCCCTGTAGCATGAACCTGTTCATTAAACATTGCTCCATATAGCACTCAGAAACTCCACAGTGTACCTTTAACATAATCTATACTGTAATTATGTTTCCTGCAAAAAAACAAACAAAATATGGCAAAACAAATTAGTACATAAATGTCATTTTTATAAGACAGTGTTGCTTACATTCAAGATCCGAGGACATTGCTGATACCTTTGAAAGACAACTCAAGACTCTGGCATTAAGGATCACCAATCATAACCTGAAAATTAAGATGTTGTCAAAGTCAAATCCACTTGCAGAACAGGACCGAGTGGTTCTATAAAAAAAAAAATCCATAGTTTACAAGCTTCAAAATCTTGATTTTCAAGAGAACAGAACAGTTTTCAAGCCGGACTAGAATTTATACAGAGGGATTTGAAGAATAATAATTTTTAGTTCATTTAAGAAACAGCACTTATGACAAGTAGGTGTAAGTTAACATGTTAGAATAACTTTCCCAGGGATAATATGACATAGAGCTCCGACCCAACCACTCACACAGCCACTTCAGAGGCCTTAGAAAGCAACTTTTCATTTTGAATGTACTTGGGGTACTAAAACGACTGCCACAGCCCTGTTTTGTATAGAAAAGACTGTCGTTTAAAATTGCAGTTGATATAAAATCATGTGCAACAGTTTGTGACAGAAAACAATTACTGGGTAGTTGATCAAAAGTGTTTTGTAGACTACAAAACACTACAAATTGTAGTGTAGGAAAGATTAAACAAGGGAAATACAAATTTTCTTATAAATGAGCTCAAGACAGACTGATTTGCAAGTAAACAAAAAACACGGATGACGGCTATTTGTTAGTCAGAATCATTTAAATGTGGTCAAATGTCTTGAAGGGAGCAAACCATCTGTTGTGTCTGTGAATTTCAGGCCTCGAAACAACAAAGTGGTGCATAAATAAATGTACCACTGTTATATGATTTTCAGGGTAACAGCTGGGCAGCCTTGTTTTCTATATTAGACAGACTCTGTGGCTCTATAGTTACATCACAGCACAACCACATAGGCCCACTGACACACACAACAATGCCGCAAGCAAGAGACAGTGTAGACGATAGGTCAGAGCACTTTGGAGACTCAGCAAGGTTATGTTTTTTGTCCTATTTCTTTTTTATCCTCTCTCGTTTCATTGTCCTAATGAATGTTTAATTGTCTGTCTTAAGGCAAGGGATGTGTGTCAGAACCAATAAAGCACAGAGACCACCTGTGGCTTGTGCCTGTTTTTGGCTCAACAGAGGAAAGGGCAAAGGCAGAGATAGCTGAGAGCGGTGACAGTGAGGGTTTGGGTTGGGAGCGATGCTATGTTGCTATGAGGGGCAACAACAAGCCATGTCCACTCCAGGTTTGCAGCAGTCAAAATAATCTGTAAGATGATATTGAACAACTGTGAATTCCCCTTATCTCTTTATCTTTTCTCATCCCATCCTTGCTCTACTGCCAGGATTTAATTCTTCCTCCGACAATTAATGCAGACAAGCTCACCAGAGGGATATTTATGTCAAGAGACGTGCAGTTGATTTTAAATCTATTGCTGAGGTGTTTTTCAATAATGAAAAGAATAACACTTGTTTGAGAAACTGTGTTCGCTGAGACACAACCCGTGACATTTAGACCAAATCAAAACTGTGTACTTTCAGTGATGAAATATTAATATAGAAAGGAGAACTAGTTGTTTATAACTTATGCTTTATGCACCCAGTTGAGATCGTGTATTTTACTACTCGGTGTTGGAAAAAGGACAGGATGTAAGGAAGGAAATCTTAGAGATATACAAAACATGCAACACATTGTTTAGTAAGACAATAACAGAAACTGAGTTGAGACTGAGTTGGCTGCTCCCATACGAATCATTTAAGGAAATAAAATCTGCCCACCAGCACCTCTAAAATTCACAGATGTCATTTGCTTGTTTAGTCCACTAAAAAAACAAGAATAAAAAGAAGTTTCAGATTTACAGATCTACATTTGTTGGCCCAGAGTAGAGCTTGTAGTGCTGGTTGGAGAATTTTTATGCTAAGCTAAGCTAACCTAACCCTCTACTGACTGTAGTTTCATGTTGTATGGACAGTTAGGAGAGTGGCATTGATCTTCTCCTCTTACAGTAAGTCTAGGCAGAAATGCAAATTAGTGTATTTCCCAAAAAGTTGAAGTTAGCCAGTTACTCAGGAATGAGTGAAAAAATATCTTTATCATTCGAAACTTTCGGCTTGTAACATTTTATTTTCTTTCCTCTGCTATTCAGTGTACAATTGATTTGTGTATGTGTACAAGAAGAGGTCATAGTGTTCTATTTTTTATGTTTTTGTGAAATGTTTGGCATGACAAGACAAGGAACTTTTGTTTATTCATTTCCTTTATTTGTGTGGAGTCAATTTATAGTGCTTTGCATGAGGTGAAGAAACGCTATGACATTTAAAGGTCCAGTGTTTAGGACTTAGGGGGATCTATTGGCAGAAATGAATGAATTAATGATTATGTTTTCATTAGTGTAATCACCTGATTATAAGAATTATTGGGTTTTCATTACCTTAGAATGAGCATTTCATATCTGTAGAGGGAGCAGGTTTATGGAGTCTGCCATGTTTCTACAGTAGCTGAGAACAGACAAACCATACACTGACTGGCCGTTTGCATTTTTTGCTTTTTTAGCAGCCACTGTAGGCTCTCCTACACACTTAGAAAGGGAGGGTGAGGCGAGGGGTGTTCTTTTGGTTGCAACGCCACCATTAGACTTCACTAAATCCTACACATTGCACCTTTAAAAACACAATATAAAGGATTTCCCTGCTGAAGTGCTGTGCATGGATAGGCTTAATGGGTAATCAGAGAAGTGTGAGGCTGGTGTGATTGAAGTGTGTAATTGATTGCCCATGCAGACCATCTCTCACTGCCACCATAGAATGCTGTATCTTCTAGAAAAGAGTTGAAGCTCCTTTGAGTTCAAAAACACCAACTCCATCACTGTCCATCCATCTTCCTGAGTCCCACACCTCTCAGATATGTCAACTGGATTATTCACCCATGATCAAAGTGTGGCCCCAGTGACGTCACCTACCCAACAGGCCGAGCCTCAGTCAAGTGTCCAGATAGCTGGTCTGGTGTCAGATCTACCTGGAGTCTGCGCTGACATTGTCCTCTATAAATACACCCACCTGCACAGTTCATCCAAAGGATCCTCAGTAAACTCACTATTGCACTTAACTTGAGTGGTCCTGTCACTGCAGCCTGTCCTCAGACGGAGAGGCTGCTCTGTAATATTTATCAGGGGTTTACTGTGTTTGAAGAAGGTGGTATAACACAGCACATATTGCACGTTTTAAGCGAGAGGCACAATATAAACTTAAAAAGGATTTAAGGCTTTAGAAATACACCATCAATCTGTAATATATTCAAACAAATGCTAAATTAATGTCTAATAAAAGTTTTCTCTGTATACATTTAAATCAGATTCAGAGTAGAGTAGTCAAAGTCTCAATGCAGCTACTTCCTGGATTGAGTGATGCCTTTCAGCTACTTGTTTCACGCTGTCTTGGGCTAATGAGAGCTGGAGTCCCATATGGCTTTAGTGCATGTCTGAGAGTGAGTGGGTGTTTGCTTACTTTATAGGAAGTGGGAGTTATGTAAAAACTGAAACAACTTGGACAATTCTAACAAATAGAGTAAGTAATATTTGGGATTTATAAGAGTGCCTCCTGTGTGTGTTGTACGTCTACACACACACACACACACACCGATCAGTAGTAATCGGTTTGGGCAGCGCGGTGTGTCGTTCCTGGCTCTGTCTGCATCCATCACACCTGTGACTTCCTGTAGCCAGAGGCTTCACCAGCTTTCATAACTGCCATCTGCAGAGGGATGGGGGGGTGGGGTGGGGGGGTGTAATGTTCAGTCACACTGCACTGCAGCCAGGCAGCAAGTTCAGGTCTCAGAATGAATTAAGGTTTATTCACAGTCACATCATTGTCGTCTATGTTTTCATTTTTTTCACATACAACTAGTCTTGTATGCTTTGGTATATACAATAGGCCTATGCAGACTTGAACTGGCATTTCCTGTTTTGCACATTGTGCATCCCCAATACTTTTAGACTGATGCAAGTTTATCCTCCAAGCAGATTGTAGCTAAAATCCCCAAACAAATTCTTTGATATTGAAACAAAACTTTCTCCAGTGCTTGCTGCATTGTCCTCTTTGCGCCACTCAGCTCTTAATTGCATAAAGTGCAAGTGATGTGTGAAAGACAAAGGGTGTGGTAATGCTTAAACCCACTGTGGAATTGCAGTATATGTAATGATGTGCGTTGGTCAGTGAGGTTAAAAACATTTTCATCTTTAACACGATTAGCAAACCATATGGCAGCATGCATTCAGTCAGTGGTCTATATGAAGTTTAAATATCATGTTAAAAAATGCTTTTGTTTTGGGGATTTGAAAGATTTTGGAAGATTTTTTAAAGTTTACTAAGCATACAGAAAAATAGTATAAAAAGCAAAAAATCAACTACTGCATATATACAGAAGAAAATCAGGAACGTATTGAGAGCGACTAATTCAGTCAGCAGTTTAGATTCTTATAGAATTGGGTGGAATAGGCAGCAGAAGGCATTAAAATCGTGCTCTTGCATATTAAATTGGAGACTGAAGCCTTGCCCTGATGCAGCATGTAGATGAAATATGCTATTCATATATTTGTGTTCCATACTCATAAGAAAAGTAAAGGTGTTGACTCACATGACATCACATGAATGGATGTACATGAGTAAAAGCTTAGGTCAGCTTAGGACATAGAATAAATACAATACTTGTTATGTCATCTATTGCTTTACTTCTTATAAACTACTGATACTAAATTGTTTGGCACACATGTTGGTCATTTTTCAAATTACATTGTAAATTTGACCCCAAATTCTAAACGGAACATAAGGCAAGAAGACACCTTGGATTATAGCACAACACTTATATCAATTTGGGGTCTATGGTTCATGATGGCCTTGCCTGATATCCCTCCATAACCCTTTATTCTATCTTTGTTATGTGATG
>JBBPCS010000130.1:15294237-15310659 GCA_037974645.1 Hollardia meadi
TCATCTTTGGACCCGTCTGTATACATATCTAAATAACTATAATAGTTGTTTCTTATATATTGACTTGCCAGATGTCCCATCCCACTCTCTTCCCATTCTCTCTTTAAATCCATTATTTTTAGGTCTATTTTAGGTATCGGGAATATTACTAATGGGGGTAGGGGAGTTAAAACACATATTTTCCAGCCTATATTCCCCTGATTTAGCCTTTGTTAGCCATCCAAATCCATTATCTTGAAATCTGTTGTATTCCCAGCATTCCTGAATTACACTCTTGGTAGAGTTTTCATGACCGCACCCCCGTAGACAGCTCCAATATGTAAGCATAAGTTTATCTCTTCTTAGATCTAATGGAACTTCTCCTAGTTCTACCTGGATTGCCTTAATCGGCGTTGATCTCATTGCCCCGGCGCATATCCTCAATGCTTTATTTAATACTCTATCAATTTTATTTAAGTGTGTTTTGGCTGCTGCACTATACACAAAGCAACCATAATCTATTGTTGACCTCACCAGAGCCCTATATATACACATCAATGCCTGTAATGTCTGCTCCCCATTCTTTCCCAACTATCGCTCTCATTAAATTAAAAACTTTTTTGCATTTTGATTCCACCTTTTCCACATACGTTTTCCATATACCCTTTTGGTCTAACCAAATACCCAGATATTTAAAATTATCTACTTTTTCCATATTTTGTCCATATAACTTCAGGGTCTGCTTATCTATCCCTTTCTTCCTTGTACAGAGCATGTAACACGACTTACTTGTAGAAAGTTTAAAGCCCCAATCATATGACCACTGTTCTATTTTTCCTATTGCTTCCTCAATTTTACCCAATACACTTGGGGAATCTCGTCCCCTTGCCCAGATGGCTCCATCATCCGCATAGAGAGCTGACCCAATCCTTCTGTCAAGATTCATAAAAATATAATCAATCATATTTTATAAAACTGGACTAATGACACTGCCTTGTGGAATTCCATTAACAATTCCAAATTCATCAGATAACTCTGATCCCACTTTAACTCTAAATCTTCGTTCAGATAGGAAATCTAATACCCAATTATAGAGCCTACCTCTAATTCCTATCCTATTCAATTTAATTAATAATCCTTCCCTCCACATAGAATCATAAGCCTTTTCAATATCAATAAATACAATAGTCATCAATTCTTTAATTTAAACGTTTTCTTTATCTCATTATTCACTTTTACAACAGCATCCATTGTTGACTGTCCTTTCCGGAAGCCACTTTGGTATGATGCAAACAATCCTCTATGTTCTAGTAAATAATAAAGTCTTCTGACTAATATCTTCTCCATCCACTTACATAGATGAGAGGTTAGGGCTATGGGTCTATAATTACCAGCATTATTCGGATCCTTACCAGGTTTATTAAAAGGTAATATTAATGCACTTTTCCAACTTTCTGGCATTTCCCCCTCTTTCCATATCTTATTACATAGTTGCAAAATTAGCTTTGATACTTGTTCAGGTACTTTTCGGAACACAGCATAACTAAGCTGATCCTCTCCTGTAGCAGTATCTTCAGTTCCATGTAATGCTGTTACTAATTCAGTCATGGTGATTTCTGCATCCATAGCACTTTCCTCATTATCTCTCTTTCTGTACACATCCCTATTTTCATTTAAGATCTTCTCTTCTCTTTCCTTTGTCTATGGATATCATCTAGATGATTACCACTGTGCAAAGTTCTTTCCTAATATGTTTGCCTTTTCTTTATCTGTTATTGCCAGTATTCCATCATCCTCTAATACCGGTACTTTAACAAATATCTTTTTCCCATTCATTGTTTTTTTTAACATCGACCGAACATCTCCTATTTTAACTTCCCTCCCTATAGTAGAGCAATAATTCCTCCACGCACTTTGTTTACTATTCTTAATTACTCTTCGAACTAGAGCCTTTTTCCTCTGATAATTAATTACATTTTCTTGTTTCAAGTTATTCCTCAACATTCTCAATGCACTATTTCGTTCTTTTATAGCTTCTGTACATTTATCATTCCACCATGGGACCATTTTCCTTTCCCCCCCTATAGTCTTCATTGGTATGCTATTCAGTGCAGCATTTTGTATTAAATGCGAGATTTCAGATGCGCATTCCTCAATAGTACCCTCCAATGAAATAGAATCTGCTGATTTTCTACATAATTCTTTATATTTTTCCCAATCCGCGTTTGCAAAGCACCACTTCTTATGACTAGGCCTTTCTTGGATATCTATCTCTACGTTTACAGAGCATATTATTGGAAAATGATCGCTTCCGATACTTGAACTGTCTTTAATATGCCACTCACAAGAACTTGCCAAATTATTAGAAATTAAAGTAAGATCAATACAAGACATTGTGTTGGAACGTATGTCAATTGTTGTACCATTTCCATTATTAAGACAAACCAACTGTCCTACATCCATCAGTTCTTCTACTACCTTTCCGTTATTGTCAGTATGCTTACTTCCCCAAAGGCTATTGTGTGCATTAAAATCTCCGCACCACATTTCTCTTCTATTTCCTTGTTTATTTATTATCTTCTCTAAGGTATCTAGGCTTAGTGTTTTGCAAGGGTTATATAAGTTAACTATTATAAAGTTCCCATCTTTTTTTTTTTTTTTTTTACATATTTCAGTAACTACACATTCCATTTCTGTTGAGGTTATTCTTCTAAATGCTATCCCATCCCTTATAAATGTTGCACAACCTCCACCTTGGTTCTCATCTCTATCATACCTCACTGACTCATACCCAGGTAAAATGAAATCAAGGTGATGCCGAAGCCAAGTTTCCTGAATGCAGACAATATCAGGTTTAACTTCTGATTCTGCTATAAACTTTTTAAATTCTTGTCCATTTGCTATCAGACTTCTAGCATTCCATTGTAAGAGATGGAATACCATTATTAGGCATAACAGCATTCTGAGACCCTCCATCATTATTTGTCTTCAACATTCCATGTATATCTTCAGCTCTCAAGTCTTTAATGCCTAGAAACTCCTCTGCAGCTTCCACCACTTGATTCTGTCACTTTTCCTTTCTTGTTTTGTAGCAACACTGACAACTTTACATATGAAAGCTATAAAGCTCTTCTTGTCTACAATCAAGGTGTTCTCCTCAACATTGCACTTGTGAGTACATGGCTGCTGTGGGGGGTGCTGACCTTCCTGATTGAAATCTCCTTATGCTTGATCTCTGGTGTAGGCCTACTGCATAACTTTGCATCTCATTGTCACTCAAATTTTCATGAGACTCTATAGGCCAATTTTGCTTCCTTTCATCAGCTCCAATACTCCTTACTGCCTCCGCATATGACACCTTATTCACAATCTTATATCTCTGCATTTCCTTTGCTCGTTTCTGTACCACACATCCGGCATATGCAGCACTATGCTCACCTCCACAATTGCAGCATTTCAGCTTAGCATCCTTATTACATTTGCCATAATCATGCTCACCTCCACATTTTGCACACCTTTGCCTCCATTTACATTGTTGTATTGTGTCCCATTCTTTGACATTTAAAGCATCTTAAAGGTCGTGGAATGTACTCTCTCACCTTATAATTAATCCATCCATCTTCTCAAATACAATCAATACTGACAAGCTATCAGATTTGACACCACTTTTATTAGTTTGGAGTCTTTTGACCTCTATCACCTTTCCACCTTGTATCTCTTTCTTCACCTCTTCCATGGACATTTCCAGTGGTACATTTGAAATCACTCCTCTCAACTTTGCTGCCGTTCCTGGTATGTGCACCGTAATCTTTCCGCCACCAGGGCTGCCCATTTTCATTATCCTTTCCTGCTGCTTCTTATTTATTGCTGAAATCAGAATTCTTCTATTACTCAACAATTTTGCATACTTTATTTTTCCAAATGCCTTCTCTATTGCTTTAGTCACCTGAACTGGATGAAAGTGGCCTTTATCATTACTGAGCGTAATAATAACTTTCCAGTCTTCCTGTTGATCAACATCATCTCTGCTCTCTTTAGCATTAACGTTAGCGCTAATCCTTTTGGCGGTAGATCTTGGGCTACGCTCACCTCCACTACTTGCTTCGGACCATGACTGTTTCCTTGCATGTTTTGTTTGGCTAAACTCCATCTCTGGAAGCCATCCCTCACCATCTGAGCTATCACCCATTACTACACTCACGATACAGTTTGATTGCAACCCGCCGTCTCTCCGTCCACTCCAAACAATTCACCTCCGTGTTCCCGTTTCCTGTTTCCTGTCAACCCTCACAGCTTCCTCCACATCCTCTCGCGATATTTCAGTGCCGAAGGCTTGGTGGAAGGTGGAGGAGATGCAGGGATTTTGGTTGTTCAGTAAAGGCGCAGCTCAAGAGGCAATGTGAAGGTATCGGATATTTAGGGTTATTTAATTTGAGAATATTTATTCATTTATTTATTCATAAGAAAGAATCATTATAATACAAAGGTGATAATTAGTATGTTTTTCATGCTAACAGCAAATAAGAAGTTGAAACCTCTCCTGTCTCCGCTCAGCAGCAGACTGAAGTTTTAGTCTGTGTGACCTTTGGTGATGCCAAGTGACTCCTTCACCTTTTGCATCTTGTTTGGGTGCCTGCAGTGATTTTCCTAATGCATTGAGAACATATGCAGAGTTGTTTTTTTTCCTGGAGAAAGATACCTAATTTCCATATGACAGACAGAATTGATTTTGCTCAGTTGCTGTTCCTGCCACAGTTCCTGCAGCACTATGTGTTTTAGCTCTGTAAATTATAATAACAATGGACATGTTACTCCGAACCGCTGTCATTTTGTGGATTTCAGTTGGATTTCTATGTTCACCGGAAAAGTCTGACGCCTGTCCGGGCAAAAACTTCCCTAAGCTGTGTGAATTTGTTTTCAGAAATGTGTGTTTTGAGTTTGTTGGGGAATCCAAAACCTGGTCCCAAGCCAGGAGCAGCTGTGGAGAGCGAGGAGGGGAACTCCTGAAGATGATGAACAGCCCAATCAAAATGTTCCTGATGAACATCACCAGTGAGAGAAACATCAGCAACTTCACCTGGTGGCTGGGGGAGGGGGTCCCAGGGAAATACCAGGGACCTGCCATAAGTGAGTAAAATACACTCACACAAAACACTTCTTTTGTTAGTGTTGTTTTTTATTTTTTTGTGTTTTGTGTTTTGGCTTGTGATCCCTAATATCAAACATTGTCTATTTGAGACTTCAACAGGCTTCAACAGAGTTTTGGACAGCTCAAGTAAAAATTTAAAAATTTCAGGTTGTTTGATTTAATTAATCATCGGAGGCCTTGAAGCAAAAAAGTTATTCAATATTTAAAAGAGAAAACCGCAAAAGGGAGGTGCCCAACTTTCTTATTATCTGAGTAAGGCTGGGTTTTAAATTCCACTTTTTTAATGATTCAGATT
Organism: Hollardia meadi; assembly: GCA_037974645.1. Classification (NCBI taxonomy): domain Eukaryota; kingdom Metazoa; phylum Chordata; class Actinopteri; order Tetraodontiformes; family Triacanthodidae; genus Hollardia; species Hollardia meadi. The sequence goes on from JBBPCS010000130.1 coordinate 15,299,661, forward strand.
CATACAACTTTATTGATTTGTTTGCAGCTTTCCCGGTCCATACATACAACTCCATACATAAAATAATGCAAAACACGCAGACATAAATACCATAATTAAATGTGAAAGACAACATATTGACCAATAAATGCTGTTCTAATGAAATACTAACATAATCTGAATTTCTTGTTTTTAGATTTTCGCTTGGGGATAATAGATGTTTTTTTGTTTTTTTTAATTGTATCCAACAAAATGAGACAAACTTCTCAAATGCATCAGTGTTTAATGTTTTTTTTATTTTTTTAAAAACAACAGTACAAGAGCTTGTTCGCATACTTTATAAAAATGAACAAAATTCTAATTTAGATCAGGAAATATTTTCTCAAACAACAATTAAACCGGACAAAATTAGTACATGAGAGATTTAGAAATATGAAATGAGATGTAAGTTGTTATTTCTTAATAAATAACCTTTAGTTTATCCCCCTACACTCTACCATGTTAATCAAATCGTTAAATAACACAGCAAAGTATTTAAATTTTAGGCAACTTCCTTCTATAAGTGCTTAATCTGATTTAATTCAATTGACTTCAGATGAGTCGCCCCTTTTTTTTTTGTTTTTATGTCACCACAGCATTCACAATTTTAAAGCCTTCTGAATAAGTTATTTGTAAATCAACTTCATAAATAGCTTTCAGTAGTTATCTTGAATTATTTATATTGCTAAAATTTAGTCGTTAAATAGAAAATTGATGGACAACAATGTTGATAATTGCAGGTAAAAGTAATTTATTAGCCAAAAACAAACGTTTTCTGCTTCCAGTTTCTAAAATATGAGGATTTTCTGCATTTGCCTGGATTATGTCATTAAAAAATAAACATGTTTTGGTTTTTGAAAACTTTACTCTAGGCTCTGATAACTCAACGTGAGGGGACTTTTTCACTGTCTTTTGACATTTTATAGACTAATCGATCAGTCTGAAAAAGATAGGTCAGCCCTCCTAATGGTGTGTCTGTGTGTGCTTATGTGCAGAAAATGTTGATGTTTCAAAGGACATCTGCACATACATGAAGCTTAATCCTCTTCAGCTCATCTCAACATCTGACTGCAACCAGAGACGAGGCTTCCTCTGCACCCACAGTATGCAACAGCTTCCTAATCACTGCTTTAACTTTTTTTCCTTCATTCCTTTCTGTCTTCCTCTCAACCTCTCTTCTCTTCTCTTCATAACGACTGAGTAAAGTTTAGTTTTTAGTTTCCTTTCACATTATATGCAAGATGCCGTTTGTTAAAAGTGCCATTCTTTTTTTTTCTTTCTCTTTTTTATAAAGATTTGTGGTCTTCTTCAAACACAAAGGTAATAGATACATTTCACAGTCAGTATTCATATCAACATCCAGACTGAAATTTCATGTTAGTTTTGTTTGTGACTTATTTCATTTTTTCTTTGCAGACGACAATAGAGTCCAGTCATGCAAACAGACCTCGTAAGTGAATTGAAACATTATGAATCTCATCATTTCAATCAAAAATGAAAGTGATGAACAGAACAGTCATGAAACTGAGTTTGAATCTGCTTCTCTGTCTTTCTCTACTTCTCAAATAAAATTTGACTTCAGGGCTGAAAAGGGATGTAGATGCCATGGGTCGGCAAGTTGAAGACATTAACAACCTTCTCCTGGTGAGAGATGCCTTATTAATTTTACATACAGACTGTTTGACTCATGAATACTATTTAATAGTGCAGCAATTGGCCTTTTGTTAATTATACCTGAAAGTTCACAAGCACTGTTTTCCGAGACAGGAAGCTGATAAAGAACTACTGCGAATGGAAACAACTGAAGGGGAACCGACAGATGCCAACAGGGTGAGTACATTCACATTGGAAAGCCTGTGGAAAGAAATTTAATGGAAAATTCAACTCATATGACATCATACCATTCATAAATTTCTCAAACCTGTACAGTAAAGAAAATCAAAATTTTACATCGTTATAGTCAGGGTCAGCTTGAACAGGATTGCATTTTTTCCCTGCAGATGATAGGCCTTGTTTTAGCCATGTCTAAAATCTAATCTAAGGACTTAATCAATAATGTCAAACAGGGCTTTTCATTTCTGTTTTCTAGTGATTTTATTTTTTTTTGTTATACAAGATAGAAAATGAAAATCAAACATAAAAAAAAAAAAATGTTGCTCATCCCATTAAAAAGAAAAACGCCTTGTATTTTATTTTAAAATTTTCTATTTAAAAATGATGTTTTTTTTAATGGTCGTTTCTGAAAAGACAATCAAATGACCAGAAGATACACAGACCGTTATGGCACATCAAATGTGTTGTCTGTTTTTCCCTTTTACAGAGAAAATTCATCGAGTATTTGTTGAACAGCACAAAAAAATTGACTCCAGAATTTGCATTGGCAAACAATGAAACCATTAGTCACATCATCAACTGTAGCACAGGCATCCTCCTTCTCTCATTGAAAAAATGTGACATAGACATCAACCCAAACCCTACGGTAAGCTCAAAAGAATGTGCAACAGTGACATACACACTTTGTCATCATTAAGGCTGTTATAGTTCAGTGATGTTGCATTTTTTTTTCCCCCTCTCCAGTCTCTGTTTGAGGATGTCTTTGAGATCTTTCGCGCAATCTCGGGGCTGTTGGGTTTAGAAATCGCAGAGACATTGATTTTCAGGCACCTAACGGGAACGATCTATCAGAGCAGGTGAGTATCGCTCACCTCGTATTTCGTCAAACGCCTTTGCAATTTCAGTATAAATGGGGCAGGAAGAATGTTTAAAAACAGTATAATAAAAAATTGCATTTCCCTTCCCCAGTTACAAACCTGCTGACCTCAATAATGCAGTGCTGGGCTCAGAGAAAGATGGTGAGTTCATCAAACTCCCGTCATATTCAGCACTTAAGTCTCAGCTCGGAGAGCACACCAGAATCGTCACTCAGGTCTGTCCGTGTTGTCATCACGTCTATGTGTGTTTGCATTCTTGTCACCATGCACAGCCTTTTAACAGAGCGTCTCTTCTTCTCAGATGTCTACATTCTCAGAGAATCCCCATCCATCTGATGACAACATTTCAGGAAGTGTTTGCAGCCTTTTGCTCAATGATGGAGACTCCGAAATAAAGCTGGCAAACCTGACAGAGTTGATAGAGGTACAGCCAATTTGTTTTTAGTGTATAGGTGATAAGAAAAGGGAAAGCAAATCCGATATTCGCTGAACATTGTTCATTACATATAGACAAGTATGGTGCCTGGGGCCAGTCAGAGCGATTTTGAAAATGGCAGAAGTGAGATTAAAATGTTACATGAACAACTCTACAATACATAAAAATTAAACTTACTTTCCACTTATCCTTACAGAGTTTAAACATCTATTTTTGCTCTGGACATTTTTGAATCAACCAACTTTATTGGCTACAGGGAAAAATACCTATTCTTAATGTGCAACTAAACATCTTTATTTATATAGTAAGCAGAAATCCCCACGCACAGCCAGCATACGCGATCAGGTGCTGGTCGGTCGCAGGAATATACAAGGTGAAGATGAAAATCAACCACTGCACACTGAAGTGACTTGATTTTGATTTTGATAAGAGCAAACAATCACATAAGCACTCACAGGTGGTTTAAATATGTATGAGTCACATGACTAACTCCAATAGTTCATTTTTTCAACATTTTTTCAAACATTTTTTCAAAGATGAACCTTCAAAAAACATGGACCACAAAATTACGATCTACAAAAACATAGCATGGTAAATATTACATAGAATAACAAGAATAACACCGTTATACAATTTAAACCCATTAAAAACTAACTCATCTTTAATAGGCTGAATAGACAAGATACAGAAAACATAGATTATCGGTCCTATGGGACCCCTGACACTCACCCTTCTTATCTAGTGGTAAAGGGACAGCTGTATTTATATCTTTTGCTTAATTAGCATATATGAACTTAACTTTCTTTGATTTCTCTAGATCTACATGCCTCGTCCAAATTCTGCAACAGTCATGAATAGTACTGTTGTGTTGGAGAAAAACACAAAGGCGCTGACCACTATCAACGTCTCCGACCCTAATATGACCATCTTCTTCAGCGTGGAGCCTAATGCCAATGTGTCATTGGTTCTGATGTTGGCTCAAGGGTCACCTCCCAACCGTACATATTCCAGCAACACAACCATCTTAAGCCAAAAGGGTAACTGTCACTTCAAGCAGCAGTGATGCTGCATATCCTAATGTCTGATCGAAAAATAGTAACAGACACCTTTGTTGGTTTGTATTACATGTGTGTGCTCCCACTTATCTTGTGTATTAATATATCAGGATAGAAAAAAGTATTTATTTTTGCAATAGGAGGCTATCGCTGGATGATAACCCCAGAGATGTTACAGCAAACTCCTGGAGTCTGGTATGTTGACGCCAGTCTCTTCAACTCCACTTGGGTGCCAGGCCTGACACTGAGGATCACTTCTTTTATGACCAAGTGCTTGTATTGGCACATAGAGAGGCAGACATGGAGCACTGATGGCTGCCAGGCGAGTTTCTACTGGGATAAAGTCTGATAACCTTGGCTGTCTTTAGGTCTGCATGTTTAGTAGTGTTCTGCTAACACCAGTAGTTTGCATATGGAACAGTGATGTGCCCCTTTTGTCTCAGGTGGGAGAGAAAAGCACTGCAGAGCGAGCACAGTGTCTGTGTAACCACCTCACCCTCTTTGGGAGCTCCTTCTTTGTGATGCCAAACGACGTGGACATATCTCGCACAACGGAGTTGTTTGCCACTGTGTCTGAGAACTATGTGGTGCTGGCGTTGCTGTGCGCTTTCTTCGGCCTCTACCTGAGCACTCTGCTGTGGGCCTGCTATGCTGACCGCAGGTCACGCTCTAAGGTCAGGCTCTCCTGACAGCACTCATAAAACAGGTCATATTATCAAGTGTGAGCTTTCAACCCAGAATAGAATTTGATTATGTAGAAACAGCGCCCAGAAACTCTTCAGGCCTCATTAGAAAAATATATATTCTGTTCTTAATTATGAACTATTTCATCTACGAATACTAGAACGGCACTCAGTAGAGCACATACCTCCGCCAAGGCCCAACAACCATGCATTAGCCAGGGAATAATGCATGGATCTTGATTTTAAAAAATCAGGCATATTTAGAGGGCTGGTATCTATGAATGTGTACAATTTAGTGCAGATCCAAATAAAAATCTGGATCTAGCAGATTTAAACGTGTTTTCATAGGGGGGTTGGGGTTAGGGTTAGGGTAGCTCGCAATGTTAAAGATCCGCCCCTTTATCTAGATCCGCATTAAAGTTTTATGGGTTCTGCCTTGGCCCATGCCCCATCCTTCCACCAAGTTTTGTGGAAATCTATTCAGTAATTTTTGTGTAATCCTGCTGACAAACAAACAAACGGTACTGAAAACATAACCTCCTTGGCAGAGGTAATTAAGCCATACTGAGTTACTACAGAATGTAGGGCGGAATGGTGGATATTTTTGAAGGGAATGAAACTTTTCATATTCATTCAAGTGCCCAAATAAAGCAATTCCTACCAGCACATTCCTATTTATGCACTGCAATGTTTTATGTCAAACCATCAGAGGAAGATTACTCTGCTGGAGGACAATCATGCAGGCGCTCTGTACAACTATCTGATCAGTGTCCAAACTGGCCATCGCAAGAATGCTGGGACTACCGCCAATGTAAGACTCTTCTTTCATTGACAGATAACACATTGTGCATGCTTCAGAATTAATAAATTATTCCTGCATTTAAGACAGCCAGTGGATTCAGGTCAAGTTCCAATATGAACATACAGTACACCGATCAGCCACAACATTAAAACCACCTACCTAATATTGTATAGGTCCAAAACAGCTCTGATCTTTCTGGACATGGACATGAGACCTCTGAGGGTGTCCATGTAGTACCTGGCACTAGGACATTGGCAGTGGATCCTTTGGGTCTTGTGGGGTGGGGTATCTGTTCCATTGCATCCCATGAATGCTCAACTGGGTTGGGATATGAGGAGTTTGGAGGCCAGGTCAATGCCTTGGGCTCTTTGTCACGTTCCGCAAGCCATTCCTGAAAGGTAGTTGGGGATTGGTGTTGCAATGAGGGGATATAATATCCACATGAAGACGTAGCCAAGACGTAAAGAGATGATCATTGTTATTCACTTCACTTGTCAGTGGTTTTAATGTTGTAGCTCAAGGGTGGAGTTGATGTTGAAAGCATCGACTGTTTTCAAACCTTTGCTCATGGAAAGCAATATCTTCTCAGAATGTGCGAATTTGGTAGCTTCATTAAAGGATAGTCTTGAAAGTGAAACGATAGTAAGTTGCTTATATGAGCAGTATGAACAGAAAGACCTGTGCCGGTGGTCACCTCACTATTGTTCTCAGACAGACTTGAAAAAATATAAACCTGTGAACAGTGCTGTTGCATCGTTTCTGTCCTGTAGGTGACACTGAAGCTGACCGGCTCGGAGGGAGAGAGCGACATACATAACCTCACGGATCCTGACAAGCCTGTGTTTGAGAGAGGGGCTGTTGATATGTTCCTGTTGGCCACACCGTTCCCACTGGGCGAAGTGCGAAACCTCAGGCTGCAGCACGACAACTCTGGAGGTTGTCCATCATGGTACTACAGACTGAGACTGGACATACCTCAATAGCACTTAATAAATTTAGGTCTACGCCAGATCAGGACACACTGCCTTCCATTAAAAAAAAAAAAAAAAACTCTTCCGAAAATAACACCTAAACATGTGGATAATTGGTGAACAGGGTTGTTAGAGCTGTGTACACGTAGTGTTTATTGCCTCTCCACAGAGACAGCTTCCAGGCTTCTCCACAGTGACACTTTGAAATGTCACGGCGGCCTCATCATTTAGCACTACCTTGTTATCACCTCTCATTAAGGACCACTCTGAGCACACTGTACACATGAATACACACACTTTGGTGAAGAATAGATTTGAGCTGTCATTTGGGGCTCCCAGTTTATCTCTATATATTGCATTTCTCACATAAAATTACCGATATGGTAAATCTTTGTTGTTTTTTAATTATAAACAGGTACATAAACAAGGTGACCATACAAGACCTCCAAACTCGACAGGTGTGGCACTTCTTATGTGACTGCTGGCTGAGCGCTGACCGTGTAGACGGCATGACCAAGAAAACTTTCAACGCTGCAAAGAACAACGAGATCGCCAGCTTCAGGTCAGAGTTGGACCACTTTACAATCCTGAAACAAACCCACTCAGTCAGTCATGTTACTACTTGATTAGTGCCGTTAAGCGTTTCTGTTTATCTCTGTCAGGAATATTTTCCAGAGCAGAACGTCGACTGGCTTTAGGGATGAACACATCTGGGTGTCCATAGTGGATCCTCCGTCACGTAGTCCTTTCACTCGTGCCCAGAGGGTCTCTTGCTGCATGAGCCTGCTCCTCTGCACCATGGCCATCAATATTGCCTTCTGGAACATTCCTGTAGATAAGGAGTCGCCGGTACTCTTCGCATTAGGTGATTTAGAGAGTCTTTAGCTGTTTAGGACCTTCAGATTAAACTACTCTTTATGTTATTTCATCACTGTTGTTTTTGGTTTATAATAATTGTGTTTTAGGCATCCAAAGACACCTGTTGTTCATTTACGAACTGACGGGTATCTAGAATATAATGCCATTTGGACAGCAAACCCACAGTTTTGTAAGAAAGTTTGATCATAAATAACTAATGAATATCTAATGTGTAATATAATAAAGAGGTTTTCTTTCAGTCTCAAAGTTTTGGATTAAGGGCAAAAAGGTTAAAGCCAATTTGTGAGCTGGAGCAGAAAGTGCAATTTGAGAAACAAGTTAATTGGCTGCTTCTTGATATATATTGTATTATCTCCAACACCTCTGCCTCCACAGGCACTATGGAGGCGTCAGCACAAGCCTTGCAGCAATAAATGAATAGAGCATGTGTGGGATGGGACATTAGAGACAGCTTCTGACCTGTTGGTTGCCTCTCAGAGGTTACACGTGGCTGAACAGGCATGCATACAGCATCACTAATACTGGTGCAACATTTTTCTTATAGCACATGTGGGTGTATGCATCAGGAAACTCTCCTATGTAAGCTAGAGTTATCCACAATATGGATAACTTATGTTGATTTATTTGGGATGGGACAGTCATACAGTTGGGTTTTATCTCACAAACTCACTCATTTACACATTTGACAGATTGTCCACAAGAAGGAGCTGTTTAGTCAGTCTCAGACCAGCAGTAAAATCTGCAGATCTGCTCATGTTGATGTTGCCACCTGCATGCATAAGAAATAAATAGTTATTTCTATATCCTTGTTTTGTTTTTTTTTAAATTTGTTTTTCCCCCTCTCCAGGGTCATTGCAAATCACCTGGCAGGAAATAATGGTGGGAGTCGAGAGTGGTCTTCTCATGTTTCCAATCAACATCCTCATCATCACCATCTTCCGAAGCATCAGACCTCGCATAGTTTCAAAATCCCAAAAACGTGACTGTGAGGGGAACTTGAGACCCACCACAGTTACTGTACCAAGTATTCTGAAGGTGGGTTTTTGCATTATCTAATGTCTATGGCTGCGAGTGTGTTCAGCACGTTTTTGTATGACTTGTTTTGTGCATTATACTTGCCTCATCACTGACCTTGTAAGCCCAGAAAAAAATGTTTTCCCTTTTAGTTTATGTTGCAATGAGGCTTTGACTTCTACTGACATTTTAATGTATAACGTACTGTTTCCTTTCTATGCATTTAATTAGTTTACATGTAGCGTTGGGTTTTGCTGTGCATCCCTCCTAGGATATGGAGGAGGTCATTTATTTGGCGAGCAGAAGTCCGAGGAACAAGATATCAGAGATACACAGGCTGGAGTCAACTGCTGACCTCTTACCTGCCTTGGATAGGTTGCATGAATTCATCCATCTTATGCAAGGTAGTTTTTTTTAACAGAAAAATTGGTTTCGTTACCTTCTGTGAGTGTGACTCAATAAAACAGGCATAAAAAAGATCCAAAGTGGCAAACATTAAGCATGTCACTGTGTCCTATCAAGGCACAGATTTACCCTGAGGTTTAAAGGACAAGGCCGCCGATAATGTATATTTTTGTCAAACATGGTGTGTCTGAAAACTCTTTAACTTCCCCAGTCTGTCTGTTTGTTGCTGGTTTGTATGTAACCCTGTCAAAGGGGAGAGTGAGAGTGGCCCCCACTGGGTGTACTGCAGCAAGTTCCTCCTAGCCGGTCTCTGTCACCTCATGAGGTGCCTGGAGAAACTAGATGGAAAGAACTTCCCGAGTCCACAGGAGTACCTGCAGACCCTCAACACCACCAACCTGCTGGTTCGCAAGGCTGAGATGGTCTTCACCAGCCACCTGGCCTACTGGTCAGCACTCCGCTCATCACACAAACATACAGTGGTGGAAAGTAACTAAGTATATTTACTCTACATTTACTTTTTGGGGGTACTTTTACTTAACTTTAATGTTTCCATTAATTGGTACTTTATACTTCTACAGTTCAGATATTACATGTATATAAGGGTTTAGTTACCTTTGACACTTTATATTTATTCTTAATTATTGTTGGAGGAGGCTTTTTTTCTATATTAATCATATTTATCTTCAGATTTAGGGACCCCTAGGTTTGGGACCACTGGACTAAAGTAGCTAACTGTATATAAAGTAGTTAAAACTAGCTCCACCTCGAGCAGCGACAGTAAAATGCTGTTTATTAAGTTCTACTTTTGAAGCTTTGCATTTTGCTGATAACACCTCCGTACTTCTACTGAAGAAGGATTTAAATGCATGACTTTTACTTGTAATGGAGTTTTTTTTACATTGTAGTATTTGTACATTTACTTATGTAAAAGGTCTGAGTACTTTTTCTACCACTGTAAACGCAAAAACAAAACAAAAAATCGGTGTAGAAACATCACTGGTTTTATTTACATGATGTCTGCCATCCTTCCTTCCCTCTCCTTGGCTCAGCCCGCCTCTCGTGAAGAAGAAGACGAAGAGTACAGCGGGCTGCTGGCTGCCCTGGTGGTGTGTGTTCCTGGGCTGGTTCCTCTTGCTGTCCATCAGCGGAGTGTCCACTTTCTTCACCCTGTTGTACGGCTTTGAATATGGCAAAGAAAAGTCCATCAAGTGGGTCATGTCTCTGGGCCTCTCCCTTTTCCAGAGCATCTTCATACTGCAGCCTCTCAAGGTGTGTGAGGAATGGAAAACTTCATCAAATTACTCATGTTAATAAGTCACTTAATTTAGCATTTAGCCTAAAAACTGTCCATCAGGTCAAACTAGTTATAGGATGTCTATGTTAAAGATAATTTGCTGTCTGTATAATAAAACAATTTGTTTAAAAGATTTTTTTTTACTTTTATAATTCCCTGTACAAGGTATGCAAAATGTATCAAAGATATCTTCTGGCTTGTTTTGGTTGGCAGGTGATTGGTGTTGCTGTGTTTTTTGCCCTGCTGCTGAAACCTGTAGCTGTGGAGGAGACTGAAGAAATTGAGCAGGTGCTTTTAGGTAAGAAAAAAACATTATGCAGCCCCTCTGCTATCAGGAGTGGTTGGGCTGTACAAGCGTAGGTATTGTGAGTACTGTGCTCAAAAAGTGAATGTTAGCTCTCTATGAACAATGTTTCATGTATTATGTACGTATGTAGTCTGCAGCTCTATGCTGTGTCTTTAATATCATCTTCATTCACCTGATACCTACGATGTTTAGCTCTGCAATATAACCAGTATAGTAGTTTTTCATCTCTATTGTTTTCATATATGTTTTTCATCATCCTTAAAGCTGGTATAGTCAATATTTTTATATTAACAATGTGTCAAAAGACTACTGTGTCATTTATATATATGTATACATATACACACACAGCGGGTAAAATAAGTATTGAACACGTCACCATTTTTCTCAGTAAATATATTTCTAAAGGTGCTATTGACATGAA
>JBBPCS010000130.1:15310759-15328762 GCA_037974645.1 Hollardia meadi
GTGGATTGCATGGGTTGTTACCGACATCTGGTGAAAATTTCATGTCAATAGCACCTTTAGAAATATATTTACTGAGAGAAATGGTGACATGTTCAATACTTATTTTACCTGCTGTATATAGATATATATAGAACAGCATCATTTTTGGATAAATCTGAGATTGTGGAAGATTTGAAAAAAAATCAGCCTCTAAATTAAACGTATCAGATAAAGTGTTCAGTCCAAATTACATATTCATAATTCATCAAGCAGACAGAGGTATCCATTCCATTTTGTTTCAAGTTGACTGCAGAGAGCTCTTCTGTAATTATGCATGTGAAACAGAAAAATATATTTGCTTTGACAACCCTAAACTAGTGACCCTTTTAGTTTTTTCACCTCCTCCCAAGTGACTTCTCTCTCTTTTAAGCCTATCTGTGCATTCTTCATTTAGTTAAAGAGAACTGTCTTCTCCATTTAACAGGGCAACAACACAAGTGCAGACGGTACTCTGGCAGGGAGACACTGTGAGGAAGCTGTATTTAGTGGGATATGCTGTCTTCACTGACGGGCGCAGCTGTAATCCGCGGCACCCTCGCTTCTTAAACACTCTTTTGCACTTATTGGAAGTTTGACTCTTTGAATATAAAAATTGCATCACACATTCTGGTGTTTTGTACGTGTACAGAATTTCCAATGCCTGAGAAGGTTTTCAGAGTAAATGGGCAAATGTCAAGGTGTTGGTTTTTCAAATTATTTACTATCCATGATGATGTGTGGATAGTAGATATAAAGAAGATCTGTGGTTACATTTTATCTGCACATTGTTTATTTCATGGCAACATGCAAAATTGGTAGAATCCATTTACAGCTTCAACAGGCATTGAAGCAGGTTTAGATGTCAAAAACTGAGACCTATCGAATATAAACCCTGATAATATTATAATATATCTATAGAGATATACTATATAAAAAGGTCTGTACAATCTGCAAAGAATACGTATTTATTTTGATATTAATTAGTTTATTTTACCTTAATTAATTTGGGTTTTAGTGGAGCATTTGTTCCATTATTATTCTCAGTGATGGTTCACCTCACCAAAAGGGGGAAATTCTGAATCCTTCTGGTTTTAGAATGAAAATGATATTTATTGATGACCCAAATTACTTATTAAAATAAAAAATATTGATATGGGCAGCATTCTGCTGAAATCATCACAGCAGCCAACCATCGTGCACCAACATGGACGTTTAGAGGAGAGGGGAGGTGCTTTTATGTAATTTCACATATGGGAGCTAATTACTAATTGAAGACTCTTTTTTTTTCCATTTCACGTCCATCACTGTAATACATGCTGAAGGTGCATGTCATGACTTCTCATCATACATGCCTACTTCTATGTGCTTCCTCCCTTTTGAATGATTTATACAGCAGACCTAACTGCATTCAAGTTTGTGCTTTTGGTTTGGGAACACAAGCAGGTCTGCACAAACTTTAACATCCTGTCTTATGGCTTCTGTGGTTTAATCAAAAACATCTGATTTATTTATTGTTTTCATTGATTGATACTGTATGTATGTTTGAACTTGCATAAACTTGTCTCTATTAAAATCTCCATGTATTTACTCCATCATTGACTTTTAATCAAAAGAGAGCTGACAAGTCTGGACCCCTGATTGCCAAAACCACAGTTTTGTGCCTCACACTCACAGTTATTAATTCTATAATTATATTATTTAATTTAAAGTTTGTTTCAGATTAACTGAGCTTCAGCATCAGTAGGCCAACACTCACTAACTTGGTGTTGAATGGACATGTTTGTGTTTTTGGTCTAATCCAAAATGATGTATTTATTTAATGTTATCCAGTCATAACATTAATCATTGTAGAACAGATACAGAGTTCATATTCTAGTAATTACACCAAAATTAATGTACAAAAAAAAACAGTACATAACTGACTATCTGACCAATCCAAAGGAGGCTTACATCACCTGCGTTGGACAGTCAATCTCTGACCTGACTGACCTGAAAATGCATGATTATTTCCTTTGCAAAATGGGTCCTTTCAGTGGAGTAACCTCAGGAAGCCTGGGAAAGAAACCTGCGTGTATTTCAGCTTTGGCCGACAGCTCACACCTCAAACCGAATCAACAGTCCTAATTTTCTTCAGAGTATCTTGCACCGTGCTACAGTAATTGGCTGATAAACTCCCTCGCTAGAGTAAAACGAGGTGATGTCGTCAACACATGGATGTGTTATAAGGTCTTAATTTTACATCCATGCGCTATCACAGTGTAACCTAATTATAATCAGTTTGTCAGTGTGTGGTTTTTCAAGGTCAGTTTGCTCTGTGATGTTTGAAGTAAACACTATATTATATAAAGTGAAGAAAAGCTGCAAGACTGTGTTTTTGTGGCTTGGCCTTGCCACAGATGCTGGCCATGATTCCATTGTGCTTAAACAAGCTTAAACTATTAAAAATTAAAAATCATCCCAAATACTTTATATTGAACATCTTTGATAACACCTAGCTCTTGTCCCTGCATAGGTTGAAAGCACTTATTGTTGGGCACTTTGGACAAAAGTGGCTCTCAAATAGGCTGTGATTTGTTCATTCAACAAAGCAAGGTTTGCAGAATGGTTGACCCTTCTAGATTCAAATGTCCTGCTCAGTCACATAGTAAGCACACTCTTCAGGAAGCACTAGACTTGAGTATTCAAACACAAAATCTAGGGTGAATTCTGTAAAATGGACACAAACACAGCTTCTCACTGCTGTTTTTACACTTTACTTTTGCGCTGAGGACCCCTCCATTTGACATGACAACATTGGCTTGTGAACAACAGGAGCAACTAATGTAAAAACCACACCCGTTTCCAGTTCCAAATAATCTTTTATTAAATTCCTATTTTAGTATACAGTGGAAAAAAAGCTCTTTTTTTTGCAACAAGACACAATTCATGTCTCAAGATGAAAGAACAGTCCAACATAGAAAAGACAGTGATCCGATCACAGTTCTGTAGTGTTAATAATCACTCTCTACTTACACCAACACATGTAAAACCTATTAATAAACTGTGTCTATCATCCAACTGTAAAAACTTTCAATGCGTTGTCCAGAGACGGATGAATAATTTTATCTAAGGCCACCGTCCATTTGTCATGCAAGCAGAGCTGGGTGTGGTTACGTTGCAGCAATGCGTCACATCTCTCTCACTCTGATTTCTCCACAGGAAATGGAAACATCTACGTCTGTTGGCAATAAAGACGTCCTTTCCTCCCCCCCATTCAATTCACAAAATTTCAACCCAAAAGTTTTCTAGAGAATAGTTTATGGGTAAAGCAAAGAATAATCTAATCAACTGAGTGTCGATGCAGGTATCATGTACTCAGTCTTGATGGATAACAAATGGATAACCCTAGTACAGACTGGCAAGGCCTCTGATGAGAGATGGTAACTAAGGCAAATGCAGTGGTGCGCACACAGTATAAGACACATGCACAGAGGACAAAACAAACCTCTGGAGTCAATATTTACATTAAAATCAATCAAATGTTTTTGCTTGTAAATTAAGTACTTCAATGATAAGAAAGTGCGGGTATTTGCTAAAGCTGAAACAAATCAAAAGGGGAAAAACTTCAAACTTTATTTTTAGATACTGTATATAAAACAGATTTGCCAAATTTTGAACTTTTTTTCTGCACATTTCAATCAATTGTGTAAATTGGACTGGCTATATCAGTGTAAATGTATATTACAGATTTTCATAAACTGTTTTATCACTTTACACCACATATATATCTGTGCCCCACCACCCCTGTATAATGTGTCACAATGAGCTTTTCCTGGGGGGGCTCACACCCTTTTTTTTTCCTAGTATAAACAATCCTTGAAGTGTAAGGAGTGTTTTCAAAAAGTCTTTTTCACAGGGACGTAACTGAATGACTGCGAAAGACACTGAAAATATGGCTTCTGTCTGTTGCAATGACATCATTAAAAAAAAATTGTTGGGGATTGGAGCCTCGCCTCGTAAACAATCTGGAGCCATTGTTGGTGTAAATGCCATCTCTCCACTAAACTGGGACAGCCAGTCTGGCTTGCTTGACAGGTCTGAGACTGGACAGAGTGGATCACAGCGACACAGCATGTACAAAGAAGAATCAAGGTCTGTAATGTAAATATTTGTCGGATCAAAAACCCCAGGAAAAGCAACAATTTAAAGTTTGATTACACAGTATAACACTCAGACACATGGGAAAAGTTAAAAGTCGGTGTGACCTTAAATGAGAAAGTGGGAACAGTGTTCAACACCCACATGATTTTATGTATGAATATATATAGTTTGCTGTATAGAAAAAAAACAAACAACGTACTCAATGGTACTAAAAACAGAAATTAGCTTCCTGCTAACCAAAAGGGTCGAGCGAGCAACCACACCCTCAGTAAGCTGGTCATATTTATATAAATGAGGTCAGAATACATGTATGTTCAATATCTATATCGGATTACTTCATCGAGGAAGTGGGGAGAAGGAGAGTCCAAATCTGACTGAGAGCCTTGAACATTTTCCATTTCTTGTTCTGAGTCGTGTACGTGACGACAAGGACCTGTGTGTGTGTGTGTGTGTATGTGCGTCTGTATAAACCAGAGATAAAGCAATTAGGTCTTCTTCTTCAGCTCCTCAAACCGCCGCGTCAAATCGTCAAAGTCGATGTCATCCGAGGTGGTGGTGTTTCCGCCGATGGAGGATGTGGGGAGTGTGTCAGGAACAGAGGGGAGTTCTGGGAGAGCGCTGTTGTCAAATACCTTAGATGAAGAGCCAGGACCTACAGAGTAATATATGGCATTAAATTTAATTTAGGCAGCAGCACAGTATATCTAGCAGCTTATACAACAGCTACAAAAATAACATTAGTGAGTCTCCAACAGGCAGTGGTGAATACAGGCTTTGTGTGCGATGACAAAAATATAAATATAAAAGTCAGAAATTTGAAAGCAGAACAACTTAGCTGAAACTAATTAGAAAGCATGGAAAACTGCTGTTCTTACATGATCAGATGGAATCTGAATGTCTCACAAGAACTGTTGGATAATTTCACTTTTTGACATATTAAGGGAAAATCTAGGAGTGATATCCTACATTTTTCTTCTTGTCAAAAAATCCTATGAAAAGACCAAAAGCCTACAATGAATAGATCCCAACTATTGTCTTGAGGCAAAAACCTGATAGCTTATTCCTGGTGCCACAGACCTCCACTGTTGCCCAAAAACTATTAAAAACACATGCAGTACATGACCACACTGTTGCACTGGATGAACAATGGCACTGTAGCTTATTTATTTAAAAAATACCACATTCAATTCTTCTGCTGCAGTGAATGCTCACCAGTGCACCAAATCTGCTGCTGAATACAGTTCCCAGCAAATACACTACTTACTCTTACTTGCGTACCACTTACATCAATTTAGCTGTTAAAACTATATATCAGTGACTGGGTTTTAAAGACCTACATATTCAGAAGAAATAAATGGGCCTGGAATTGAGTGCCACAGACAGGGTAGTCAGAAAATTAATTAAAAATGGAATTTGTAGACAATAATAGAAATATAGAACAACTTTTACTGTTGGTGATTGTTGACGGAACTCACCTACTGCCTGCCAAGGAATAGAGGGTTTAGCAGTTAAGTCATCGATCTGAAACCAAGACAAAATGTGTAAGGGATCATGTCATCTTCATACTGAAATAAAATAAGATTACATTGCATTATATGCGTTGCGTGGAGAAGTAAAAATTAATAGTTAGAGAATACAATAAAATAGAAAGGAAACCTGCAGGGGAGTTTTTTGAGGAACCACCACCTTTAGTGTGTTACACAAAACAGACTTCATCATTTAGTTAGCCTAAGCTCTCTCTAAAATGCACTTAACACTCATGTCTTCATTTTACTCTGAAGGATTGAAAGTCATAGTTAGTAAGCACATCCCGCTACCTAGATCCAGGTGGATGAAGCACAATATGGGCCTACTCTGAGAAATAGTGTTAAAAAAAGTAGAGGAGAGGCAAAACTGCAAGAAAGCTAAATGAACTGCTCTTCCCTGAGTGGTGCCCTGCCCTGTCCGTCTGTCCATCTGTGGGAACAGGAAGGGGGCATGGACGGAAGGAGAGCGGTCACTTACAGACTCGTATGTGGGGGGAGAAGTGGGCAGCTGAGGGGGCTGCCCTCCTCCCATGGGGTGCTGGAAGTTGTTGTAGGTTCCAACTGGAACATTAAACTGGTCCTGGAGGAAAACAACAGTCATGTACCATCTGAAAGCCTATAAATGTTTAATTATCATCTTCTCATCGTAAAGCCATCCAAATTAAGTAAAAATAAATCACAGAGGATAATCCTCAGACCTCTCTGCTGGCAGGTTTGGTTGGAATCAGTTTCAGGAGAAATGGCCACAGTAATGTCTGTGGACTACTTTGACTGAATGTTTAGGAAGAACACATGTTGCTGATGAGTATTTCAAAGATAGTTTTTAGATGCTTTGAGCACCCAAAACACGATTCCATCTAACTTTGTTGCAGTGGGTTGGTAGCATAAGTATTGATACCGTCAGGACAAAGTGAGAAAAATTGTGTTTTTGTGATTTTTGTGAACTGTGCCTTTAAAGTTAGTTATAAGAAAGGAAAAACCACAAATGTTCATCACCTTTTTTTTCAAAGAGATATTGTTGTATTATAAACATGTTTTAAATCACTTGGGTACTGTGTATTTTAACTCTGTTTCAGGCTTCAATAATTATCAAGATAACATTGTACATATCAACACCTTTGGCAAAGATTATTGGACTTTGGATTGATCGATATGATGGTTTTACTACCATCACATCACCTGCTCCTATTTTCCATCACTAAATGCATAACTCACAACAAAATCAGAAAGAAAGGTTCTTTAAAAAGAAAATCTCTTACAGTTCCATTGGGAGGTGGATAGCTGAAAGGTGTTGGCATAGGCATGGGCATGGGCATAGGCATAGCAGCAGGAGGAGCACTGAAACCTCCACCACCACCACCTCCTCCACCAGGCTTCTTGTCAGTGTCCACGTCGATCAGGTCTGCCTCCTCGCCAGGACACACCTCGGGCTGTCCAGAGAAAGGTTGGGTGAGTAGTGAATAAACACAATGCATGACTTCATCCTTCATTGTGAGTGACAACTGATTCTGTAATGCTCACCCGGACCATTGCGTCAGGTTCATACGGAACATTATAGTTCTTGGCGATCTCTATCAGGTAGCGTTCCACCAAGATCTTGGGAGGGGCCTCCACACTCAGTTTGTGCATCAGCTATGAACATATCAGATGTGTTTGGATGCTATAAAGTTACAAGGCTAAAGGTCCATGCATTCTTAAACAGACTCGTAAGCATTCAGTGGAAAATATTTACCCTATCGTTGACTGTGCCAATCTGGTTTGTCCTGCACAGCTTGCCATACTCTTTGCTATATTTTGCACATAGCTGGTCTGATACCTGAAAGAAGCATTTGAAGATAAGACTGTGAAGACTGGCCTAATAGGAATACATGGGCAGAACTTGTTTAATGTTGTTACATCTAGACACTACTTACAATTTTTAGTTCAGACACCTCTGACTGGAGACGAGGGGCTGCCCAGATCAGTGTGGAAACTGCCTCTTGTAAGCCTGGATCCAGTTCCCTAATGGGAGAAACAGAAAGGGGTTAACAGGAAAGATTACAATGACACCCATAAAAAACAAGTAATAACAAAATGAAACCCCAGTGGTATTGGTGCACCTCGTTGGCTAAGTTACTCACTTCATGGACTGAATGAGGCCAAAGCGAGTCAGCAGCAGGTCACAGTAAAGCTCCAGGATCTCCATGGCTTCCACCAGATAGTCTTCTCTGATAATGTGCTCCACACGGATCCGCGCCCGCTCATCTTTTCCCGATGACAGGTAATCTGCAATCTCTTTCCTGGCCTTTTGAGCAAGCTCAGCTTCATTTTAAATTTGTGAATGGGGGTGGGATAAAGGTAAACAGTCATTACCGAGAGGAACAGAAAAATGAAACACACCTGTCAAGAACCCACTGAATCTACATCAAATGTAAGATAATAGTAGGACCTGTGTTTTTATTACTTGTTAGGACTTACTTTTCTTTTTCTCAAGGAGTTTGAGTCGGTTGATGACCAGCCGGAGGTTGACTCTTAGCCTCTCTGCTTTGAATCCTCCTCCAAACATGACGCTATTTGTGAACAGGACAGCATGAGAGGAGCAGAATTCACACGGAAGAATAACATACAACCAAAACCAATCAGACATCCCCTCTTTAACCTCGCCCCCACCTATGATCCACTGAGTCACTTAATCATGTGAGCATGACCAACCCATCGCAGCCGAATAATTCCGCAGATTTTCTCCAAACACAACACAACACACGAAAACATTAAGTTAGTTTGCTAGCCAAAAACAATTAAACCTTTTGCGTTGACGGCTCAAAACAGTTAGCGTTAGCGTGACGCGACAGAGAGCTAACGTAGGCTACTTAAGCTATGGAATGTTACCATCCTGTCCATGTTATTATTCCCCTTTTCCATCAATTATACTATTAGAAACACGTAAAGAAGCCCGAAGCGGTGTCTGTGTTGCCAAATCAGACTGTTAGCTAGCCTTTGCATTGTTATCAGTTGTTCTGTTCTGTCATCGTTTGCGCTAACGTTAGCCAACTTACTTAGCTCTCGCTCTACGCTACCAAAATTCAAACAAACTGATCAAAGACACTCAAGTAGTTTGAATAATGGGATAATTTTCAAGCGATCGACAGTTAATAAAGCGACAGTAACTTACCTGTTAGTACAGGTACACACTAACTTATTTTGGGTTTCTGTCTGTGTTAAGTCGTCTGCTTCACTTCCGTGAAAATCTTTAGTGACGTCGTGGGAATATTCTACGTAAGACGTCATCAAGCGCCAAGGCCGCGCCTCCTCTTGAGGAAATACTTTTTCATGATTTTGTTAAAAGTGGGAATATGGAGTATGAATGAACTATCATCATAATCCATGTTTCCATCTACTTTTGTGTGAATTATCAGGTATCGAATTGAAAAAAAAAAACTGATGGGAACAAAATAAGGAATATTATGACAGATATGAAGCTAGAAACAAGCATATTTATAACCAAAGCTTTCTCACTGAGATTTGAGGCACATAAGATTTATAAATACTCTCTGTCAGTGAGATAAATAGCTAAATGATGCTGCTGGCAGTTGCTAAAGGTCCTCTTAAGGTTATTTTTATGTAACCTTCAGAGAACCTTCAGGGAACATCCCCTATTCCTTCCTTTTAAAAACAAAAACTTTTAAAGAACATTCCTTCACCGTTCTTTAAAGGTTGCAAAAACTATAACCTTTAGAGAACACTAACCCCTAACCCAATAGACATTAGCTCTACTATCCACTAGAGATAATCCAATAGCTAAAATGGAAACACCTTAGAGGGGCTAAATCTGCATAATTAGTTTTTACTTTTGAACAATTGATTTCATGTGTGCATGAAATAATACCTGTACCAGAATAACCTACCAAACCTAGAATCACTTAATTTCACACGGCTGATCTCAATTTAGTATTTTCGTACGTTTGTTGTTCAGTGGCTTTTCATAGCCATTAAAAATGCTGATCTTGAGCAGCCGGATGTGAACGAAATAACCTTGATTTTTGTAAGATGTTTCTGATGAGCTGATCTTTACGTTTTCTCCAATTATGTGCCCACAGAGAACAAATAAAATGTCAATGCATACCTTGCATTATGTTTGCAGGGTATGTGCAGACTTTTAGTTAAAATGATTTTCTACTAGTGTTATGAACAACTGTGAGTCTTCACAGGCAATGTACATTCATCAACTTACTAAAGTAGAAAATTATCTACTTATTGCCAAGCAAACACAAACACATCTGGTAACTTGATCTATTTTAATGAAGATGGATACATTTTACAAGGACTTTCAGATTTTAATAAATTGCAGCTTTCTCATAAAAATCTGTACAATAAAAAGTTGATGCGCGATCATGGTTATTATAACTTGAGTTTGTTGCCAGAAACCTCTTTGTGTTTCTTCTTCTTTGAAGACTGGTCCTTTGCACTTTTGATCTGAGTTTTGACCTGGTCCTGCAGCTGAGAGAAGAAGGCTTGAGAGGACCGCAGAGCCTTGTCCTTTCCTTCGTCCTGAAACGGAGAGACACCACGCTGGTCATTAGGTTCCTCAGGAACATGCACAGTATTATCTAAGAATTAATGTAATGTTTATTTTTGCATAAAAAGGTGTAACTTGGTGATAGTTGAAGCAGAGACAGAGCAATCAGTTCAACAACTTAAAATAGATAAGTTTGTGATTTTAATATGCAGCTAGCACATCAGCTGATTCAGGACCCAGCAACAATTCACTTGGCTGCTCCAACTATTCATCTAAACATTTTGTTGATTCAGTCAGGGAAGAAGTACTCAGACCTTCTACTTAAGTAAAGGTACCAAAACCACAATGTGACAGTACTCTATTACAACTTAAAACAAATGTATAGACGTATTGTTAGCTAAATTTACTTGCGTTATCAAAAGTTAAAGTATTCGTTATGCAGCAAAATGGCTTCTGTCAGTATTACATGTATATTACTACATATGATATTATGTGATTACTATTGCTGATGATCAACATGAATGTACCGGGTCAAGAGACAGCTAATTTATCCTGTTTTATATACCTTTGGGTAGTTTTATCTGTAACAAGGCATCATATTTTACTGTGACTGTCCAATGTGATGCATTTACTCTAAAATGTAGACAATTAGAAGTATAAAATGGTGGTACTGAAAAGTTAAAAGTGCCTAATTTACGCAAGTAGAGTACATGTGTAACTGTACTTCACTGTTTTCTACGTCAAAATGTTTGAACAAGCTAATACTAACTTCCTACTGTGAGACGAATACAGCACTGAATGTACAGTGATCAGTGAAGTGCAGGAAAGAACAGAAGAGAAAACACTCACCTTGAGCAGCATGGCTTTGCCTCCTTTAGTGAGTTTCTTCAGGTTTTCTGCGACTTCAACCTTTGATGGCTTTTTGTTCTCCCCAGTTTTACTGGCCTCTTTAAGTTTCTGTCTCTTTTCTTTCTCCTTCATCTTTACACGCTTCACCATCTTCTTGTGGCGTCTCTCGCGCTTTTTGTCTGTCGACGTCTTCTCGGCATCACCCACAATATCTCCTGCTTTGTTCTTTTCCTTCAGTTAGACGGGAGTATTATTAGACATGCGGTGCAACTAAATATACAGAGATCAAAAGAAATGTTTGAAAGTGAATTGACGACAAACCTTGATTTCTTCAGGTGCGAGCAGCGTGGCGTCACTGGCGCTGACTGGAGCCACCTCCTCCATTGTAATCGATGGCAGGTTAGATACAACTTTGACCTCAGGAACGTGCTGCAGACAGAAGGCAACGTGAATGTACTAGCCTGCTATATGTTTAAATTATCAGCTTGCATTTACAATTTATTTCTTTTCTATTTTTCTGCAATTGCTCTATTTACAGACAACATGTGTGAGGTGATGGCATGAAATAATCTGTTGTGCCTGTGAATCCTGGTGAGCGCTCACTCACATTTCTACATCTTTCAGAAGAAGTCTACAACCTCAATATTTTCTGCAAATTTTGCAACTTTCAGCCAGTGCTATCAGGCAAAACTTACTGGTTTAGGTGTGAAGTGGAAGTTGGAGAGAGCATCCAACTTAAGGAAAAGCGTGTCCATAAGTTTTTGAATTTCTACATGGGCTGGGTTCTCCTTCTCCTCCGTATTTTGCTGAAATAAGAAAAAATAATACGATATTAATGGATGCAGCACAGGTTCATATCTTTTGAAATAACAGTGAAAACAAGATCAAAGCTCAACCTGATTCTGCTTGAGGTATTCTTGCTCATAGATTTCTGCTAGACTCTGCTTGCTCTTCTCATGGTCCAAAGTCAACCTTTTCTTGTACTCGAACACCTCCTCTTTGGGTTTCTCCTTGCGAACCACATCATCAAACGCCTGACAGAAACAAAAGTTGATGGCACTGTGTTATCATCAGGAAACAAACAAAACAACACATATATTTGTTCAGACAACGTAAAACACAAGATATTGTGACTAACCTGGTCTTTAATTCTCTGTTTGATGATGTCTTCAAGCTGTAGTGTCGTTTCCTCTGTGATAACAGGTGCTAAAAAAGACAAAAATAAAATGTTATTGTCTTTTTTGAAATAGAAAACAGAAAGACATTCTCGCCATTTTAATAGTAACCTTAATCAAACAACATAAATGTAACATTGGAGTCACTCACCCATCCTGGATGTCTGGTCAAACTCCACATCTTCCTCCAGCATGCTGTTCTCTGGACGAGCCTGTGCTGTCACCTCTCCAGACAGCTGCCAGGGCTTCTCTCCCAGAGCTGCTTTCTCTAGCTCATCGATCTTCACTGACATCTGCAAATCAGCGCAACAACGGGATATAATAATCACTATTAGAAGGCATTCAGACCAAAATCAGCATTGCACTAAAACTGACTGCTAACTGTTTTTGATGATCAATTAATTGTTCAAGTAATTCTTTAAATGCTGTTTTCAGTCTTTCAGAGGTGGAGATTTGCTGCATTTCTCTGATTAGATAATAAAATGAATATTTTCGGGTTCTAGAATGACAGAACAGGATATTTAGGGGTGCCATCTTGGACTGAGAAGCTGTAATGGACAGATGGTCACTGTTTTCTGTCATTTTATGAACCACATGATTAATCGATTCAGCTGGAAGGTGACTGGGAGACTGTTGAGTGGTGACTGGAAAGCTGCTTGGCATCACCATCCCCGATGCCAACATGCACCAACCTCCTTTCCTTGATTAGTGTGTGTCATTGTTATTGTCTGTTTTAATTGTCTTTCCTGTGTTTTGGAAACTTAAGTTGTGTATATTTATTTTAAAAAAAAAAGGCATTGCACTAAAACAATGCAAGGGGTTGGTGGAAGGGTGTGGCTTCAGGTACTGATGAGAAATGAAACAATCTGAAAGTCCTGATCCATGGATTTAAAGAATTCTCGAGGCCGTTTCAGACATACCCCTCTCTATATTAATCTGATGGCAATTTAACATGTTGGCTGGTCTCTTTTACATTAAAGTCACGATGGCAATCTTACTAGTTTGCACCTAGTAAGATTTTCGTATCACTTTCAATATGCCATTAGTCTGAATTGAATGCCGTCAGATTAAAATGTAAAGGCTGCAGCAGCACAATGTTTAAACATGCAGATGGAGAGAACGTGTGTCTTGTACTGCCCTATAAGACCACTGATCCCAACAGAAATGTGTCTTAAGCACAGATTTTCAAGAAAAGTCAAGAACTGAAATTTGGCATGAAATATCTAGTCAGATTCTTAGTCATGTGATTTGTATTCATTGATTACAATTACAATTTTGCAATTTATTTAGTTAGAGTTCTTGTACGACGGCTTCATGTTGAGAAAAACATTTTTTTCATATTCTTCAACACGAGAAATTAAAAGTATTGTTTTGGTATTATGGTATTTCTCATATGTTTTTGGCACTACTCTTAAAAATGTCCAAAAAAACCCCTGCACTGCCACATTGATACATTTATGGTCTACATTTAGTGTAAAACTCAGGACAGCAGCATCATTTAACCTGGTTACCTTTTCTTGCCGTTTCTCAAATGATGACTTTAATTCAGACTTTGCTGAGATCTGACTTTTTCCTCCAAAAATGTCTTCAATGTCCTCTCCCTCACTATCCTCGTCCCCGGAGAGGTTAAAGGTCACTTTCTTACTGGATGCTTTGGACTCTCTTCTCTCTTCATCCCTGGCAAAGGACAGACATAAACATGTGAGAATTAACCATCCCCAACCAAATGTTCTTCTCCCACACATAATTAAAGGCATTTCAGAATCTTAATCACACTTACTCATCATCACCCTCCTCTTCACCATCATAATCCTCTTCCTCGTCATCCATTTCTGGTTCACCTGCTTCCTCGCTTTCATCCATGCTGTCATCCTCGCCATCTGACTGGTCATCTGCTTCAGCTGGTTCACTATCCACAGCATCAAAGAATTCCTTGTACTTGAGATTCCTGGAGCTCTTTGCCTGTCAATATCAACAAGTTATCTATATATATACATACATATATATATATATATATATAAATCCTGTATTCTGTACCATCAGGACACTATGAAATAGGTTAAAAGTTACAAAAATACATACAGTGTTTTTCTTTGGCTTTTTGGTAGAAAGTATTTGATCTAGGTCGAGATCATCGTCCTCATCCGAGGCCAGGTCCTGAAAATAGTCTATATTATCTTCGTTCCCATCCTCCTTTCCCTCTCGCTTGTCCATATCATCAAGAAACGACTCCATCTCCGACAGTTTGAAAAACTTATCGTCAACCTCAGAAGGAACCACCTTTGTTTTATATCCTTTGCTTCCAATATGCTTCTTCTGTTTCTCTCGCTTCTCCAGAGCATCTATGTCAAAATCTAAATCAGAGTCCCCATCTGTGTACTCCTCCGCTCTGTCCTCAGCCGCGGGAGCCATTTTCTTGGACTGTCTGGGTGGTCTCTCTTCTTCTTCCTCCTCCTCAACATTATCATCATCAGTCTCTACTTCTTCCTCATCGCTATACTCTCCCTCCTCCTCCACCAGCAAGGCTAAGGTCTCATCTGACAAAGCCTCGTCAATGGCATTTTTAAAGTGTTTCAGTACAGCATTGTTCTGCAGCTCCAGCTCCTGCCAGATCTGCTCTTCATCAAAGCTTTCCACCACCAGCTGAGCCAACGGGCTGCCTTTATAATCTGCGGGCTCCTCAGCTTTGTGGAGGTCATACAGGGTCTTAGTGAGAGAGGTAAAGTCTGCTGCCACCCCATCTTGAAGGCTGAAAAGACGGAAACACACAATCAGTACGGCAAGTCTGGTGTATTATTAAAAGCAATAGTTTTTTATTTTTATCTGTCCAAAAGGCAGCCATGAATTTGGGTGCAGGTTTGTGATTTCCAATCATCAATACTAAGGTTGGGACAATGCAAATGTGTAATTTTGATTTTAAATAATATGCAGATGCTTCTGCTGTTTTCTGTTTCTATTAGTTTGTTTTATTTTATCTACATTGGGAGAAGCACTGTAAAACTATATTGTATTTGGGTAAGATGACAATAAAGATCATTCATATAATATATACAGAAAAAGTTGGTTGTGACAACTTGCAACCCATTTAACGAAACGCTGTGCTAAAGCTCAAATTTGATGCAATTAGCTTTAGCTACCGTTTAGTTTGCTGAACCTTTTCTCTTTAAACATGCGTAAACGACGTTGCGACAACCTTTAAAAGCTTTTTCAACATCACAAGCATAAAGACAGAAAACACTTGCCTCAGAAAGCTTTCTGGCTGTGCTGTATTGGCATTTATTTTCTTTATACTCTCCTCCAGCACGCTGTTCACGTCTCCTGTAGCCATCATTTCCCACATGCGTGTTTGTGTGACCCTCTGTGTCACAGGTAAACAGGCTCTCCGAGAAACTCTTCCGCTGCTGTTTAGGTTCCGAGATACAAACATGGCGTCCGCCGTGCTGAAGGTTGCAGGTTGGTTTGTGTGGTTTGTGTCAATAATTCTCTTCCTACCAAACACATGCTTTTCCGTACTGTGCTCTGCAATAACTAATATCAATACGATCGACATCTGATTTATTGTTAAAAATTAGCTGCGTTACAATAAGTTACTGTTTAAGTTAAACCTCATCATGGGGTTGTGTTTTCGCAACGTTTAGGTCCATGGTATTTTCGTGTTTCGTGTCAAAAAAGCGACTGTGTTTCTTTTATCTGAAGCCATGCAAAGGCTTTTTTAAGATTTAGTTCTTCCATTCCAATTATTACTACTTCTTACTTCCAATTATTTGACCAGTCTTACAGTATGTGCACCAATCATTAAATTCGTACTATGCAGTCAAACATTGTTCAAAACTTTATCGTAAAAAGTACCAAGTATCAGG
Source organism: Hollardia meadi (assembly GCA_037974645.1). Taxonomy (NCBI): domain Eukaryota; kingdom Metazoa; phylum Chordata; class Actinopteri; order Tetraodontiformes; family Triacanthodidae; genus Hollardia; species Hollardia meadi. The sequence continues at coordinate 15,326,823 of JBBPCS010000130.1, forward strand.
TTGGATTTGTGGATGCACAACACATCTAGAATATGTCCGTTTGATGGATGTCCTGTTCTGTTAACATCATACAGATTCATCGAAGAGCTGGACAAGTGTACTGCATGTGTACTGTCCGGGTGCAAAATATACTGTATATGTGATGCTGCAGGATAAAAAGATTTTTTCAAATCTTTAAGCTTCTTGAAGGGAAAACTGTATGTGCAAACTGCTGTTTATCTGTTTATTCAGTGGCAGGTGTTTGCAGATGTTCTCGTCTCACACTCAAGAGGGCACATTCAACGACGGCAGCCCTCCATCAGGGGGTTCCTGGATCGCTGTGGAAGCTGGGGAGGCTGAACCACATTGCCATTGCCGTCCCTGACATGGAGAAGGCCACAGCGCTGTATCGGGACGTGCTGGGGGCCACAGTGAGTGACAAGGTGCCCCTGCCTGAGCACGGCGTCTACACAGTGTTTGTGGAGCTCGGCAACACCAAGCTGGAGCTGCTCCATCCTCTGGGGGAGAAAAGCCCGATCGCTGGCTTCTTACAGAAGAACAAGTCTGGAGGGATGCACCACATTTGTATTGAGGTGAGACAGCATTGATAGCATGCTGTGGGGGTTACACTCATTTTATTGGTACACATCAGTATTGTGTAGGACCCACTTTAACCCTCAGATAAGCTTGAATAGAGCTTGCTCACACCAGACATCTCAAATATCAATATTGGTGTATCAATTTTGGCCTGTAAAGATTATTAGTGTGATAGAGTGTGCATCAGACTTAACAAAGTTAGATGAATAATTGACAGTTTTCCTCTTGATTTCTAGGTAGACGACATTAACGCTGCAATAGTCGACCTGAAAGCAAAGAACATCAGAACTCTGTCAGCGGAGCCCCGAATAGGCGCTCATGGGAAACCAGTGATGTTTCTCCATCCTAAAGATTGTGACGGTGTGCTGGTGGAGCTTGAGGAAGCGTGAACACCTCAGTCTGACTGAGATTGTGGAAGCTGTTAATTCACATTTAAATATTCTACAGTCAGTTTGATAACCACTATAACAAATGTTGATTTTGTAATATTGGTCTTTATAGCATTTAAAGTCCAATGATCTCATTTCAGTTTGCTTTCAGTGCTGTTCTTTCTTTCCCTGTTTTTCTGGGATTAAATTATAGTATGGTGTGTTTTTGTGAGTTTCCATTAAGTGTAGTAATGATCAAGGCCATTTGCATTGGAGTCAGGAGTTGTCTTCACTTTACTATCCTATAGTATGGCTATATAGGATGACTCTCATCTCATCCCATCAACTGTCCCTCACAAAGCACTTCTCAATGTGAGATCAGTCCTGATGATGTGATGTTGAAAATTCCTGTTCTGATTAGAGATAGAGGTAACAGGGTGTACTCAACTCAGTTTGCAAAATTATCAAATCTAACTGTTGTTCCTCGTCAACAGATAATAATGTCTAAACCTGACACATTACATCCTCTTCAGTCCTCTTCAGGTGATTTAAAGTTTGCTTTATTGAACATTAGATCACTCTCTAGTAAGACTTTTTACATTAATGATTTTATTTGTCAGTATGGACTACGATTTTTATTCCTCACTGAATGTTGGCTCTCATCCACTGCCTCAGCAACACTTATTGAGGCTTCTCCTCCGGACTACAGCTTCTTATTCTCTGCCAGAGAAGGAAAAAAGGGGGGTGGTATTGCAACCATACAGTCTAGCTTCTTTTCCTGCACTAAATGCACTTTTGGAGATTTCTCAACCTTTGAATATTTAGCCATGGTTATCAAAACTCAACAACACATTCTTGCAATAACCATCTACAGACCCCCAAAGCACAATCTTGACTTTTTATCAGAGTTTTCTGAACTACTGTCAATTGCTCTTGTCAAATATGATAGAGTAATTTTATTGGGTGATTTTAACTTGCATGTAAATGATTGTTCAG
>JBBPCS010000130.1:15335129-15349861 GCA_037974645.1 Hollardia meadi
TGCTATTATGGATATCTAAAATGTAATTACAGATAGGAGTGTGGTTCGATTAAATGTTAAAACGGCTTGCCATAGGCTGTACCATGAGCTGCTTCATGTATTTATTTTCATACTCAAACTCAGAGTGGGTTTTTTTTTTTGCATCGCTGGAAAGTAACATAGTAAATATACTCTTGTAGACTTTAATGGTATTATGTACTTGAATATTTCTGCTACATGCTACATCTGCTTCATCGAAATTACATTCCTTTGCATTTTAGAGGAAAATATTGAACTTTTGACTCCACTAGATTTTCTGACAGCTTTTTTTGTGAGAAGAATTCAGAATTCTGACTTTTTTCTGAGAATTCTGACTTTAATCTCAGAATTCTGACTTTTTTCTCAGATTTTTTTCCTCACAATTCTGAGAAACAGAATTTTATTCCCCCTAGAATTCTGAGAAAATTATTATTATTATATATATATGTTTCTAATGAACCTATGAAGCAATAAGTAATAGACTGAAGTTCAATAAACTATAAGTCTGTGGTTTCACACAATGTAGAAACAAGCTATGTAGTTAGAATATTTAGAATTTGAATCCCCCCATAAAGAATGTGCCCCATCCGCTTGATTGTAAATGGGTAAACCAGTAGATCTCTTGTTTTGGCGGGATATTTAGCATTAGAACCATTAGAGCATGAGAAAGGAATCACGTTTTTTAATATAACCTAAAGTCACAGGTTAATACCATACATTCATGGTTTATACCAGAGCAGAAGACTAACAATCTCTACAGTATACCCAAAACCCTCTATCCTCACAGATTCAACAAAAAAATGACTCAGCTCATTTTTTTAGGGGAATTTCAACACTTGAAAAGTTGGTTCATGTGTAACAGTCTTTTTGTCACACACCAGGACATGACTAATTGGCTTATTGAGACATACTGTACTTATTGCCATGAAAAATAGTTCAAAGTTTAAACTTAATTGGGTTTTTGGTATACCAGTGTTAGAATCTGGGATTTTTTGGGGCTGTGTCTATTATTGAGCACAACAAAAAAAAAATTCAATTTTTTGGTCTCCAGCATTTTGTTACAGGATAATGCCAGAATTAAGAGTAGCTATACAATTCAAGTCAACCTCTATTAGTATTGAAATGGTAACACACTGTCTTGCTAAATAAAAATCTGTTGCAGTGGAAAGGCACACAGGATAAAATGCACTGTTCATGGACAAAAAGTTTAAAATCAGTTTAAAGGTCTGGGGTTGGTATGTCAAAAAAGCACATTAAGTTTGAGGGGGAAGTGGTTTTAACTCCACTATTTAAATGTGCTGTGCTGGTTATGATGCTGTTGTGACTAATTGATATTCAGGATGTTGAACCTCAGTAGTGGAAAGTACCAGCAAGGTACATTTACTGAAATACTGAACTGTACTTTGACGTACATGTATTTCACTTGGCTATTTCTATTTTCTGCTCCTTTATGCTGACTCCACTACATTTCAGTGGTAAATATATTATTGTTTACTCCACTAACCTACATTTTGTGATAACCTTAGTGATTAGTTATGTTGCAGATTCACATTAATGATACCAAGTATAATCAACAAATTATATCTTATTTTGGTTAACATTAGACTTAATTGATCCCTGGGAATAAATTCACAAGCTACAAAACATTATATTAAGTAAAAAAAATAAATTAGCCACACCTTTACCAGCTTCTAAATGCAGGAGTTTTACTTGACATTTCTACACTGTGACATTGTTACTGCTGAAAGGTTTGAGTACTTCTTCAACCAGTGGATAAATGGGACCAGGAGACACAGCAACAGCCAGTACACAGCCCTGTTACAGATAACCTAATTTTACTACAGGGCCATGAAGTATCCATATATCCTAATGGAAATGATTGCAAAATTATTTTTGCTATTGGGTGCTAAAAAAACAAAACATATATTCACATATAGACATCTGACATCACATGCCACATGATAATCTCACTGACGTAGAAATGACTACGTGCAGCTGCAACCGCCCCAGCAGGTCATCTGCAGCTGTTGGTCGGTGCCTTTAACCGTAGCAGTAATTAAGGCAGATACTGGCATGACCACAGTAATGCATAGTCATGGATCCTCATGTATATTTAAAAATATTCTAAACAATACCCGGCATTAAGAAGGGGCATCGTCTCATTTACTGTTGTGCACGGTGCAGTATTCAACAGCGCCATCTGCTGATCACCGGGTTCAATTACATAATTCAACGGCAGCTGCCATAGTTTGGTATATTCTTGGTGTTTTAAAGCACAATTACTCTTGGACTTTTTTAAAGACAAGAACCCACAAATCAGGCAGACACTGAGCCTCTTAAATTGGTCAACTTTGTTTTTGAGTATTCAAGACAAAAAAAGGTTGCTCAAATACATAAAGAATTAATGTAATCTAGTTTAATCTAAATTTCTTTTTTTTTTTTTTTTTTTTTACTTAGACATCTAAAAATCTTTGGATGATGATACAAATGGCAGCTGTATACAAGACCTATGTTTTCTCCCTAGGTAGCAGATCACATTGTGATCAACTCTACTAAATAACAAAACTTTCATTCTGCAGTGAAAAAGACATCTAAATAGCTTGGATTTTTTTTTATTTTATAAACTTTATTCATTGTTTGAAAGAGTTTAGTCAAAGAGGCCGAATCCCATGTCGTCATCGGACTCCTCAGACTCTTCTTTCTTCTCTTCCTTCTTCTCCTCAGCTGTAAAACAAAAATCACTTGCCATCAATCCCTACTATAATCACCATATATTTAAAAGCTACGCTTCTAAGGTTATAAAGGTAATCCATGCAGTAATTGTCATTCACATTTATGTCAACTACTGTGAGATCACTGTACTTAGAAATATAAAAAATTATGGTAAGTTTCTGTAAAATGGCCCCACTTATAAAAAAACCAAAACAAAACCCCAGATTAAATTAATTGCATTGTTTGTACCAACCAGGTACATTCTGGCATGTTAAAATTATGTAAATTTGTAAGATTTAATTATATGAAAGACTAACTAATGATGACTACAACTGATTTGGCTGCATGTAATTATATTAATAGACAAGGTGAATGCAAAGGCACAGTGAGCCAAGTGTCATTGATGCCGACAAACAAGGTGCTAAGCTGCAATGCTCACCTGCAGCAGGGGCTGCGGCTCCACCTGAGCCAGCAGCCGCAGAGCTGGCAACGGCTACAGCACCACCTGCTGGCATACTGGCCAGCTTACCATAACCTGAGGAGACACGATTTGGCAGACAAAGCACAAGAGTTAACATTGACACTCAGCAGCTAGAAACAAGGTAGAGGTCAGAGTAACACTACGTTTATTATAACAATCTAGTAATTTAGTTGTAAAGTAATACTATAGCCGCTTCCTGACCGGAACATGTTTAAGTTACTGAAATTAACACAGACTGCCTCTGACTGCAATCATGTAGAAAAGATCGTTATCATGCATTCTACCTTTAGAGTAAATTATTTATAAAAATAACAGCAATATTAATATTTATTGCATTGTCACAGTACCAATACAAAGAAGCACAATGAGAAGCAGGGATTTCCTGCAGAGAAATTTTTGGCGCCCCCAGAAGAGGTTTTAGCCACCCCCCAAAAGGAAAATCACCAGCACCAAAATGAATATAGATAACAATTCAAATCCTCTTCTAATATGTTTAATAACAATTTATCAAACAACAGTTGAACAAGCAGAAAATTAAACACATTTTTGTGATACATTTTTCACCTATAGGCCTTTTAGCCCAGCCCCAACTGTGGGTGGAACAACCAAGCTTACTGTTGTGCGTAGTCACCCCCCAAAGACCCATTTTGAGCCAAGAAAAACCCTGTGAACTTTGAATTGATTGATGAAATGATCCTGTCCAGCTTGAAAACAATACGTCCACACACATAATAAAGGTTGACAATCGTGCATCTTCGTATTCAGAGACAACTCAATCTCATTCTTTAAAGGACACGAGGCATCTGTGTTGACCCTGCTCAAGATGTATTTTGATAAATTCACAGGCATTTCAATATTAAAATCCTGTGTGGTGTTGCTTTAAGGGCAAAGAACTAACAGACCTACCAATTTCAGTAAAAACAAAATTCAAAGTACAAATACCAAACTCACCTGAGGTGATCACCTCATTCACGTTTTTTCCACTGAGCTCAGAGATGACCTGTTGAGAGGTGAAAGTTATCAGGACCACAAAGACAATGAATGGCTGCTGTATGACTACTGCTGCAACAACAACTGCTCTGTACCTTTGACAAGCGTGTGTCATCGGCTTCGATACCAACACTATCCAGGATCTTCTTGATGTCCTTGGCCTCAGGGTTCTCATTACCACCCAGGGCAGCGAGCAGGTAAGCAGCAACGTAACGCATCCTGAAAAAACAACCAGGAAGGTTCAAGGAGTGTTCATGAACATTACCGACCAGAAACAAAAGACACTTTTCAACATGTACCTTTATTTTCTGATTAAAAATAAGGCTAAATTCAGACTTGAGGGGGGGGGGGGGGGGTATTTATGGAAAAAATCATGCCAAGCATTTATTGATCCTAGCTGCCAACATGTCTCATAAGATTTTATGTTTTGATCTTTTAGATTAATTTGAAGTTGGCTCTCTTGCTTGTTTTAGTTTTAACCAAAATGCTTTTAAAAAAACTGGCCAATGAGAGCAAAACCTTTACCTTTAATCTCTTGGTGGCCGATATGTGATTTTAAGATACATTTAGGATTAGCCTTTTATCAGCAAGTACAAAATACAGTGATGTGACAGTGATATTTGTGTTTTACTTTTATCTTATACACAATACCTGCAAGTTGTATTTTTTATGTTGAGCACATCAATATCACCCTAAATATACATTATATAAATCATTTAACATTTTTAATCGAATAAGCATGGTAATTTAGGTCAATACAACATTTAGTTGTGATTTTTTTTTTTTTTTTGCAGTGTCTGCTGTATGATGGATGGTCCATGCAGTAAATCAGAGCATCTAGTGAATTTGTGAGTTAACAGCTTGAATTCAATGTTATGTCGCTGTAGTGAAAACCGGTTAGTTTAATTTGGGTAAAACGTATAAAACGTGACAAGATTAAATACAGCAAGTTTTTACATCCATGTGGCGGCGTGTTCTTCAGCTCCGTTAACATTAGCTCTTTTAGCCGCCGACGCTGCGATGCTTCAAAGGCATTAATATAGCTAAAACACCGCCTTTTACGGGTATTGACCCACCGGGGTTGGATCTTCACTTATTGTATGGTATAACATGCGTGTTCTCTTAGTGATTACCACGTTTATTATATTATATAAATAGAAACTCACTTGCTAGACAGGCGAACGCGTGTTCACTTCGAAGTTAGCACGGACAGAAAGGAAGTTGCGTCACCGGATGAAGGCGGAAGAAACCTCTATTCTTCTTCGTCTCCACTAAAAGACCGGATCATGAATGTATCATATTCTTTTTTTTTTTTTTTTTTTTTTTACTTTGTGTATAAAATAAAATTAAGTACGTTAAATGAGGTTTTACGAACATACATAAAATATAAAATAATAAAATAAAATAATAGTAAATAAAAACTATGGAATCAAATAATGGAATTAAAAATACTCACATAAATAAAAGTTAAAGACATTAGAAATTACATTAATTAAGAGTTTTTACAGCCTTCTTATCTCGCCTAGATTGATCCTCTTTTATTTAGGGCTTTACAGATTTTGCTGCAGGAATATCTGTGTGGAAAGGATCTTTAAATATTCACATCACAGAATATGTGTTATCTGTATCTTTTTGGAATTATTCCATTATTTAGAATTAACTATCGACTTTGTGGTTGGGCTGGGGCTTTAGTGATGGTGCAAAGCAGTCTTATTTCTTATTCACCTTTCAACACTGCTGCCACTTCGCCAACTTTTTCCTCAAAACAACACACTGTGTGTAAGTGTATATGTGCGTTTCTGTACAGTATTATTAACATGAATCAATTTCCTTGTCTGCTCCTTCTGCTGATTTGGCTCCTGGTCCAGTTTGGCCCCCTGCCTCGTACTCAGCCCCTGCTGCTGCTGCTAGACTCGCTCCTGGGTGTGATTGATTTTGGTTGGCAGAAAAGACGAAGTGACATGACACTCTGCAATGGATTGGATCCACACCATGAGAAACCAGCAGCTGTGCTCTGGTCTCAAGCTGTAGTGTGAACAACCAGCTCTAATAAATCACTGTCACGTGCACTGGTTGCTTCCAGGAAGCCAGCCACTGATCTACCACTGAGCTCCTGTTACAGAGCTCCTCTCAGACATCTACAGTATGTATGGATGCATCCGGATGAAACCACCTATTAAACATAATTGTAACCAGAGTGGGAATGCTTTAAGAAAATTGACCGGAGCAGCAAACCTTTGGGGGTGAACCTAATTTACTTGTCAGCTAGACTACTACCTCTCAAATTCAAAGTACTAGTACTAGTAAGTCTGATAAAAAAATCTATAATTCCCAAAGCTAGCCTTTATAATAGGGCTATATTGCTTTATATCAGAATCAGAATCAACTTTATTGGCCAAGTACGTACTGTATGTGTACTCACACAAGGAATTTGGCTTAGTTCTTTTCATTGATTTCAATGTCACACAAAGTTCCAACAGAAATTGAGAAATAGACAGCTAAAAACAAGGACAATAAAGCTGAACAAATAACAATTATGTGCATACAAGTAGGTAAAAAATAGTTGTTTGTAGCCTATATATATAAAGCAACAATAACCAATGACATGCAATGTCTATGCACAAGTGTTTCTGTAAACTGCAAACAAATAAGCCTAGAAATAGTGCAAAACATGCTGTATGTACATGTCTAAATACAGTAGCCTATTCAGTGTACAGGACTTATATTTGACAGTAATGGATACATGTTATGTATACATAATACAGTGTGTATTTTAAATTGTGTGGATGTTTTAGTATCACAGGCTTATTGACTTTGAATTGTTACCGGTATATTAGTTCCCAAACTCGGCACACATGACCCGACAGGAAAATGTGAACTGAAACTTAAGTTGTTGTTTTTTTTGTTGTTTTTGTTAAATACAGGCAATATTATCAATTACAGCACTGCTTTGATTCTAGCAAGATAAGGAAGGTAAGCAGGATTTATTCAGAATGCAAAACTGCATGTGAAGTACAAGATGGAGAGAGTGTGTATTTTAGAGACTGTGTAAATAATAATAGTGAAATAGTGAAAATGCCTGTATTTCTTTTTTCTTCCATTGTGTTGAAACTTCTGTGACGCTCTAAAGTTTCCTGCAATTAGGGCAACAGTGAAAGAGGAGCACTGAAGTGGAAGGGAAAACATTTATTGTCACAGCTGCTACATGCACATCAAAAGAGTGTGTCCGATTTGTCAGAAAATAAAATGTTAATCTCCATAGTTGAGAATTCAAGTTTGTTCTGGGGTCATTCTTCCAAGTATTTGACAGCAAATATTTTACATTTCTATTAACATCTATGTGTTGAGTGCATACTCCTGAAGCTGAATTTCTAACAAACATCTACCAGCATGACTATTATTGTGAACAGTAAAGGCTATTATTAGTGCAGCATACTTAATAAGTACATCTTCTAAAAGAAGTCTTTCATGTTTGAAATAAAACTTGAACTGAATGAGACATAATTTTGTTGTTGACTGTAAAAGGATGGGATCACAGCTGTCCTTTCACTGCTCGTTCACTGCCTTAGGTGGTTATTCCTGATGTCATTGAGCCTAAAACCAAATTAAATGAGTGTAAATGATGTTGAAGACGACCTAGAAAAGTCATACATTTAAGCACTGTTTATTTAGCCTCCAGTCTAATTGTTAAGTTCTACGTCACATTTTACATTCCACATCAATATAACACGGTAAATTAGGTAAGAATCCAAAGAACACAAAGTAAAACAACACAATCTACAGGTAAGAATCCTAAACAAGCACAGACTAAAACAATTCAAAACATTATCAGAGTTTTAACAAATGTTGCAAGTTTGGTCTTGGTACTAGGAAGAAAAGGAAAATCAGGTCAGATCTCAGAAAAGAAGTGCTGATCTGGGAGAGTTTCTCTCCCAAGTCTGTAAGTTTATACAGCCGAGAGATCTCAGTAACCATCCTACATCTGGCTTTGCTGATATGGCCCTGGTACGCATCAAAATGGAAGTACCAATCATTCCTGGTATTTGTTTTTAGGAAAATCACTTATAAAAATTGAGAAAAATATCAAAAGAAAAGTATTATAAAAAATACTCTATTGACCATTCCAATATATATAGACAAGGAAAACAGGTAGAAAGTTGAAGGGTACTTCTCAAAATGTTGCAACTAAGTCAAACAAAAGTCAGTGACATTCAGTGGAGAGTGTGACTGCGCTCTATCAATATAAAGTCACATTACTTTTTTTTTTTCCTGATTTCTTATACACGTGTGTTAGCAGTGAATTTAGCTAGCTAATGTTGGATAAAAGCCAAGTAAGAGACAAACTATATATTATATTAAGACCTTTCAAACTTTATGTACAACCCCCCTGACTCTGCCTCGAAACAGCAGTATGCTAAAAGTAGCCTATGGAATGGCCTATTGCTACCCACACATTCACATTCGCCTATTCTTCTACGTCCATCCTGACAATCATTAATCACATAGCAACGCTATTCCGCTTTCCCTGCAACTACTTTTAACTGTGACCAATATGAGAAGGATAAAATAACAAACATTGAAAATGTGTCAACATTAACATCATGCAACTCCAATGTGTACGAGTGCAGCGGTCCCAAAATTGTTTAGCATGTAATATTACGTTGGACATGTGTCCACACAGTTTTAAAGTAGTAATTTTCAATAACATTCTGCTGTAAAATGTGTTGTGTTTTTTTTTTTACCATTACAAGATATTTCCAGTTTTTAAATGACCTTGCATAGATAATTGATATGAATTCAGTTTTTGCAGTACTGTGTGCATTTTATTTTATTAATTTGTCCCAAAATTCAGCATTTTCATAAAGGAACAATGGATTACAGGGAGCACACCCAGTAAATACAACTGTGCTGTGGTCGTCATGCGTCATTTTCCTTCCACTATTTAAAGCAATATTTAAGTAACGCACTTTGAGTTGATATGTTTTAGTTTTAATTATTAAGAACAAGTTATCACCTCATTCCCAAATGATCCAATCTTTCCCATCCTGGTGATGCATCACAGTGCATTTAGTGATGGCGAGTAATCTTTTTTTAAAAGGACAAATGGTTAAGCCCATTTCTGCTTAAAGGATAGAACACTGAGCACACAAGCATATATTGGAGAAAACAATATCAGTTTTTGAATTCCAAAAAGTACCAATGGACTACTTAAAATTTGCTGAAGCAATTTATGTTGTAGGCATTTGCTCCAATTGAATCTAATAAAAGTTAATGACCTATTAAGAGAAGGAAAAGAAAATCTGTAGTGAAACACGAGTCATAAAAGGTTTAGACTCGTTGCTTTGCTAAATTCTTGAGATGTATAGTTCTACCCTTGTGTCTGGATGGAGTAAAAGCAAGTATTTTAAAGATGTAAATGAGTACCAGGAAAAAAAAAGTTCAAATAAAGTGAATGTTTCATACATGACACAATTTTGTTCTGCAAGACATTGACAAAACAGACAGAAAACTAAAAATGAATTGTGTGCTAGTGCAACATATCTACAGCATAATGCTCTAAAAAAGGTGTAGATTCTTGATGAATATGCAGTAGCCTCATACACTATGTGCGATATTAACATCTGCCAATTCATTAATCAAAAAAAATAAACGACTTCTCATTCAGTATTGTACCTGGCAAAGGAAAGACACGACATATAGAGCATTTCTGATTTATCTCAAGACAAATTAACCAGAAGCTGAACAGGTTTCATCTCATGTCAACTCCAAGGTTTATGCTTCCAATTTATTACTTTGATAAAAGTAAAAACGCGAGTCTCTGTGGTGGCAGGAATTTAGTTCAGTTGTTGAGACCCCATTACATCACTTACAGCACCTGCTGAGCTTTTTATGGTGTGGTAAGACATTAGAAAACTTCAAGGGTAAGCCGAGAGAAAAACCTTAAAGATAACCCATCACTTTAGTTTTAAAGTGTCCTTTCAGGGGTTTCCTGTATAAACATATCACTAAGTTTTATTAACTAACTCCCCCTAAGCTTCCTTATTTGGAGATGCCTGTAGAGTGTCAATAAAAATAAAACTGCATATTTTATAAGTTTGCACAATTAAAGGGTTTTACACATGTTCAGCATGTAAATATGTTAAATCAAACAATTTGGGGGAATAACAGATGCAAAGCATGTAATAATTCCTGCCACAAGTATTTAATTACCAGTACTTGACTTTAAACTATTAAAAAAGAAAGAAAGATCAGTGAACACAGTACATAAGATAAACACGTTTGCCCTGAGGCACTTGGTAGTTGCCGTGATGAAAGAATTAAAAATGATACTTTTCCAGTCTAAGGAATTGTGTACTTGGTCTCAAAAACACTCAAAGTTGCATTCAAATTGTCAAAAATAATGCACACATGTGAGTGAGCACCTACAATAACAATCATGATCAGTATAGTGTTTGCCAACAGATGTAGTGTCCACTTTACAATGGCGAATATTAAAAATGCTCCAAAAAAGGGCAGAACATGCAGTATGTGTGAGGAGGAACTAGACTAAATTTGTAGTATGTTTGTTTGTTTTGTTGGACAGGGAGATAAGAAAGAGACCAGAACAAATGGCCAGAAGGCTAAAGGAGGAGAGACATGGGAGCTGGGCATCAACACAGAAAAATCCTACTGGGGATAGTTGTTCTGTTGCCGGCGCTTTGCCGACCTCATTTTCTCAAAGCGTGACTCCATTTCCTCGAGGACTTTGGGGGTGTATCTTACGACCAGCTTCACTGTGCCCTGAGCTGCTTTGAGGAGCTCCACAGCTTTCTCATGGTGCTCACCTTCCACACTCTGGAAAGAAAAAAACAAAACAGAAAAAGTATTGTAAGATTTTAATCACAAAGAGGGATAACAACTGTGGTAAAGTCTGCAAATTTTGGTATGTAGTAACTTTGGAAGGAACAATGAACTATTTTAACTATTTTATGAGTACTTGAGTCAATATTACGATAATTTTTAATTTTTTTTCGAAAACTCTATTGTTTACATTTATAAACATTTATATTTGCTTACTAGCAGTCTTCTTCTCCCTTACCTTTGTTTGTACATTGCTTCATTTATTTGGCAACAATTTTTACACCCACCAACTGTCCATCAGCAAAATAGCATAAAACCATTGGCAGGACTGAGTAAGCATTGCCACTAGGTGCACAGACACATGTTTGAATCATGGACAAACACATTTTCCACCATTAGCCAAAAATTTTACAGGATGGGTTCCCTTCAAGACTATCACTATCACCTTGTGGATAATGAAGCTAAGTTTATAAAGACCTTAGCTTTGCCTTTATTCTTTGTACTTTACTATATGTGGAAATGCATTTAAATGTGCACATGTCATCAGACTGTCTGTCATCCAGGAGTAAGTCATGACTGTGTGAACTGAACGTACCACCCCATTAACAGAGAGAAGCTGGTCGCCTCTCTTCAGGCCTCCATGTCGGTCTGCGATGCCTCCTGGGATGATCCGTGAGATGTATATTGGTGAGTTTTGCTCCTTTCCACCCATTATATTGAAACCCAGACCTTCCTCTGTCTTGGGCAGTTCTACGACTCGTGGATGTGAGTGTCCCTCACTTGCTGCAAAAGCTGCCACAGTAGCCTGTGAATAAACAGAGTGGTTTTTAACCTTTGAAAATGGCGCCTCTAATATGCAGTTTGAGGTGTTCAACTAGAGCACCTTTAAGAAACAAATGGTCTGAAACTGAGATCAGAAAAACATGTGCACAAGTCAAATGTTTGTTTATCAGAAGGTATGTGATTGAGGTCTACCTTAGCTGTGGCGTTGGCCCTGACTTCAGGACTGCTGTTGATGTCCACTGTTTCATACACATGTTCATAAACCTGAAGAGACATTGTTGGACAACATTTTGTCACAAACCATTAACAGCTTTTACAAAAGGTGAACACAAAACAATCAAGCCAAACACTTAGTTTAACATCCGTGCAAAGAAGTGAACTAATGCCATTTGACAGTTAAGCCATTTAAGAATAACAAATACACAGAATCTCACTTCTCTGACAGCATTACAGAATTCACTCTGTAAGACCCTCTGCAGTGCCTGCAGCTTCTGGGGAGGCACTTCCCCTGTCCTCTGGAGCTTATCAAGCAGTTCAACAGCACGGTTGATATCTGTCAACAAGAACATATCCACCTAAATAAATGGAATGCATTTTCTGCAAATTAACATGTTTGTAATAAGTTTGAGATTTAATTTACCGGGACTTGCTCTACATTTGTTCTGATTATAAATACTTTCTCCCTGTGGGTAAGATGGTCTAAGCTTACAGAACTGTTCATCCACTATAAACAAAAAAATAACTATGAAGCTATATATATCATGGGGGCGACTTCCACTGTATCCCACTTCAAAGCAAGATGTAGTGCTTAATGATACACTTCACCTTCATAAAGTACATTTCAATGCCAGCATATCATTAAATCCATGCTTTACCAATAAGTAGTTGCCTCTGTCGCCACAGAGGGAATGCGGTAAACATTATCAGTTGTTATTTCAAAATAATTACAACCATTTTTTGTTTTGCATCCAGAGTTTATTTTGTCCAATGGAAATAGAATGAGGAAATCTCATTACTCTCTTTACCTATGATAATTGCTACTGTAGCTGTAGCTAATGAAACGTCTTTAACCATTTAAGTAACCAACAGCGAAGAGCTTATTTCACATATATTTACTTGTACTTTTCTGCAGGCGAAGTTAACATAACATGTTTAGGAGGTTGCTATCATGAAAACCTGTGGGGGGGGTTTTGTACCGTTCACAACGCATTAGCAGACGTAGCTGGAGCTAATGTAAGCACTTTGTTAAAAAGAAGACTAAGGCAGAATAAGTCCTTCATGTAAATACCCCCCCCCCCTTGCGCATCCTTGCTGCTAATGGCGATTAAACTGCTGTAACAAAGTTTATGAAGCTTCAATTTATAATGCAAGCGAACATACGTTGGACCTTTAAAAAAAACAAGCTAGGGTATCTTATCACTGTCTCGAGAAAAACAAAGTAGCCGTAAAATACTATTGTTACTTTAACTCACTGCCAAGAATTTAAACAATCAAAGTCATAAATATTATAGTTAACAGCTATTCGGAAAACATCGTTAATACAACGTTAGCCAACTAAAGAAGAGAAGTATGGTGTCAAAAACCATCACCAGCTCTATTTGGCTAACGCTAGCTAAGCTAGGTTAATGTCTCCCAGGCATCACAACAAATATTCCTAAGCTAACGCTAGCGAGCCAATTAACTTTACCTCTTTCCAACCGCACGGGCTCCCCAAGCGATGCCATTCTTGAAATGGCCGGCTATTTGATGTCAGACAGATATTGCGTTAAACGATAGATATGAAAAAGTTAATTAGGTAATCCTGTCCAGCGTTACGGGTGCTTAACCGAGACGATAAATCAGATTAGCCAAGTTAGCCGGCTAGGCTAGCTGCCAGTGTCATGGTGCGTTCACGTAATCCTCGTAAAGTGGAAAAGTTACCGATCTTAGCATGATGTTTTCCATAGGTAATGGATGTTCGTGAACCAACCCTGAAGGCCTCTCCCCGAACTACTGGGAATCAATGTTTAAAATGATTTCTCTCAAATCAATTCCTAGATAAATTCGTAATTTCCTAAAGAAATCAGGAGTAATTATCAATTTGTAAACATACCATTATTTAATATATTATACATCAATAATCACAGTATCACCCATGGCTTAGTGTAGTGGACAATGGAAGTTATTCTCGTTGGACAGCATACAGGGAAAAAGTGACGAAAGATGCCCATTGAGATCCCAGCCCCATATCACTATTTAATGATCACACATTCAACAAAATGAGCATTCATCTGTTGATTAGTGCATCAATCATTTAACAGCTGCACTGAACGTCTACGTGATGCTCATAACTCAAGGGATAATGTCATGTGTATCAGTGACAAGCGACCAACCAGAAGCTTCTTCGGCTTTTTGTTGACACCTGGCAGGGAATGCTCCCTCTCTCTGCTGCCCTCTACTGGTTGTCTGCAGCACATCTTCAACTCCAGTACATAAAAAAAAACTGCTGCTGCACTGCTCTCTGTGGGCTAAAGATTTCAAGGATGATTCACTTCTGACCACACCCCAGTTAGTGATGACATACAAGGTTTGACAGCTGATGAAAAACACCTGCCGTGACGTCACCGACTGGGGGTTGCCTGAGGCACACAACACACTTGAATGCAGGACCCACATTTAGTGGAGGCGCAGCATTTTTTATGCCCATTGATTTTTTTAAAATAATGTTAAGCTGTTCTTTGTTCTCTGTTCTGCGGATGAAGATTTAAAACAAAAAAAAGAAAGATTTTCAAAGAAATACTACATCATAGTGTAAAATTGATTCGCATGCATGATTTAGAATCACAAAATCAAATTAAAGCTGCAAGCAGCGTTGAACGGGCCCTCGCACCCTGCGCACGTCGGGGGGAGTGTCAGTGTCAGTGTCTGG
>JBBPCS010000130.1:15380602-15396725 GCA_037974645.1 Hollardia meadi
CCAGTTCCCAGGCAAACTTGGTTGGCTATCAAGATGTGAACACACTGTAACATCATAGCAGATATTATTGTACATTTTACAACCACTAACGCTGTTTCAGCCACTGCCAATTACAAGCTAACAAGCTAACAAACAACATAAATAAAAGATGCTAACTACACTTACCACTCTGCTACATCTGCTAGTCATCGATTTTGGTGCACAACAGACTCCTCATCTGAGTCCGGGTCTGACTGAGGCTCAAACATGTAATGTTACGGCTGAATCTCTCCCATGTTTCCTCTAACACTAGCCATCTTGATGCTAACTGATCTTTCACCAGTCAACCTAACGCAAACAGCAGTGGTGGGCGGGGCCAGAGGCCTGTGATACATAGATCTAGAATTTCTCAATGAGGGAGAAAGAGTAGATGTGCTTCCAGCCCCTCTTCAGAGTTTAAAAAACTTTTTAATGTGGGAAAACAATGTTAAATAAAATATTGGTCAGAGCAGAGTATTTTTATGTACTTTAGAACGTGTCTGGAGGGGAACTTTAAACTTCATAATCATTGGGTGGAGAATCCCCCCCATTTGTGACAAACTGTATAGTATAAACAGCGTGAGAAAATATGACAGAACAACAGGATGCTGCAAACTGAATGAGAAACAAGGGAGGATTTACAGGGCGTTTGAAGGCAACAGGTGTAAATGGCTTCCGGGAAACGAAAAATAATTTGAATGTCTGCATATTCCCTAACCATCCAAAAGAGGTGGAGTCACCCATCCACTCAGTTGTGCAGTGTTTCCTGGAAGTTGCGGTAAAGGGTAATGAGCATACACTCATGCACTGTGTAATACCAGTAGGTTTGGGATTTAACCCTATCTCCATGGCAATTGGTGCAATGAAGACAAATCTGCTGTTATAATAAATATATAATATAAAAAAATGACTAGAAAAACCCTAGCCTTAAATTGTGTCTCATTGTGTGTTTTAATGATACAGTCATTGCATGTGCAATTAAGACACATTAACACAAGGATATTTTTTATACTGTCTGCCTTACAGAACTGGTTTGTCAGAGTTTGTATTTGTGGTCTGTGGGTTCAGACTGTAAGTCAGCAAAGTACTTCAGTAGACTCGGCAAATCGTGAAATGTTTATTTGCAAGGCTACCTGCACCATACAGCTCATTCTCCTGAGGATGAGTCATCCACAGGCTACATACAGTACATTTGAGGTGGGCTTTGGATAAGCTCCTGGAGGAGAATGTAGAGGGGCAAAGAACACTGCTGAGCCATCACAGCAGTACTGATTTTCTGTCACATTGTTTCACAACAGGAGACATTATCTGGTAAAGGAAACTGTAAATCTCACCCATCCCCCACTATAACCACTGCACAAGGTCCTACCAACAGTCATCTGTATTGATAAAAGGAGCCAGGTATTTGCTGCCACACTGTTTTCTCACAAAATTTGTTTGCTGAGTAAAACGTAGAGGGTGACTGTAATGCGGAACATCTCTGAAAACAAACTGCCGGGTGAAGACTGAGGATGACAAATAAACGTGTAACTATAAATAAATTTAAAAAACTGTAAATATACACGTTATCACAAAAATTTTCTGTTATTGTATTGTTTGGTAACATTCAACTGAGGATTATAAACATTGTGGATGTTTGAGGGTGGATTGGTGTTACCTCAGATCCACAAAGCCCAAACAACAGCCAGCTTCTTTGTTGGCTACCATTTAAGGCTACCAGTTCTTAAGCAAAATCTGCTTCTTTTGTTTACAAACAGGCAAACATTATTGTCATTTTTTGATACAATTTTCTCAATTTGATAACCATTTAGTCCATGAAATGCCATAAAATAGTACAAAATGCATCCATCACAATCACCTTGGGCTCAAGGCCAAGATGACCACTTCAAAAATCGAGCAGTCCAAAATCTCAGAAGAAAAAAAACAGAGAAAAGCACCTGATGCTCACATTAGACATCATTCAAGCTCTTTTTGCACGATAAATAACTAAAACGATTAACAAATTATCAAAATTGTTGGTAATTAATTTTCTGACGACTGACAATCTTTTCAGCACCAGTTTAAATCTCTGTAATGGTGTAAGGTATAAAGTCTTACCTTATCCGGAATCACTCTGTTTGACTGCCTTTTGAGTTGAAGTATCTCCCCAAAGGTGCTTCAATTTTGTGGACACTACAGATAATTTTTATTTTACACTTATGTCTATTCCTTGACTTCCCAGTGTTGGATGTACTGAACACAAATGCATGTGGCGTAAACAACAATCTTCTTCGCCCTGCTTTACATGCCAAATTCAGGGTGCATGCCAGGAATTTCCATAACCCCCATTTAAATATTTGCCTTAAGCATCACGGGACGGGGAAATGAGCAAAAGCAACTCTTTTGTGCCTCGCTTATGAAAATTAAAAACACCTTTAATTTTGTGCTACAGCGCACTTACAGGCTACATATTTTCCCTTCAAATGAACTATCCATGAATGCATCGCTGTCCCTCAAAAAAGAAGTACAGGGGAGACTAAAATAACAAATACCAAGGCTGCTCTTAACAATTATTTAAAGCACTATTTGAATCTAAAATATTAATCTTCATTTTCCAGCGTGTTCACATCAGCATGAGACACAGTAAGCTGTGTGTATGAATAAAGCATGTATTAGAACTATTTTTATGTGACATATACATATTATCTGAGGCTAACAGTGAAAAACAAAAGCCAACAAGCAAACACTATTAGTAATAAAAGGACAGCCAGTATTGGCAGTCAGCTCTCCACGAGTTACTCCACTGTGACATATTGCTGGAAGATATCAGGTCATCTAATTAGACAGGGGACAAAAAGTTCACAGCTGTGACGTGCTGCCTTGTGGGAGTCAGGAACATTGTAGGAGGGATCATATGCTTATATTTGTATGTGGTAGTTGGTGTATCTCTTCCTGGCTATGCACATATACTGTATAAAGGCTCTATTCAAACACAGGATTTACCAAAAATGTTCTCCCATTCCATTTAGGTAAACACTCAAGGTTTCTTGAATCATAATTACAATAACAAATCCTAACTAATTGCTGTGCTTTGTGTGCATGTGTGTTAGTGTGATGGTATCAGGGAGTGCGGCAGGTTGAACTTTGCAAGTGCTGACCATTCATCTCCATGCAGAATGTTTGCTTTTAGCAGCCTCGTCTGTAGTCTATGTTCATAACCACTTATCTCTGATTCTGCGTGAGGTTCTTTAACAGCTATTATCCCTGTAGTCAGGCACAAAAATAAAACAATAAAATCAAAATTCACTTATATGTGCTCCAGTGACTTGGCAAAGAAAATAAAGACAGCTATATGTACTTGTAGTAGCATAATGACAATCAATTAAAAGTGCTGACTTGAGGGCGAAATGCCATTAAACTCTCTGTGATCTTTAACAATACAAAAATAGAGTTGACAACTTTGTGACGCATTTGCACAGAGATGTTTTTCACTAACAAATCACAACACATAGCATGTAATGTCTCTCAGGGAAGCAAGATAAAACAATGGGTCCGACATGATCTGAGATTCTACCTGCAGTTGCTAAGCAACACCCACCTCCAACCTCTCAATCTGTCCCATTGGTCAGCAGGAAAAACGCACAAGGCGCCTCATTGGCTAAGAGAAAGTTAATAAACTTTAGCCAAGACCTGCCTCCCTGTGTACACACACACACACACACACACACACACACACAATGAAGAGATTCTTGTGAATGAGAGCATGAGAGGGTGTCAGTGCTTGCGCAGTACAGTGCTGATATATGCATTGAGCTCCTGAGCTAAAAATAAAGATCACACTGAATGCTGTGCCACTGAAAGTTGCAAGACTGAATTCAAAGTGACAAGTCTAGTTCTCTCCAGACATAGCAATGAGGACCCACCCTCATCCCAGATCTAGGAAGTATTTTTTTGACATTTGATTTTAGTATAGAATTTTAATAAAAGCTTGTTCCCAGCAGTTCTTCACTTCATTTGATCAGGCTAAAAATGCAACATAGGAAAGCCTCCGGAATACAATTCAAAAGTGGTATTTAGCAGTGGTTCCCAAATGTACCCCCACAGCCCAGATGAGCTCAAGTCATTATTATCCATTACTTTTAGCTAACTATTTCCACTCTTTATCCAGTACTGTAACACAACTTTATTGTTGCTTGGCTAGGAATTTTAAACATCGACTCCTGTTTTAGATATTTCAACCATTTGTAGATTTATTTTAATGATCTATTGCAACCATTTATCCATTACGTTTAGCTCCTTCCATTGTTTAACCTTTACTTAAAGCCAACTTTATTGTTACTCTTTGCCAACTATTTCAACCACTGATAACTTTGAGCTATTTCATCCCTTTGTATGTCTTTTAGCCATCTATTGCAACCATTTATTCATTTTGCCTTTTTTTCTAATTGTTCAGCCTTTACTTCTTACAAATTCTATCCATAACTTTTAACCATTTCGGATTCTCTGCTCGCTTGTGGAGTCAGCGTACTGTGAAACACACTAATCATCCAGAATCCCTGCGAGGCACTGGTAGAGACAAATAACATCCCATCGATCAATGCACTCAGGGTTCACCTTTTTTCTACAAGACATATGAAATGGTTAATTTTTCCACATTAAGACAACAAGTTATCTTTTGGAGTTATGCTGCAATTCCCTCCCAGGTCAGTTTAATTTTTTTTGCAATTGTATTTTTCACCTTCCCTAAGCCTGCCCTGTGTCACTTATTTATCATTGGAACATCTTGTAACCCACACTTCATTGAAAACCACATTCACACTCAACATCAATAGCACAAAAAAGGAGATATTACATCTCAGAAAGTGATTTATTTATCGAAAAACAGCCACAGATCCTGTTACAAGCAGTTTTATTATAAAATATCTACAACCCCATGTTAGTAACTATACAAGAGAAAAAATAAAAAAATAAAAACACAAATAGCTAAGTAAAGAGCAGTGTCTTTTTTTGTTTTTGGCCATACTTCCATTTCAGGGCATGTATGGTCTACCTCTGATACTGCCCTGGGCAAGGCCACCTACCAGACCCATCATTGTTTAAGAGAATGGTTTAAAGCACATAATGTACATAAAACACAGCATGCAAGTCAGCATCCACAGAACATGTTGTTTTATTTCTTGCTGTTAGTGTGTACATGAATTTCAAAATATATCTTAAAATCTAAAGGTAGGCCAGGAAAAGACAAAAATCAGTTCTTAAACTATCATAAGAGAAAAACAAAACAAAACAAAAAACAGACGACCAATAACTATACAATGTTTATATACAGTCAAGTAAAATTTCAATGTAAGGCAAAATCAAAATAATGCAACTTATATTACATGTAATCTTATTACATTAGCATTTGTGTTGCACCACAATGGACAACTTTTTTTTAGGTTTTGAGGAAATATTTCTAAAAGATGAATATGGACGGAAAAGGCTGGAGAGTGAAAATGTTCACAATGGCAAAATGGCTTTATTTAAACAATGTTGCTTTACATCCGTTTGGTCACTCGTTTTAACTGTTGGGACGTTTTAAAGAAAATTGACTTGGATTTCTGTGGTTCAAGCAGGCTGAGATTTCCTTCAGAAATGCTCTTCACAACCCTTCGGGGCTTGTTCTCCTCTGAACCTGAGGACAGAAACCAAACAAGAGTTTTATCAAAAACTAACAGCAGTACACTTCTTCATTCCTGATAGCTTTGAATAAAGGTATGTGAATGTCATAATTAGTTAGATTTTGAACACTTTGACACCACTTTTCTTCAAGTATTGTTTTTTAATTGCTTCAAACTTAGACAAAATCAAGTATAGTAATTATACAATTAATATATTTAATGGTTATAACCATATAATATTTTATCTTTAGATCTTTAGTGTTTGAATGCCTTCATCAACAGTTTTTTCTGGTTTGACACTTACCAGCAAAACGTTGCACTCGGAGTGGTCTCCGGGACACTGAGGTGTCTTTCTTTATACGCTTCGGGGCAGAGAAACCCTGTGTTAGCTCTTCTTGGATGCTGCTACAGCAAAAAAAAAAACAAACAAAAAAAAACAGACAGGGTAAATAAGAAAAAGTAATCATACACAAAAACAAAAGTTCCTCATTATATTCAACTTTTGTCTGGGACCGAATAATCATAAATATGTCAAAGCACCGTGTTTAATCCACTGCCATTATAAAATTATATTATATTAAATGATTTATATGAATATATGAGAAAAGGCCATTGGCACATTACCGGTTAAATTTACGCTTTCCTTGTGCAGCAGACGTCATGTCCATGTAGGTCGGGTTGGCTCGTCTCACATCTTGTAAAGACAGGATCTGCTGTCTGAAGAACAACGTTTCACATTACCATGACATCTCCGCTGTTTGGACTTCACATGGAAATTAGCTACATTTCCCTTTGTATTCAAAAGAAATGACTCAAAAATAAAATAGTTTATAACTAATTATTTTGTTTGGGTTCTTTTGCAAAAGCTACAGTTCCAAAACTCACTTTTCTACAGTTACCAAAGGAAAACTAATGCATAGAGTTTCTTGAAGTCATTGAGTGTTCACAGGATTGCAGTAGGCAGTATGTGGGTTAATTGATTAATTTGTTTATGACTGTTTCAACATGTTAAAAGGCTGCACGAAGTTAAGACAAGGATATTTTTCACCTTTTGGTAGGAATCTGGTTCCCCTCATTGGCCTTGGAAGGATGGAGTAGCTGGTTGGGACCTGAGACATCAGTGGAC
This sequence comes from Hollardia meadi, assembly GCA_037974645.1. Lineage (NCBI taxonomy): Eukaryota > Metazoa > Chordata > Actinopteri > Tetraodontiformes > Triacanthodidae > Hollardia > Hollardia meadi. The sequence continues at coordinate 15,387,386 of JBBPCS010000130.1, forward strand.
TTTGATGGACTACCAATGCTTATTATGGTAGCATTACTTGCAGTTTGATCATCATTGTCCAGAACTTCAAAGGTCATGTTGGGATCCATAGCGCTGGAGGAGCCTAGCGGCAAGGCCTGAACAGTTTTTTTTTCTGGTTCGGGTGTGCACTGGAGTGGGAACATGCCCTCCTCAAACGCTTGGGCCTTGGCGATGGTTTGGGGGCTTTGCGGTGGCAGTGACACACACAGATTTCTTCTGATGGGCATTCTGGGAGGGGGTTCCTGTTTCATATCTCTCTGATTTCCTTGACCTAAAAAAAAACAAAACAAAAAAAAAACAAACAATCACAAACAGTCAATCAAATAAAACTGCAATAAAATGTATTCAACCCAATTAAAAAATGTCCAAAAATTGTGAAGAATGCCTCCAAGTCTTCAAATTGCCTCTTTTGACCAACCAAAAGTCCAAAACCCCCAAACTCTTCATTTATCATCATGAATGACAAGGTAACCAATTTCCTTCTATTGTATAATCATTGCAGCTGTACTTTGACAAACTTTTTTACTGAGAGAATGGATACCATTTAGTCAACTGGCATTGTTTCAGTTCAAGGAAATACTGTCATCCATAATGAGGGTTGCAAGGAGACAGATGGCCTACGTGTGGAAACGTGTAGGAAGGTTGTGCTTCCTGAATTGACTTAGCAACCGAATGTAGCTTTGACAATCACTATGTGTTTGGTGACCATTTTGTCAACAGAGCTTTTAATCACTTGGGACACTACATGCAAGCCTTTGGCCTACCTAACCTTTAGTCACTGAGAAACAATTAAGAACAAGTTATATCGTTACAAGCTTTTTTGCAGATGCTGAGCAACTTTGAAATGCATTTATTAACGTAGAATTTATAAGTAAGGGCTTTGAAAGTTAAAGCAAATTACTTCACTTCAAAAAACTAAGCAGGGCAAGAGTAAACACACCCCTCCCCAAATGATGCCATCCCCTTATACTCTCAGTAATCCGCTATCAGTAATAAGCACTGAAGTGCCTGCATTAGGCTAAACAGCGTAATAAAAAAAAAAGAGTCAACAACAGAAAAATGAAATTGATTGATTGTTTGAATAAGTTACATCAAAGTGTGATCAGTAGCGTTGGAGATATTGCATGGCACAAGGCAGTTAACCTCTTCAACTCCACTCGGACGTGGAAGTCAACTCCCCCCTTTCTTGCCTTGCTACGTCATAGCCCTTCAGTAAAAACACCTGTGTCAATAAAGACACATGGGGTATTACCATAATCAGGCAGACCTCTTGTTTACAGTGTCCATTTAAATGCATTTCGAACATACTTTGCATAAGATAGTTAAGTTAAAACTTGCGTTTACCTCTCTGAAGCAGGACTTGCAACACTTGGAGGGATATTGTGACCTAGCAGCTAAAACTGACTGCTGAAACTTACTTTAGGATGTTAGCAGCCAAAACAGGAGAACTTTCTACTGTCAAACAATGTTTTGTCTCATTATAACCCAGCAAATATTCTGTCATAAATCCCGATTTCTATGCATAAGTGTAACTCTGTGCTTTTAAGTTGTGTCTCTGAGTTGAAATACTACAATGGCCGGCACAAATCCAATTGTTTTCAACAGGTTAGCATGTTAACATTAGTTCGAGTGCAGGCTGGTCATTTTCAGTAGTGTTTTGAGACTTCCTGCTTCAGAAATAGTTGGTGTGTACAGAGAACCTAGATTTGAGGACATCATGTTTCACTGTCCCTGAAACACTACAATTTAGAGAAGGTATGTCGCGTTCATTGTATAGCTGAGATTCTCAGATTCTTAGCTTTCCAATGACCTATCGGACATGCTAATAGAGCTATCTAGTGCGACTTTAGATCTTTTACGCATGTAGCACAACATACACCAGTTCATGTGCTCTGTGTGCATGATTGTTACACATAGAAGCTCCCTTCAGATTTGGCTAGATTTCTACCGGAGTTATAGCCATTTTTTTGTAGGAAATAATGCCAAAAATGAAGAGTAAATCAATGGCCGAGGAAGTCTTGTCCAGGGTTTTTTCCTAACAGTGAAAAGGACTGTGCCACTGATGAAGAAGACCTGTTTCTTGAACCTTTTATAATCTCATTGATAGTTTTGCTTTATTTATTCATTCAGTTATATAAATGACTCAGAATACATGTGTCCATTTGGAGTCTCCAAAATGTACTTTTTGGAGCTCTGCTTGCATCTTTGAAGATTGTTACATGCCAGGCTGCAAACTGCTTGTTGTGTTCTTGTTTCTCTCCCCCTCCCCTGTGTTTTCTCCAGGTGATCACAGCAGGATTGGTCTCCACCTGTGCAGACAGGCCATGCTGCTCATTGGTTCCCTCTGACCCCAGCTGGCCTATCATGATTCAGGAGACTCAATAAGTGGAGCCCATCTGATGAATTCATTCTCTTGCTTTCTCTGCTCTTGTCTGCCTGAGTTGTTGTATGTGGTGGGAGGTTGAGGATTAGGTAAGTTTGGGGTACCCTCTACATTTTGCACACATATAGTTAATTGTTGTTAAAAAAAATTGGCTTATTGGTTGTACCACCTCTGTAATTGTTTTGGTAAAGTTCCTTTTTTAGATAAGCCAGATGGGTCTTTTGTTTGTTTTTCATTTTTCAGAGGTAGAGCTTAGCCAGGCCTAGTTTTGTTATATTAGTTTCATTATGTTGGGCACATCCACTTTGTCCTGTCCTCCCCCACATTTTGTGAAACCTTTGTTATATTTTGCCTACTAAGTGATTAACAGAAAATAAATCCCTTGTATTTCATTACTACTTTGACGTATTCAATTCTTTGGTTGTCATGTTATTGTCCGTTTCCTTGTCCTTTCAAGAAGTGGACGTAACAGATGCATACTGCCAGCCACAGCTAATGGCTTGGTATTATTGGCTCTATTTATCGGCTAATAATTTCATTATCGACTGATAACCGAAAACATAAAATTTCCCCAATAAATTATCAGCCTGATAAATATCGAGCATCCCTAGTTCACAGTTTTCTTACAACCCCATACGGTTCTTTACTTTGTATCACCGAGAGTGTTTCTGGCAAGACCTTATTCATGCATATAGTCAAAGTGGTTCAGAAACTACAGCCATTTTAGGCACCAAAATAGGGGTGGAGTTATAGTTATAGTCCCTTACTTGCACTTATAAACCTTATAATGTTGGAATGGTGCTGTGACATGCATTATTACCCTAAAAAGCACAGCATTTTATAAATAGACCAGAACTTGAGAATTTTACCTACTTAACAGTATGGAAAATGATTTTGTTTTAAACTAAGGAAAACATGGTACTCAAACACACAACTCTGAACTCTGTGCACTCTGCTTTTAAAAGCACAAAATGTAGGTGCTTCTGTTGCTATTGGTTATCACTTGTTCAAATCTAGAGGGGCAGTCGGAGAGTGTATACCTCCGCCAAGGCCAATAGTCCAAGATAAGCACATCTGTAACCGCAAATTCAAATAAATTTATTTGTCCCCAAGGCATGTAGATTAGTATAAAAACAAGTAAAACACTTGAATACAAATTCAAAAGATTGTAAAAAAATAAATAAAAGCACATATAACATACAGTGCAGCTTTGCTTTTTTAGAATTATGCACTGTGTGGCATACAGTGCAAAAAAAGGACTATAACCATTGTGGTACTAAAAATTCTAATAATAGTATGGTTAATTTCAGTAGGTACATACAAAGTATATGTAATTAAAGGTAGTACAGTAATTTGGTAAGATAGTTAAGACACGATGGCAGTTTGCTGCAAAGTGGATGGATGAGGTAGCAGTATGAGGTAGCACGTATCTGGGGAAATAAGTTCAAGTCTAATGGTCTTTTGATATGTTCTCTGGCAATGGTTGCATTTGTTCTGGGTTATATGTAAACGATAATGAAAAGAGAGCTGTGGGAATTCCCGGGCGGAGACAAAGGGCCAGGAGTTCGATGTTGGCGGTGTACCGCCATGTTGTTTGCTTGTGAGCTCATTATCTTGGTCAAGTCTTAGGGGGCACCTGATGCCTTCTATGAGCAGAATGTTGTTGTCATCATTCCTTTTTAACTATGTTTCAGTGAATGTAAGAATCAAGGCAGTCTGCATTCATATGCATGATTTATGTTTGCTCGTAATTTTTTTTGTTTTATTACAGAGGGAGTGAAAATGAACTAGGATAACTTAAGGGAATGATTAGTGTTTACATTTCTCTTTTTTGAGTCTGGTTCTAATTCCATTATTTTTCTTTCACCTTCTAGTTACCTTCTTTTAGTTATGAGAAGGATCCCCTTAGTAAATATAGTACTTGCATCGTATTTCCTCTGTAAAATTATCTTTAATAATGGCTTGATCGGGGTGAATTCGTACCTGCAGCAGAAAATCTTGCAAGCTGACAGGAACGGGGTATCCATTTGTTAAGCATGATAGATACTCCAATAAGCAAAGAAAAAACTATTGACCTAAAGAGACTTTGGTTATCCATGCCATTAATCAGTGTCCCCGGGTAGTCATATATACACTATCCAATAGATGAGTAGGCGCGGCAAGCAAGCAAAGATGCCAGAGATGTAGAATAGGTAAACAAAAATAGCATTGCGTTTCTTGACGTCAACGATAATTACCTACTTCTCATAGCTGAAGCCGATAAGATAACCGATAATTTCACATTTTTTGCATCTTAAAAGGAGGTTCAAAACCTGTAGTTTACACATACCTGAGGGTAAGAAAGGCTAAGATGTAGTGAGCAAAGATGGATCATTTTATATTCCATAGCTCTAATAAGATTTGTTGTGTTAAAACTTTTTCCCTCTTCTCTGAAACCTTGCAGAACATGTATTGAAAATTTCAATCATGTCGTCTTTCTCTGAAACTGTAAATGAAAAAAAAGTCTACCGGTGAAGACATGTTTAGCTCCGTTTGGCTTTACTTGCTCTTCTGTGGGCTGTACTTGGCTGTATTTGTCATCTATAATGTCATTATTGGTCCAATATTATTATTGGTTTGATATTTATCATTCATCTCTAGTAGTGACCAGATTACATCGCTCTCAGTCTCCCTCAGCTGCTCTCCGTATCATGCTGCAGGTTGAGCTGCAGGTATATGTTTGATATATGCTTTGTCTGAATTAACACAAAATCCTGCAATGTGGTACCCGTAACCAAATCCTACTTCTGCGAAAAGTGAAAAACAATTCTTGTATCTAGCGAATGATTCAGATCCACTCCAAAATTTGGGTTCCTCCTTGGTCCAAGCTACAGTCTTCCTTCCAGTTTCATGGAAATCTAACCAGTAGTTTTTCTGTAATCTTGATGACAAATAGACAAACAAACCTGACTAAAAACATGACCTCCTTGGCGGTGGTAATGGAAAAAAGGACAAGATTTTTTTCATATCATAGGGTATGTTTGTTGCCATTTAATGAGTACCAGGGGACAATAAAATTATGGGGCAATAAAAGTGTCCAAAAGCAGTGTCCAGTGTGCAAATATTGGCTATTTTCGACACAATACTTCTTCTCTTTCATTGCTTTCTAACAGTATGTGTATGGTTGCATGTATACATACGTAGCTAGCCATGAGCATTTGTTTGTATTCGATTTGGGCATGTAACACTGATAGAAAATTAAGATTCTTTTGTGATGAAAAGGAGTGACTGGAAATAAGACACGCATATATTCTTTCAATTAGGAAGTGTTTTGCTGAGATATTGTGAAAAATTTAACAAAAAGTAAGCTCCCCAGAGTTGGAGCCAGAGTGCTGTACTGCGGTTTCAAATGACCCCCATAAAACCTAAAATGTGCCGTCACTCCAACCTCTCTGCACCCAATTGTCCCCAATAAAATTGAGGGCACAATCAATGTTGTGAGCAGTGAGTACCATCAGCCAAACATGCTTTTTTTTTTTTTTTTTTTAGAGAAACACCACTCTGTAATGTTTTGATATTTCAAGGGATTTGCGCCTTTTTGCTGTTCAAAAAACGAACAGTCATCGGTCACTAAACGATCTAGCGTTAGTTGACCGTGTACGTCATTCTCCAGCCAAACTACTGTCGCGAGATAGGAGTCGAGTACCAACAGACAGCTAATGCTAGCGGATAGTGAATATTGTTGGACAGGCATTAATTAGTGGTAATTATTGCAAGAAATCAAATTCACACTGATGTTAATTTTTAGGACAAGTGTAATAGAAATGTGCACAGTTAAATGCTTACATTTAAATTGATGTTAAAATTAAAATATATTTAGCCTGAATGATAATGAAACCTTTAAATGTTTGCAACATTGTGTAGCTTAATTTACAAATGACAGCTACAAAAACCTTGTACAGGTTGCTGAGCAGAATGAGGTTAAATCACTTTGTCTGCATTACATTATGAACACCACTACACTCATGGCATTTCCTGCAGAGGTGTGCTGGGGGTAAAGGAGGGGGCTAAAAAAGGAAAAATGCCAGCACATAAAGGAAGTGAGACCATTAAATCAAAGGTGACAGATTGATTTATACATTACCCTAAATATCAAAAAGCAATATTTAGCAAATGTGAGTCAGACTTCAGACAGCACACAGAGTGAGGAGAAGATGACAAATAGCCCTTTTCTGTTGCAGAGGAGTTGTCCCTAGCAATAAATGGCAGCAGAGTTCCTTCAATCACATATTTTTGGCTTGTAGGGGATTAATACATGCATGAGTTGCTATTTCTGGTGGAGGCTGCACTGAATTAGGGTCGCCTGGTTGCTGCTGCCTGTTTTTTTATAGTGTGCCTTTTCTGGTTGGTGGAGCAGGGGAGTTTACGTCTGTTGACGTTTTTTCCTGCCCTGCTGTGGATCTGCATTTTCATGAATGAAGCTCAAGAGGGATTGGGAGGGTTAGATGCTAGACAGACAGAGGAAAAACATTTGAGGGTAGGAGGGACAGAAAGGCAGAAGGGAGGAAAAAGCCAGACTAACAGATGTTTGAAGCAAAAGGGACAGCACAACCTGTGCTGGAAAAAATAGATAAGAGAGAAGTGAGGGGTAGAAGACTGAAAGGGAATATAAAAAGAAGTTAAAAATGGCAGTAGGAGGTAGCTGAACGAAGACTGAAAAACCATAAAGCTATTAATAAATGCATGTCTGGAAATGTTATAATCAACACTAAATTGTGGAATGCTAAATATTTCTTCAAAGTGCTCCCTGTTGTGTGATTCGCTATTATTAAGCAGTCCACAAAGAGTTAATGCTCTTTCAAAACCCCAACCCTCTCTAAAACCGGTGAAATTTGATTGGCTTTGCAAGCTGCAGGGTGGAGCTATGTCTAATAACACACTGCAGTGACTACCATTAACATCTGAGGAAGCAGTAAGGGACTGACAAACAGCATCAGGATAAGATCAGAGCAGTTTGTCTGAATGCTAAATAAAAGCATTATTTATTAAAACACATCTGAGCCATTTCAAATCAATATTATTTAGAGTCATTTTCATTTAGCACAGCTGATAATGGTGCAAAATGTATAAAACATTGTGTGTATATAATGTGTATGTGTATATACACTACATGCATGTGTGAGTGGTAGTTCTAGACTGAAATTAAAATGGAGGGTGGTTTTCAACGATGCAAGTGTGAGCCAGTGAAGGCAACATTGAGGAAGATGTAGGGGTGTGCGATATTGACAAAAAATGATATCTCGATATTTTCTGGGATTTTGAGGATAACGATAATTAGACGATATTTTGCATAATTCAAAACTGTGTTTGCAAAAGTCTAATATTGTACTAGCCTGCTTTTGTTAAGAAAGTATTAATTGTTTAATAATAATAGAAACAACATATTTAAGGAAAACAGATCTTATTTATTTACTTCAAACTGACTCTTCCCATCATCATTCTGGTATAAGCCCTGCCTTGTTCGTATTTCTCTAAACCAATCACAGTTGTCGTGGGCGGCGCTAAGCCCAGGAAGCAGCGACGGTGCCCTTGCAAAATAGTCTCGGCAGGGAACTTGTTTTGATGGAACATTTGCATGTGGGGAGGCGAGCCCTAGCATTAAAATGGCTCAATTTTACTTTTACTGAAATAAAGGATCTGACTACTTCTGCCACTGATAATAATTGACTTTGCTAGTGTCAAATCGCAAACAATGCAGTAACGTTAGCTATAGAAATTAGCTGAAAAGATGGTTAATAGTTATTTGCTTTTACCAGTGGATCGCTATATGTACTTCGTCCACAGCAATCCCCACCAATCGCTCTCGAAACGTCGTCGATTGCTGGACGGCTCTCCATTCATCTAAAACTTCATCATTAAACTTTTTCCGTTACCGGTGGGCAAACATGCAAGTACGTCCCTCTTAGAAAGCAAATGTTCTAAACATAGTCTATCAAAACATAGTATCTCTTTACATTCATTCACCGAAAAAACCAAACATGCCTGCCTTGTTGCACGATCCAAATCGTCCTCAAAAGTTGCCATTTTCAGCGTGTAGGTTGCTAGCTCTGAGGTTGTTGTTGTTTCTCATTTCAACGGGGACTTTGAAAACGGTAACACGCAGATAGCAAAAGGGGAGGGGAATTCTGACTGAAATAGTCGGCCAATGGCAGGCTTTATACCAGCAGCCAACATCCGGTGAGCCAGACTACTAGCACCGTAGCACATGTGTAGTGCATGTATGACGCATGATGCAGTGAATGCGTGGCCAAGGTGTTTTTGATTGTTTTTTGCAAAGTGAGTGACGTACTTGATGTCAGCTGGAACATCGTTAAAACAACAATTAAGATATTATCGTAGACGATACATATCGTACACCCCTGGGAAGATACACAGTTCTGATTTTATTAAAGGGATGAAATTGTGGTTATATGATCCCAATAAAGAGAAAATAGCGATGCAAAGACAGTTCTTTAAAGGCTGAATAAATGACAGTGATTAGAGGACATGGTTATTTACTATTAAGCTATTGTTGAGGCTTACATGTATGTTGTGTTAAAATGTGATGCATGCCTGGACAATTAATTATTTCAGAAGGTGCTGCTGCAAGGTGGGCTATAACTACAAGCAATCATTCCACATTTTATCTACATATTAACAACATAATGTTAAAATACATTTTGGTGTCAGCCACTAGGGATGCACGATATTGGATTTTTGCCGATATCCGATATGCCGATATTTAGCTCACTTATTTAGGCCAATTGTCGATGCCGATATATACACATCTTTTTTGAAATAACATTTTCTTGCGTCAATCCTGTTATATTTATTGGGTCAGATCTTAATATATGATGTATTATAGACCTGCTCTGCACATTGCCCATGTATTATTCTATGAATAGTTCCAAAACTACA
>JBBPCS010000130.1:15396825-15429732 GCA_037974645.1 Hollardia meadi
ATATTTCGAAGTAGCTCCATACAGCTGACATGTTGAAGCTTGTTGCTGGCGCTCATAATAAACATTTAGCGTTGTCGTGTGCACATAATTAACACGTCACCTTATTGGCCAGGCACATCGGCAGAATTTTTTCTATATCTGCAGATGCCGATCATTAACTTTTTAAGCTTTTATCGGCTGATACCGATGTCGTGCCGATATCGTCGTGCATCCGTAATTTTGAATTGTATACTGAAAAAAACATCTGTAGACCCTCCCCCTACTGTTTGATATGATTCTTATGTGGGTGGTAAAAGAGGTGGTGTTTGAGACTGTTTTGTGGAAAAGGATCTGAGGCATAATTTGCAAATTGCAGTTATCTGGTCTGTGTCACACTTTTCAGACTCAAACCACGTGCATGATAGATGTAGCCCCACTTTTAGGGACAAGCTTCTTGTTTTGTCTTGGCTGGTCAGAGTCTCTCCCCTTTTCCGAGTTACCCTGTTCCATGTCACGTTCACGCTCCTCCATGTTTGTTTATGTTTCTCTCATGCAAATTTCCTGTCTGTATCCGTGCCATGCAGAAGAATGCAAAGTATTGTCCAAATGACAAAAAATATGATACAGAATAACATGAAATAATTGACGTTTTTATTTATACATACTATATGTATATACATACTATATGTATATTATTTTTATTTATACATACTATATATATATATATATATATAAAGGTGTTTAGTGTTTTTCAAATACCAGATCTACTCAAAGTTTTATTGTGGGTGCAACAAATGCAAAATGCATTAAACTCAATACAGTTGAAGTTTGGCTGTTTAAGTTTTTGCTGCAGTAAGATCACCATAGTGATACAATGACAGCGAGTGCAGGTGTTGACACTTGTGGAAAGATGACTGTGGATGCATTGGCAAAAATAAGTAAAATAATGAGAAACTAACAATAACTGCCAAAATAGAAAAAACAAACAAACAAAACAAAAAATACTGGCTTGACTGGTTTGTAATGTATAAAAAATCAGATGGAGAGACCATCCAGAAAAACTTTCAAAACTAAATGAGCTCACTTATTCTGTAAAGTTGCAGGGAAAATCAACAGTGTTCCCTGGTGTTCTTATGTTTCACTTCCATTCAAGGAACTCCTGGTCATCTGGCAGGAGTAGTTTTTTTTTTCAAAGTTACATTTCCCACAATATGTTTCAATGAAATGTAGACCACCTGCAGTAAATGTCATTATAGCCAATTTGAACTGCAATATTTCACAAAGGTTTATGTGTTATATTTCCCTAAAGGTTTCCTATGTACAGTTTTCCCTTTACAAAAGTGGTTGTGGGTATTCGCATCATTTCATTATTCGAGGTTTGGCCAGGACAGAATGTCTGCAGCACAACTATAAATCAAATTATATTACATTTCTGAGTTTTATTGTGTATTTTTCAACTCTGTACAAGTTCTTCCACTCAAACAGTTAAAAACATGTTGAGCAAATAAAGAGCAACATGGCGAATTAAAGATTTAGGCATACGCAAAATGACAAAAAATTTATGGCACATTAAAAACTGTATGATCTGTGTGTTCTGCTTCAATAAAACAGCATCATCTCGCAAAGTGTGTTGGGCAAGTGTGATGGATTGGGTAAAACATGTCAAGTAGAGAGCAAATAACTGAATGACTGGGGGGAGGGGGGATTAGGGGGTTTTAGATTAATGACTACAGTATGTTAGCAAGATGGGTGAGAGAGGAGATTTACCTTTTGGTGATGGAGCAACATTGCACAATGATGTTCTTTTTGTGCGCCCCTCTGCACCTGAGGATTAAAAAATTTAACAGAGATTCAACATCAACAACAACATTCACAAAACAATTTCCCTCATGGGATTGATGAAGTCTATCTATCTATCTATCTATCTATCTATCTATCTATCTATCTATCTATCTATCTATCTATCTATCTATCTATCTAACTAACTTATGTGGTTCTTTCATTAAAAAATGTACATTACCAATACATTTTTGAAAAGCACTAGCTTACATTCTGTTGCTTTTGCTTACTGGATTCAAGTTTTAAAGTTAAAAGTATTTAATGAAGATTTTAATGAAACATTGAAAATAAAAATGTGAAAACGTCATCAAGATGAAACACTAAAAAAAGAGCTATGATTCAAGGAGTTGTCATTGTGCTAAGAGTACAGACATTTAACCAGCTAAACAAGTTGAGTCTCTTTTCTTAAGGAAAAGTCAGTCTATTAAAAGTAAATTTCAAGCAAAAGCCCAAGCATGATGCACAGTGCAATGTGGCAGTTGAACTTTTGTATTTAAGAATTGCTCCATACATCAATAAATGAAGTATTTTGGGTCATACAAACATTTTACAATCTTTTAAACTTTAAATTATGACTCACAATAGGCTAACACCAATATCCGTATTAAGGGATTGTCAAGTTCTTTGTATTACTGAAAATTAATTTAATACATTTTGAAACAGGCCAGCAGTGGAACAACGGAAGGTGCAAAGTTTACGGTCTCACAAATAAAAAAGACACCATCAGTATGTATTGTCTAGTATTGTTTGCCGGCTTTGGTTTATGCTTCACTGTCTGTCATGGCTTTTATGACATGGGGGCCTGGTGCTGCTAGGTCATGCAGAGTTGACAGTTAAAAATGAACTGGGTGATCTCACAAGTCCCACAGTACACTCCAGACCTCGACTAATGCTGGACTAATGCCTTGGGGCCTGTGTCCACATAGTTGTTTCTTTTCCTGAGCGCCAGTGTCTTTTTTTCAGTTGTTCTCAATGAGGAGAGAGTGTATGTGGCAGCAGGCAAACCCCTGGAGAAAAAGTGCCGCACCGAGTCTTTTTTTCCAGAGCACTCCACTTTTTTTGTTTGGCTACCCCGAGCGTTTCCTAGTTGAAAATATCTTTGAACTTGAATATGAACTTTTTGAAAGGCGTTGCAGTTGTCACTGTTGCTCTTTTTTAGGCAAAAAAAAAAAAATCAACCAACCAATCACTTGTCAATCTGGTAACCAAAAAAAAATGGAAGAGAAGCTTTTCTGGCCATGTCTGTGTATTCTAAGTGTTATCAGACAGAAATCATAACAGGAAAACAGACTGTCCAGCCACTAAATGTTGCCAGTGAGTGTTGTGCTTTTATTGCCCTACGAATTGTTGGCTTGTTGTTCTGTGTAATCAACCCTCTGTTAACATAGCGTTAAGTTAGCTACCTAGCTAACATTAATCAAAACCAATGTGTAGCCCTTTTTTGTGTTTTTTTCTCTCACTGCACAAGTGAGAGATCCCAGGAAACCCCAGCGTTCTATGGTGCCCTGCCAGCGTTTTTCCGCCAAAAAAACCCTATGTGGATACGGGCCCTTATTGAACTACCTTACAGGACACCTGAATAATGTTTGATTATTTGAATTATTATTTTATTATGATTATTTGAATTATTATTTTATTTGTGGTTATTTAATTTAACACTTGTTAAATTGATCTTACATCTAGCTTTTAGACGTTTAGATGCCGTCTGTAAGGGTGTAATTTTCATTTGAACTTTGTGCAAAGGTTTTAAATAGTGACCGCAAGTATTATAGCTTGTAGTGATACTGGGATCAGCTCTAAGTTCACCCAAATCTGCATGTACATTTTAATAGTCCCGCGACCCACAAGAACGGATTATTTTCTCTGATTAAGAGACCCACAGCAGCATGGACATTTCACTGCACCCCTACCGGTCCCTGTAGGCTATATTACCTATAAAATCATGTCAGGCAGCATAAGCTTTATAGGTGATTTCTTTAACATGTGTTACATGTAAGAGTGGGTTTTTTTTGTTTAACAATTTTCTTTAATAATAAGGGTAGTCAGTTTAAACATTTCTATGCAGTAATATCACTGCAGCAAAAATAGTGAAATTGATACTTGCAGTATGACTGTCAGATTAATGTTATCTAATCTTTGCCAAGTTGCAGTGCATCATGCCCAATGGCTAAATTGTACTTCAAGTAAATATATTTAAATAAAAAAACTTGGTAGGCTTTTTAAAAATAATGTTAGCTAGCTATAAGCTAAGATTCTGCATGTAAGAGGGATGAATGGCCAAGTGACATTTTCTCCCTTACCAGTTTGACATACAGTAGATTCATTCACTGCGAAGCCTCTCTTTCATTATCTCTGGGTGGGGAAGGGGCGAGACTCTTGCATGCTTTTGTTACAGTTAATTGACGGGGACAAATCAATAAAATTTAATTATTGGGGCAATCTGCCTCCCCATAAAATGATGCCTTCTTCAACATGACGATGCATGTGTGATGTTGATTTTTCCCCGATTTTCACAAATAATTTATTTAGGACCTGTGGTGTATCATCTCAGTTGCAATCTGATATTTTCCAAGGAGAAGTCTTCACTGTAATTGCCCACTGAATACCCAGTACTGCAACATCTGAGGTTTTTATTGGTCAAGGTTTTCCTGCTTTTATCAAGCAAGCTGACATCTTCCCTGTCGGCTTATGTGCCACTAAATTTTAAGAGTGACTTAAACAGTTAGCAGATTAATCAATCAAGAGCAAATTAACTGATAAATTCATTGAGGAATTAATTTGATAAAAGTAGTAAATTTGTCTCTTTTTTAAAATTCAATACTTTAATTCTTAGACTGCCAGTCAGAGAAAACAGGTGATTTTAACACATCACCTTGGGCACTGAGATAGTGTGATGGGCATAAAAAAGGCATATTTATTGATAATGTAAATACTCAATTTTCCAAGCATTCACTAGTTTTGCATTACCTGAACAAAACATCTAAATGAATGATTAACAGAAGAATAAAGAGGATGATAAGAGTATGATGACTTACTGCAGGGGCTACTCGAGTGGTATAGCAGATGTGAGAAAGACAAGACGGGTGCCAACTCGCTGCGGAGCCCAGCGCTTCCTGCCTCATTTGTCTCCTGTGATTCCTCTCCACTCCTGTCACCTTTTAGCTGCTGCCCCAGCCCTTCCTGGTCTGCCCAGACCACGGCTCTCTCTCTTAACACAAGGTTCTCTAGTTCATGGTTCTCCATTTCATCTGCCACGGTGATCAGCCCAGCCCCACGCAATGCAGTGTAGTTTCGACTATAAGCCGGCAACAAGATGTTCACCATTCTGAAATGCAATTGAAAAATAATATTGGGACATTTTGTCAGGTGAAAATCATGGGTTAAAGTGAGGCCAACTGCAGTTTCTTCAGCTGCACTGAGTAATAGTTAAATAAAAATTACTTATAGGTATTTTCAACCTACTTCTGCATGCGCTTATTCTCCTGATCCTGCAGAGCAGTGAGCTTGACCATCTGCTTGATGTGTTGTTTGAGATCGTGTACCTGCAGCTCCAGTCTGTGGCAATGTAGGCCCTTCTCTAACACCTGAACAAGAAGGAGAAGTAAGGTCAGACAGCATGATGAGGCAATAGTCATTCTAATATAACAGCACATTGAATTAGCACTTTGGTGGGCAGAATTAGAAGAAACAAAAAGGTGGCTGGGGGTCAGGATACAAGAGAAGATGCAAAGTTCTGTTTCCATCCATGTTTCATCAGGAAAGCGGCCTGCTCAGGATAAGGGAGGAGAGTTAAAAAAAGAAAGAAAAAGAACTCTGACGTAAAGAAACTACGAAACAACAGCAGAGAGAACATTTGACCGGTGGGTGCGTCATAGTTCTGGGTCAGTTCCTGGAAGAAAGGATAAAGAAGAAAAAATAACATGGGCATGGTTTTAGGTAACTGGCTGCTGTGTGAGGGATGAGTAAAGGGTATTGATTTATTCTCTTCAGTGATCCACGAGTGAGCTGGAGAAATAAAATGAGCACGGTTCTAATTACTGGGAGAACAGATGGGAAGAAAACAAAGACAGTCACGACACCAGTAGAGACACAGCCTACCTTCCAAAATAAACAAACAAAAAACACCAAGCAATGAGTTTTGAAGGATGTAACCCACATTGTAAAGTTTTTCTCTACATCTAATCATGCTCATTTGTCTTATTAATTTAACTCAAACTATGTCATCCTGCCTACAATTTATGTCATTAAGTATCAAGTTTTACTCGCCCATCGCCTCTAATGATCCAGGAATGTATGTACTCCATCACAAATGTCAGTGCAAAATGTTTTTGGAATTTGTTTATACTAATTTCTTCCAGAAAATAAAAACTATGTAATAAAATTTACAGATTTCATCTGTCACAACAAAAATACAAATTTAACGGTCAATCTCAGCTATAAATGTAAAAGGGTCAATGGGCTCTACTTACCTCAGAGGTCTGATCAGTCGACTTCAACAGCTTCATTTCATTCTCAACGCGATGAAGCCAGCCGTCATTGTCCAGGAATCGTGTTTCTGCCTCCTTCAAACGTTTGTAAATGTATTGCTGCTGAGTGCGTAAGCTGGCAATCTTCCGCTCATACTTACAAGTGGCCTACAGAATGCAACAACAATAGGTAATTTAAGTGATATTGTGAGTCATCCATTTTTTTGTGCTAATATTAGCATTACACGCTATTAACTGTGTGTAGCATAAATAATGATTATAGCAGCAAGCAGGAATATTGCAACCAGGCTCCAGTCTAACAACATATATTAATTTGAAGTCTTAGGCTTTTATTTTATTTTATTCGTTTATATAAGAATTCATGGTAGGAATGGTGATTTTGAAATAACTTATCTTAAAATTGTGCAGGAACTTTAGCACCACTGTCAGGAAAACTGTTCCCGTAATTTAGTTGTGGATGACAGTAAACCATTCTGCAAAGTTCGGAATCCAGAAAATTCACTTTTTGTAATTTACATGACATTTACACTCACTCGCCAGGAACTGGGGAGCAGCGACCCTTTCCTGCAGTGTCGTAAATGAGAGGCTAAGACAACTTTACAGAACAGAGAAGTGAAATGATGACTCAGCGGCTGGTTTTCTGCGGGGATGTTGGAATCTGTGGATAGCAGCGTAAGCATCACTACCTTCTCGGTCTTTTCTTTGGCACAGAAGTATTGGACCTGCAGGTTGTCCTCCTCGCAGTAGCGCTGGCGCAGCTCATTCTCCTTCAGTTGTCTCTCCAGATCCAGCTGTTCTCCCCTGATTTGGGCCCGGCCTGAGAAGATTTGCTGCAGAGCCTCTGACACCCTAGAGGGAGAGGGGGAGAGAGAGAGACTTTGTCAGACTTTCTTTGTTTAGTCAAATCTAATTGACATACATGACAGGGAGACAATATTAGAAACACTTCTTAGTATAATGCAATCTAGTAAAACATCACAAGGATTCAAGCCAGATATGATTAGAAACAAACCTTTAGTTCAAATATTTAAGACATCCCAAAAAGGCCATGCAATATTTAATAGCTTTATCAGCTCATTTAAAATGTCATTTTACAGTTAACAGTAATAAAACTAATAATGATCATTTTAAAGTACCAATTAATTCCAACTAATTGTCATTTCCCACAGTTAATGCTTGAGTCAGTAATTAAGTCATGTTATTAACCTTTTAATATAATTTAGAATTTCCACAAGATTTTAATTCTTTCTGTATGGAGCCAGAAAGATATTCTTAGCTACATATGATATATATACAGTACATGCATGTATTTCTGGGATAGAGTCGGGGTTATATCCAGATTGGATGCAAGTGGCTGTCTGGTTGAGTTAAAGCAAGAGGAGAGACAGGAGAGGTATGCAGGTAAATAAGACTAGAGAGCTGTCGCTGAAATGTGACTGCACTCTTTAATGTAACTCCAGTGACGTAGGAGACGCCGTGGCCTTGCTAGACTGCTGAATTTTTAATACTGTGAGAAGCGTGCAGCTTCTATTCAGAGCCTCTCACTGTGCGAGTTGTGAATTCTGATGCCAGTGAATGAAATGTGTGGGACTGAGACTCATTCAGCTTTTCTATGTCCCCCGCCCCCAATCCAAATACACAGACAGATGCCCTTGTATGCCTTAAAGAGGACTAGATGGGATGTGACTGATCTAATTTATGGAAAAGAAAGAAATGTGTATATTATCATTTGAATTAAAATAAAGGCACTATACAGCCGTCTGTATCAAATTTTAAAATCCATACAGTATTTAAATAAAATAAGATGGTTAAGGTAATGTTGATTATAGCAATTTTATCAAACACTAGTATATCTCTTTATACAGAGGTGCCTATTAAAATTAAACTGTTAATGCCGGCTTTTTTCTGTCTGAAACTTGGAGCATCAAAGCACAACTGTTTTTTAAACCAAGACATTAAATAGTCCGTGGTTATATAGGTAGATTGAAAACTGGCAGTGCTTAGCCCTATGTAAAGTTTTGTTTAATGCATTGTCGTTTTTTTAATTAAAGACAAATAAAATGTATGCATAGACATAGTAGTAATTTACATATTAAAAACATTGGTTTTTAACAGAATACTTTATTTACCTTAAATTTGTCTGAGAGTTCAAACAATAACTGACAGTGTTAATCAATATTTTAGTATCTGGCAGCTCTATGCAGGTCCAGGTGCAGGTAAGGGGTTATGGGGGGAAAAAAAGTCAGTAGAAAAGTATTATATAAAAAATATAGTATAAAAATATTTGTGTGCTGCAGAGCTCAAATTAGGTGCCGGTACAATGTTGCAGTTTTTATTCCAAAACAGTAACACAACACATATAACTTCATAACAAACACACAAAGTAATTTATAAAGAATGTTTGTGCTGTAAAGTACCACTCATACGTAGTATTGGGAGAGATCAAGGATTTTATCAGCAATTTAGCAGCATTTGATCATTATTTGTAACTTTGTTTCCAGTAGATTCTGGGTAGGTCAGCTGTCAAAAACACCACTAATGCATTGTGTTGTGAGTGTATGTGCAAGTCAGCAAAATAAATAAATAAATAGCAGCAGGCATTTTCAACTAATGATATCCACTCTGACTCTATGCGTTTCCATGTAGACTTCTTTGGGTAAAAAAAGTGACTTTGCTTCTATTTTAGCAACATTTTTCTGGTGCACCCTCATTGAAAGTGCTGCACCTGGTTGAAAACTACCATTGAACTTTGGGGATTTTCTTTATGCAAAGGGTGAAGACAGGCTATCCAAATAATCAATCAAATCAAAAAAATTCCAGACACGACAGGCAGATTGGTTTCAGTGTTAATTGTAAGTGTATAATTGTACAAGTCTGGCAGGCTGCTAAGCTAACAGGAACCCTTAATAGACCGAAAAAATAAAATAATGCCAAGTATCCATTCATACCTTCCTTTACTTTGAAAATGTATTTTGAAATTACAGGTAAGTTTCCGCTTTCTTCACTTTTCACTCATCCTCTCTGCTTTACGTTTTCGCTGTTCTTCACGGTGCAGAAGTCACTGACAATTAAAATTCTAATATGCCAACAAGGTCCAAGCAGCACAATAACTCAATTCTCTCTCTGTATTAAATGATGCTGAACTGTGTAGTTGATGTTAAATGTAATTACTGAAACTGCTGTAATGTCAGTAAAGACTTGTTACAGTAATTAGCCTGTTTGGAAATTAATCTTAAGCTAACTGGCTAGCCTAGCTATCTTGCCCTATTTTACTGTAAGCTATTTTTCTTTCCCTAAGATGGTGAAAAAAATTTCACACCCTGAACTAATTTCATTGGTTGCCTTATTTTGGAGCTCCCTGTCATCAGGATAAATACCATAAAACTCGCTATACATTAGTTTAATGTTATCTAACTCTAACTGGGAGATTAGCTTAACTAATTTGAAAAAAATATATTTTATGATTTTATTAAGAAAGTACATCCACATACTGGGTCAGCTATAATAATTAATTTAGGTGTTATTGTAATTAAGAGTGCATGAAAACTAGTTAGCAAGCAAGTAAAGAAGATGAAATAGTTATTTAAACGTAATGGATAGATTGTTGAAACCTAGCTTCTGCCTCTCCATGTGGTTATAGTAGGCTACGGATGCAAGGTTGACCAAAGTGACCTAAACATTAACAGTTAAAATTTTTTATGTTTTGGGATAATGTGACTGTGTATTGTCCAAATAAGACCCCTGAGGCAAACTCGTGATTTGTGATATTAGGCTGTATAAATGAAATTCACATTAGACACTAAACATATTTAATGTATTAAATATTATTAAGAAGGTTCTTATTAATGCACAGTGTCACTCTAGTTTGTTCTCTAGGTGGGGTAATAGAGGAGTAAACTTTAATTTACACGTTAGCTGTAAAATCCTAACATTCTCCGAGATGAGTCGAACTGTCTAGGATCTACGTGAGATGAGGAATAGATCCATTCTTGAGGGCAACCAGGGGGGCAATCAATGAAAGTAATATGGGCTTGGTCACAGCAAAATGAGGCGACCAATGAGATTGGTCGGGGCATAAATTTCACTCGTCATCCTACGAAAAGAAAATTTGCAAACTGTACAGATACATGGAGTGCATGTTATGCTTGCTGAGCTGATACAATAAAGGTTCATTGCTAAAAGTTCATTCTGGAATATCTATTGTACCATAAAATTCAATAAATATATAAATACTGTAAATAAAGTAACAACATCATCTATTGGAATCTCATTCAAGATTGTACAACCTGGACAAGTGGGCCTACAACGCACACTGCCTGATCCACTTCATTATACTAAATTATTATGGATCTAAGGCCCAAGAAGCACTTGTAAAACCTCATGTCCCATGAATGCTTCACCTCTATACAATACATTTGTAAATGCAGGCTATGTGCTTTTTCTGCTGCAAACATTGCTTGTGTTCCAGTTACAAGGTTTACAATAATAGGGCCTATGACACATAAAGAAACAACTATTTATATGGCTCAGGTTACATTCTGAATCACACTAATGTAATGTATGCTTACCTTTTGAACTCTGCTTGTTTCTGGGAAGAGATCATGTTAGAAGCACCAGGCACCATGTTCTTCTCCTCATATGCTTTTAGTTTCTGCTTCAGCTGCAGAATCTTAAAGATGCAACAAAACATTGAAATGGTAGTCAGAAAAGAACCACTGACAAGAAAAAAAATGATGGCGATTTTCTGAACTTTATTTTTAAATTGAGCATGGTAGTGTTGGTTATTTCATATTACCTCTTGCCGTTGCTTCTCACATATTACTGCATATTGGCCAATGTGACTGTCCAGGCTGACAACATTACTCTTCAGCTGATGGGTAAGGGTAAAGAGAAAAATGTAATGTTTAAAAGGAATTCATAAATTTATACACCAAGAATAACAGCAGTTATTTTAGAATGAATAATTACAAAAAAATATGATAACTTTAATACTAACCGAGGACTTAATCTCCTTGGCCCTGTTGGCATATTTCAGTGTGTTGTGAGTATCATCATATGACTTGGACGAGGGGCTAACATTGGCAATCATAACCGTCCTGCAGTTGCCGCCCAAGGAGTCTTTAAGTAGCCGTGTCAGCTTGCTGTCCCTGTACGGTATATGAGCTTTCTTACTCTGAAACATAACAGAAAAGTTAACCTTAGCCCAATAAATGAGACCATTTTGGATCTTTAGGTTCACTTCAAAGTTTGAAGTGCACAGAAACAAGCAACTCACAAAATATAAAAACCTCTTGGGGTTCTATAATCTGGCAAATTACTACTTCTGTCAAACATGACATAAATCAAAAAGAAAGAAAATAAACATGCCTTATTGCTGTGGTATGCAGAAGAGCCCAAATATGGGGTGCGGCTTAATGTGCCTTCTTTACTGGGATAAACTCCAGTGTAGTCAGATTGCACTATTTAGTGGGGACCAATAAACCTAATGGGGAATAAAATTTAGTATGGAGTGTTCATTTTAGAGTTAAAATGGGGAGCAGCCAGGGCCTGACAGCAAGAGCATTTCACTCGCATTTGCCCCTAAAAATAGACCTGTGCGAACCAGAAAAATAATTTACGAGCACAGTGTGCGAGTAAAAATTGCAGCATTCAAGCTGCTCTCTGATAATAGTCCCATATTCGAGTTTTCTGTGACAACACAGCCAGTGACAAGTGAGGGAAAGGTAAACAACACTGGAAAAAGTATTTGTACGATAGGCTATAAGTTAACGTTTGCTAAGAGCAGCGTATGTGTAGCTCCTGAATAGGGCAGTGCGTAATGTGTGTGTGGTTGAGTGAGTCAGAGAGAGCGAACACCAGAAAAAGTGACAATGCAAACAGAGCAGAGGAAAGTTAGTAGTAAATTGGCAGTTTGGCAGTAAATGTACACTATAGGTTATGGTGTGTCAGTTAATAACCCCTTCCCATTCCTGTTAAATTTGCCTAAATGCCTATCCAGGGCATATCCAAAGTAAATTAACTGGTTCTTGAGCCATTTGTCATAAAGGCATGGATTTGTTTTTTGGGAAAGATAACACTTAACACTCATACTTGATGTAATTTAGTAAAAATCCAATCCAATCAAGAAAAGTCTTGTTTGTTGTTTCCTCATATGTTGGAAAAATGAACAGGGTTATCCCTGTAAGTAAGTAAGAATCGACTTCAGCCCTGGAAGAAAACAAACATCTCCTCTATGCTTCCCGACTACGATCTGGAAGTTGAGCAGTAAAGGTTATGCCTACATCACTAAACCTGAAGCCCACCAATTTTTATTTTAAACAAAAATGAGATAGGTTTGAATATACACAGTGCATCTTCCCCACATAAACCCTTGTGTGCATGTGTGGGGGGACATTAGACCATACCTCAACAGAGTATGGGGAACAAATAACCTATTTTTATTTTGCATGAACAGACATGCACCTTTCTTGATTTGAGTATTATCTTAACTAACTAAACATGACTACTTCCTCTGTGTAGGTCTACTTATAAATTGATAATTGATTGAAGACATATACATTTGAACATTTTGACTATGTTTAGAATTTGATCATTAGAAATTGTCCAACTTTAAACACATACAGGTAAAATATGTTATGTAATGAATTGTTTGTCAATAAATGTGTTACCTGAACATTTTTCACTGTGCTCCTAAATTTCTTTGTGTGCTCCTAAATTTTTTCATTTAGGAGCACATGCACTCCTTGGGAAAAAGTTAGCGTTGTGGCCGGGGGAGCAGCCAGCCACAAAACGGTCTGGAGTCTTTCTGCAGCTGGTCTTTGAACACAGCTCAGTCACTAATACGGCATTAGATAAACTATAGCTGCTTAGGTGAGTCACAATCTCGTGGGCATTCAGATAGCATAAAGTCACATTAAAGTTAAGTAACATATGAGTGTAAAGTGATCTCTTTCAGGGTTCACAGCTGTGCCTGCACTTCTCCCTGGAAAAACTCGAAGCCTACATCTGGATTCAAAGTTCATGTTAGGTCCAGGGAGAGAAATCTCCTTTTAATAAAAGCAGAAAGTCAAACTAGAGTTGTAACGATCAGTCATTCAAAAGAAAATTATTGCCAACTATTTTTGATAACCGATTAATCGTTTCAGTCATTTTAACATTTGCTGGTTGTTGTATATTAAATATAAGGATTTAATACTTTTCTTTGTCATTTATGATAGTAAATGAAGATTCTGTGGGTTTTGGGCTGTTTGTTGGACGCCACTTTGAGCTCTGGGAAATTGAAATTTTTCACCATTTATTGACATTTTATAGACTAAACGATTCATCGTAAAAATAATTGGCAGATTAATTGATAATGAAAACAACTGTTATTTGCAGCCTTAATTCAAACATACTCTTTCAGCAAATTGGTATCTAGAAGTGAACGACCATATTTCACCAAACTCAACTGTTTGTTTTGACTATTAGTACCCCAAGTACAACTTACTGGGGGGACCTGCACTGGTGTCAAAATGAGGGCTGGGTTCTATGGGAACCCAGCACATGATACTGATCATATCAATGGGAGTTTTTTCACCGTAGTAGTTTCACAATTATCTTCCAAGCTTCCAAATACCAACAATTTGAAAGAATTAACTGTGAAGCAGCTACAGGTAAATTAGCCTTAATCAAATATGTCAATGACTGCTCACAGTGCTACGGTGACAAAAGGGGCTTTGTCTGGTTATGCTGACCCTTTGATGCTCTGTTCTGTCACCTTCTACTCTCCATGATCACTCACATTGTTTTTTTTTTTTACTATAGCAGACCAAATGATACAAAATTCAAGTTCCAATGGACGTGTCTTTGTTTCTCTTCAGACAACTGCATGAGCATAAAATAATGATTTTAACACAGGCTGTAAATTATACTTGTTAACCAAGGTTAACAGTAATTC
Organism: Hollardia meadi; assembly: GCA_037974645.1. Classification (NCBI taxonomy): domain Eukaryota; kingdom Metazoa; phylum Chordata; class Actinopteri; order Tetraodontiformes; family Triacanthodidae; genus Hollardia; species Hollardia meadi. The sequence continues at coordinate 15,411,067 of JBBPCS010000130.1, forward strand.
TAGGGCTGAAGCATGGAGACCCAATATGTTTTAACATTTAAATACAAAAATAATACAATCAGAGAACAACAGAAAGTTTGCTTAACATTGCTGCAAGGAACCTGATCATGTCAGAAAATGTTGATAACCACACATTGCATTTTCATAAAGGTCAGCTTTCAATGTCCGCACCATTAAGCAATATGGCACTATCAAACATATTCATTTGGGACAATTTTTAAAGAAAGCCCCTTTTTAGTGGGTGGGAAGCATCGGCCTTGTGTGGATGGGAGGCCAACCCAGAAAGAAAGGATATGTCGTCAAAAGTATCTACATTGCCTCAGGCAAACAACTTAGAACAAAAACCTTCGTGCAGCATAGCATGAAGATGGCATACTGAACAGTGAAACAGAAGTTGCAGACATTCTTCTCACTCAAACGAATGGCCCAGACACAAGTGAGGACATTATTTTCTGTAAACGATGGCCACAATATGAATTCCTTGTCTACCAACAGTAAACACTGGAGCACCAATAACCATGGAGACAGGGTGGGGAGGGAGTGTGGATTAGTGGTGGGCATCAAATTATGAGTCCACAACCCTCTAGAATGGTGGGCAGGGTATAATACTAACTGGACGAAAGAACAGTTTTCTCCCAAAAATAAGGTAAACTGTTGAAGAAGTATCACATTTCAACATGGCTGTGGTGCACTTCCTAAATGCATGTGGCTGCTTGCAACTCATCCCTTGAGTCTGGTGTGTAAAATGAGAAGACTGCTTGACAGGTTAATGTATGCAACTGGAATGAAATAATACCCAAATACTCAGTTGATGGTCCACTTTCAAGGCTCTCTGTTTCATATGGAGGCTCTTGGTTAACATCATATACCTATAACAATGATAATCCTAAGAACATGACGCATTATTTCCAGTGATTTGTTGACTGAATACAGGAATAAAACAATGCTGAATACAAAACTTTTCATTTGCTGTTTGTGGTGTGTAAAACTCTGCCCAGTCACTGTGTTTGTGCTCTGTATCTGCAATACACTGCATTACTGCACATCACTAGACACATCTACATGTAATACTTTGGTTAAATGTGTTATGACTGTGATAATGAGAGTGACAGAATACTTTTATAAATATACACTCACCTTTGGGTCAGCAAGAGCATTAATAACATTTCCTAGGGCAAGGAGTGAGCGATTGATGTTGGCACCTTCACGCAAACGTGCCCCTTTGGCGTTGGTGGCGCTGGCTCTTTCTGAGCCTGCCAGATCAATCAGACTCATTTTGGCAATGCAGACATTGGGGTTGAGGCTGGCAGTTTTGTCCTGCTGTCTCAAATATATCTGGAAAAAAGGATACAAAACTGTCAATTCAAGAATGTCAACAAGCAAACTGTGATGCATTCTTAAATGATTATAAACTGAAGCTATAACTAACTGCCCAATTGAAATTTGGGAGTGGGAAGAGTTTTTATTTATGTTTCTTTTTGTTCATTCTTGACCTTTTATGTTGTTTTTAAGACTGGATTGAAATACCTGAAATACAGCATGAGACCGGGAAGAGGTGGCATTCATATCAGTGGGGTGCTGTGTCCTGTTGCGATTGCCAGAATCCAAAGCTTCAAGAATATGCTCTGCAGACTTGGGCTGTAGAAAAAGAGAGATGGTGTGTGACTCAGTAAAAGGTATGATTTAGAGCCACCATAGTGCATTTGCACACCACAGCAACAGAACAGTAAGGGAGATCAACATCAAGCACTGTATGTAACCCAGTTATATAGAAAATATACCTTTGTGCATGTAAAATGTCTGCAAAGTTCCAAAACCCAAAGTCCACAATCAGGGAGTTATTCCCTCCTACAGAAAACACTGCTCCTAAACTGCCTGAAATGCCAGCCTCTACTTCTATAACTGATCTACTCCACTATGTAACACAGCATCACCTCCAGCTAGCGCTCTTTCCTTCACCTAGGAGACAGTCCCACCAATCTTCCTGTTTTTCCTGTTGGTATAGGAAGAAGTGGAAGGTACTCTCATCTGAGGATGTCAGTGGACTAACTTTATTTTTGATGAAAATGACCCAGAAAACTTGTATGTGTGCTAACCATTGTACTTGAACTGCTTTGAAAGCCAGTACAAAGCTAAGAGCAATGCATGGGAACTTCTGTTGTTGGCTCCAAGACCCAAGACATAAGTCTTTTTCTAATCCAATCTGACGATGTCAAGACGCAGAGGACAAACTTTTGCCATTAATTGCAGGTATAAGTAAGGTTTGCAGCGTTTATGAGGCCAAAAACTCTCTCAAAAACTGTTTTTTATGCAGTGAGGAGTGTGGCGCCGAGTGGTCAGTAGCAGTGAATGTACAGTGCAGGTTACAGTTTGTAAATGAAGGCTGCAGGAGGACTGCTGGAGAGGTGAAGGGGGTTATTCCTGAAGCAAGAATCGACTTTGCCCGGGAGGAAAAGAAACATCTCTTCTGCTCCCCGACTATGGTCTGGAAACTGTAGCATGTTGGGGGTAGGTGGGCGAAGTTTCCCATCATGACCTGAGACAATGTGTTTAGGGGCATAAGCTTAAGTAAATTGAGTTCTAAATCGCCACAGGTGTTATCTAGAACATAGTTATTAAGGTTGCTGTTCTTTACACTAAATCTACAATGTTTCTAGTAGCTTAAAGTTGCTGTTGGAAAAAGGCATTTTTGACCCTAAGTGAAGTTAAGTGAAGTGAATGGTTCGTAACATCCCTCCAGTGGTAGCAGAGAGTGCACGTACAATTGTAATGAAATAACATGTTGCTAATACATAGCATTATCTGAAAATGTAGTTCTTTTGAATTCTTTCTGCACTCGACCACAGCCCGTAACTATGTATGTATTTAATTTATATATACAGCATATGATAATATAACAGAAAAAGGGGATTACTGGAATAGTGGTCTGCTGAATGAATACCAACGTCCAAAACGAGAACTCGAGTACTCATGCCCACCCCTAATTAGCACCCAGCAGTTAACTTTCAAACACCACACAAAGACTGTTACAAAACGTTAGTGGCCCACTGAGTAGTGAGTCTAACGCTAATATAGATCTGATTTCTTCTCCAACATGAACAATGGTGTAATTTTTCATTTAGAAGCGGTGCTTGTGGTGGTATTCACAGCAGAAGTTCAGCTAGCTGGAAGTTAAACCCACTGGCAGAGCTTACTGGAGCTGGCTCCTGTGTGGCTGACCAATCAGAGCAGACCTAAGGAGGACTTGGCTAAGTAGGAGCATGTCAGACAGAGGGTGAATGCGGTGCTGCAGCAATGGACAGTATGCATGTAAACCAATTCTAGTAGACAGGTAAAATAAAGAGTATTAAACTGAAATTGAGGATAATATGGCCTTTTAATATCTGCAGTGCTGTGGGGGAGTGGGTTTGATACATGTTTCTACTAACCTGATGCAATGTAAGGCCCTGAACAACCACACCTTTAGAACTGTCCTCTCTGACTGCAAGAGGGCCTGCATTAGCCAACAAGTCTCTGATCTGTTCATTGTAAACCTGTAAACAAACAACAAACATTACTGTAAACATCAGCAAATCCATCCAAACATTAAAATGTTTAAAAGTCTTATTAGAATAGGAAATAGAAAAACATGAGAGGAAAAATACCCCCTTTAGCGGCGGAGAACTACCTGTACAATGTGATTAAACAAAAGCAGTGTGGTTTAATTACCAATGAATATTATAGTTGAAACCTTTCGCTAAATGTCTGATAATCACTTTGACTGAAATTTAACTGCATTAAGGTCCTACCCTAATGCAGAAAGCAAAATAAAGAAAACAAACAGCAAAACAAAAACTATTAAATATTCACCTCAAGATATGAGAATGCAATAGCAAACTCTTTCTCCTCCTTGGCATCATCCATGCGTTTGAACATCTCTTTCATGGTGCGGTACATGACCCCAGGGTCATTTTGTGAGCCTAACATGGTATGTGTCTTGCCTGCTCCAGTAGCACCATATGCAAACACTGCAATTGAATTGCAATTAAAGACAAATTACCATAAAATAATACATGTATACATAATAATAATGCTTATCGCAACAACAACAGCAACACCTAAAATAGCAAACTTACTTTGGCTAGAGCATTACCATAAACTGCAATGGTAAAAAACTTGGAATGGAAGCAATGGAAGCATCAAATATACTTATTTTTATACTACTTATTTTATACTACTTTTACTTATATTTCAAAATGAGGGAGAGAAAAGCTAGGCATATTGTGAAAAGCTTGGCTTAAATGAGCATAAATGAAAAATTAGGTATACCTAGGAAAACTAATGCAGTCTAATACATCTTCATGTAAAAGTTTTTAAGTTTTTGTTGAAACTATAGAGGTGTTGATTAAACTGTATGAGCATTTTGGAGGCTGCAGTTTGTGGTCCTGTTGTATTGTACTGTGGTATACAGACAGGTGTTTCTATTATCTTATCCACCCCATTATCAACGAGGGTAGTATAAATAACGGAAAGGATTCTCTGTGTACTGCAATGAAGTTCTAAAGCACCACAAATTACATCCTCCAAAATGACCATGCCGTTGAATGTTTCAGCAGGATCAAGATTTCCAGCTTATCCAAGCATCTTTCAATGGATCACTGGTGACTTTCTAAAGCCAAATCGGTTTCCTCTCTTATTTGCAACGGGTACATCACCTATCGAAATTTGCCAATTGTGATGACTTAAAACACTGAAACTACAGTGTAGTGAGCTAATGACTAGCAAGTGACCCTGAAGCAAACAAAGCAATTTACAGCAGCCAGTGGTATCAATTGACATTGCAGCATGAGTCAGCGAGTCATGTTAAGAAAAAAAAAAAAGTTAAGCCATGACTCATGTTTAGAGCCACAAAAAATTTGATAACTTTATTGCAGAGCACCTAAAGGGTCATGGTGGGAAGTGCATTACCTTGCAATAAGTTTTGCATTCCTTCTGATCGAGAAAGGCTGTGCTGAGCTGTATTACAATACAATATTTTTTATTAGAACCCCTAATAGAGAATGGCTGAGCTGAGCTGTATTATAATTCAATATTTTGTATCAGACCCCCTCTGGTTCTGACCACAGCATGAGTCGGTACCCCCTCAGCTGTGGTTGGCTTTGGTGCATGGCTACATCATTGCAGTTAAACAGATAACTAGCAGAGCTACAGCGCTAGTTAACCTAGAGCTCTCTACATTGTTATTAAAATCACCCTGCTTTGACTGACTGTAGAGGTTATTATGACTATAGCCATGGGATGATATACAGTAGGTACGATTATGGCAGTGAGACATTTGTTTTTAATGACTGTAACACTGACTGCATAGAAGGGTTGTTTTGTTTGTGTGCAGGGAACTGACATAGTTGTGCTCCTGTGGTGTATTGGTAAAAACATGCCATATCTAAAAGAAGCACCACAGGTTAAAATCCCATGGGTCTTCCCATGACAATGTTTTTGTTTTTTGGCAAATGTCAATATGGCCTGTAAATAGTAGTCACAGTACAGCTACCATAGCCATATGCATAATATCATAGATTCAACCACAAATGCAGCCATAGTCAAAGCAATAACCATATCCACATGCACAGCTTCAACCACCACAAGGCAGACAAGCTACCTAATGCAAGGTAACACAGAGGTTATAGCAAGGAAACTCTGGGGCCCCATAATTTACAAAATATTGAAAGAAACCATCCAAGGTGAGGTGTGATTCATGCTATATTATCTTAGTGCATTTAGTTGTTAAATGTATTAAAATTGGTTTACTCATTTTAATTTAAACTTACTTTACACCAAGAGTATATATTACAGCTGTATCATTGTGAAAAACATTATTTATATACTGAATTCTAAAGGACTCGGGATAGAAATTCAGCACCAAAAAATGTGAATGGAATATCTCAATTGTTTAGTATATCATCTTCTGTGATCTTTGCGCTATGAAGGCTCAGTTATTGCTTTTTGCCATTTAGGGACGCCAACATGTTTGGCAGCCTTGTGCAGCTTCAACACACAGCTTGTATTTATTTATTTGTTTACCTGTGCAGTTAAATCCATTCATCAGACCATCCAACACTCCTTTAGTGGTGCTTTCAAAAATGTCAGCTTGAGTAGAATTCTCGCCGAAGACATGGTCAAAAACAAACTTCAGGTCTTTGTTAGCCCTCTTGTTGATATTTCGGTTTCGTACTCTTTGTGACCCAAAACATGATATGTCCTCTTCCTTGGGGTCAAATATGAGCATGTGGTTATCAACAACCTGGACCACATTTCGGCAGTTTTCACGCTTCTCGCTGTCGCCGGCTGGCCTCACACGAACAACAACCTTTACATGGCTGCACACATCACTTGCCATTGTTGTTCCTCTGCAGTGACTTAAGTGTTCCTGCAAAGAAGAAAGAGGTCAACTTTCCACATGGTATATTGCAAACACCAACGTAATTATTAATATGCTCATTAAATCATACAAATTGAGAAAGAAACTGGAAATGGAACTTTGCTTTGTGTCAAATCTAGGGTCTAAGAGTAGACGTATGCTGTACAGATTGTAAAGCCATTTGAGGCCAATTTGTGATGTAATAAATCCAACTTGAATGAGGATATAATGTTTAGTTGAAAATATTTTAGAGATGTCTTTATTCAAATTGATAGTCATGTTGGAGGATGTATCTTCATTGATATAAATAGGGTTAAACTGGCAACATATACATATACAAAATCAGGCTGATTTTACAATGTTTATGTGACGTTTATTTATATGCACTTCCTCATGTCTTCTCTTGCACAAATAACACAAAAATATTCCTATGAGTCATTGCTACACATTAAAAGGAAATAATTGCACTAAAGGTTATAGTAACTGGGTGTCAGTTTCTCTCATTAAAATCCAAGTAAATCAACTGATAGGCCTGCGTTGAGACAATGAGGCTTAATGACAATATAACGTTAATGCATTCAGTTAAAGCCTTGTAACCATTCTCAAGTGAAAAAAAATACGTGATGGTGCTCTCGCTGTTAGCTAAGTCATATTTAACATGTTAGCATTCATAATTGAATTCAAGCACAAATTACAATATGACGGTTTAAAAAGGAATAACAATCGAATATGAAGCCTACCCTGCCAACGTTACCTTGGCTGTTAGCTGCTAGCTAAGTTAGCTGTCGCACAACTTAAAATGGAACAAGCGTTGTTCTCTTCATGTCAAATGTACTGTGTGCGATTATGTCTTACCTTTTTCACACACAGTTATTTTTTCATTTCATCGCTACGTTAACGTTTTCTGATGAGACACAAGTAGTTAGTGTTAGACAAATGAGTCCGCTAACATAGCTCAGATGGCCATAGCTAGCACGACAAGCGCCAATATTTTCAAAAACAAGCCCTCTTCCTCTGTCGCAGTAGATTGGATGTGAGTCGCCGGGCATTGGGCGGACCATAGTGACGCGTGGACATGCTGCGGTTGAAGGCGGAGCGACTCTCTGGTCTACTACGGTAAGCTACAGTTAACTGTAAGTGTTGTCCACACTGGTCTCCGTCATAGTTGAGCTTGGCTAAACAATGTTTAAGCTCAACCGAATGTATTGTTGTGCTTCTATTCGTTTATTCGTCGACAAATTGTGTAGCTAATTGATCATCGTCATCCAATATGGTGGCATAGCAACAATATCGCTCGAAGTGTAAAATGCCCAGCCACTGCTGATCTAATACCGTTACAGCTACTACACACACGTGATGAGAAGCAACGAACAGTGTACTAGCTAGTCGTTGGGGTAACACCTCTTACAGTCGTCTCCATGATATATGTTAGCTATGTCAAACACAACTTAACACTTTTTATTTAAGGTTAACGTTAGTGTGTGTTTAAGGGAACTCCACGCGTGTAATCCACATCCGCGATACACGTTAGCTCTGGTGTTTTTAGCAACGTAAATTAGTGAGCTTACCTACTTCACAGCAAAACTGCTTTTGTGTGGTACTCCTCAATGGCAACATACACTTGGTTACACGCTTTTGGTTAAATTAAATCACTTGGTACTGTGAAGTTACGCTATTGTGACCTGTAACCCACTCCTAGCTTGATGGCAAGCAGCTGACTTACTAGCTATGACAATAGTTAAAGGCAGAGCCGTTGATAAAATTATGGGCCCCTTATTAAATATCAAATTATGTCCAGAGAGGACTGGCTATTCAATAAACCACTGTGTCATCAGCAAATGTCACTTTTAAGTTGTGATGATCTACTCTTATTGAACGTGAACAGATAAATGATCACTAAATTATTATATATTGATCACTAAATTATTCATAAGTGATAATAAATATACAGTATGCTAAAACATTTCATCATTTATTTGCCTCTGCTGTTCTGGTAACAGATGGCTTACCTGACCTGAAATATGTAGTATTTAGATTTACATATAAAGGCACACAAAATTATAATGTCCTTAAAAAGTTGGATATTTGCTTTGTGTTCACCAATGCCATATGAACACTTGTTGAGTTCTTTCATCTCCATTAAACATTTCTATTGTATTAGAATCATACTTCACTAACAGAACCCTAATTTTAAATAAATGTAGTTGCCATGAAACACTTGAATACGTTATTAACCATGTGGCTAACTTTGGTGCCTGCTATCGTTTATGTAGCCAAAATGTTGAACTAATCAGACTCACAAATTATGTGTGAAATTATTGTGTGATATTATGATTCTAAATAACTATATTGTGATATTCTTTTGTATGGTTGTTTGTTTTGAGTTGTAGAGTCTGGTGTGGAGGATTAATATCCTGTACTGGAAAACTTTCAATAAATATTCAACCAAATATGTACTTTGTCTTATTGTGAGTTTGATGGTGATGCAGTGTGGTGATCTCAACTAGCTTAAAATGTTACTGTGATGCCCTTTAATGTTGGTTGGACAGCCCAGGTTGTAGAGCTGCTTAGGTCATTTAAAATCTCGTCTGGAAATATCAAAGCTACATTGTAAACCTGCACCATAAGATTTCTGTCAATTTGCACTTATGATGTCGGCCTAATACTTTTGTTCCAAATTATTTATTTACATTCTGCATAGTTGTTACCTAGCATGATTGTATGTAATCACTTGGTATATACATGTACACACACTACATAACTATTCCAGTTAATAGCATCCTAACTCCGAAAATACAGTTATTTTCAAATGTGCATTTACCTGTCACTCGAAGTCCATAACTCCATCACCATCTTACTTTTACTTTTAAATACTCACCAATATTCAGCAGTATTACAAACCCTGTTCCTATTGATTGGCTTAAACACTTCATGATTCTACTTATATGAAGACTTAACTATGCTCTTTTTTCTTCATAGATCATTATAAAGATCATGATTTTCCACATGTCTGTGCGCTCCAATCTACTGTTATGGAAAACAAATCTGGCTGGGTGGAGAGCTTGGAGGTCATGGAAGTTAAGTCTGCACTCTTCTTCAGTTTGTGCATCATCTGGTCTTGGTCCTGGTCCCCTCAACAGATCTGTAGAACTGTCTTCTGTTTCAACTGAAAAGCCTCCTCATACTCCTGTCATGCTTAAAGAGGTGCTTCATTACTTAGACATCCAGCTAGGTCAGGTATGTTTCCATCTTTGTTATTTGTGCAAGCTTTTTGATGTCTTAAGAAAGCTAATGTTTGTTTAAATGTTCTTTTAAATCTGTCAAAGATTCATTCAGACTGAATGCAGGCACAGAAGAAGAATGCAGAGGTCCCTGGGCACAAAACCTTGTAGGCCCCTAAACTATCATAGGTTTTTGCACAGGTTATCATCTGTTGGAAAAACCTTTAGCTTATACAGGATTTGCACTTACAGGTTACAGCCTATGATCACAACCTGGAGGACAATATCAACACCTGTAGATATCTTCTATCGTACACGATTTAGACCACATGATTGCAACCATACTTTCCTGGGCGAGCAGCAACAGCATCAGCGCATTAGCCCACAGCGTGTAGTTCAGTAATATATGCAAGCACATACTGCAACACCTCCACTAATACAGTGGGATTCAGATTCTTCCATCAATAACATACAGACACACACATACGCACAGTGATCAATTTATACCGCTCTTTGTAGGTAGATCTATACTCGATGTAACCTATATTTTGATCATAATTAATCAGAAATTACTTTTAACATGGAGGCGATAAAGAATAATTTAGAAAATTTGAGTGTGGTGGTTTTGGAGAGAGCAATATATCATACATTTGTGTATGAACTTGTGAATGAAGTGACCACAAGTCCTGTGGTTTCATTCTCCCACCACAAGCTACTTGCTAAATAAATTTAGTCTCTTTTTATACTACATCACCTGACTCTCTAAAGCCAGAAAGCTTTCTATAAAAAGGTACCTCACATTTTAGTAAAAGCAGTAATGACAATGTCTAAAGTATAAGTGTGATATTAGAAGACACTGGCTGTTCTCAGAGTAGCAGCAGCTATACCAAATTCATTACCAGGTCTCTGCTATCTGCTTCGATGTCGGGATGGGCTTCCGCGTTGGTGTAGAGCTTGTTACCAGGCTGACTTTGAAAGTCGAAATATTATTATTATTATTATTATTATTATTATTACTATTACTATTATGTATTCACCCATTGATGTATTTCCACATTAAAAAGCTACTAGAATGTGTTCAGACTGTCAGCAAATCTGATGTGTGACTAAACTGAATCTCTAGGACTCACTGCCCTCACTGATATTAGCAAGTGGTCAGGTCGCATTTATATTTTCAGGCATTGTTATCCAGTCTGCCTTGGTTGCTGTGGTAATGGCATGGGCATGTGAACGTGTACTGTTCTTCTAATGTGTGTAAGAACATTTGAAACACCCATCAATGCCCTACATTTCGAATCAACACCACCACTAACTATAGTCCCAACACTACTGTAGAGTTGAATCAAAACCTCTCAGAGACCATCAGTAACAATCTATATTATTATGTGGTATTATAAGCTTAGTTTACAAAGATATTTATTTCAGGACTCTATGGGTTTTGTTACGAATGCATTGGTTTGTTTTGAATTGGATAAAAGACCATCACACACCTTAATAAACCTCTTTAGAGAGATGTTTGTCGCTAAGGTAAAAATTCTGTTCACACAGTATACGTGTAATGACTAAAAGCACACGTGAATTGGACAGGGTGCTTGGCTTTCATTTAATATATGTACTATCAGGACAGATGGGCATGAGTCAAAAGCCTTCTGGTGTGGCAGGCAAGCATAGGAGGGGAAAGTGATTACCCCCTTCCCACCCCCACCACCATATAATGCATGGTCAAGGCAGGTGGGGGCCATGGGTCAACAACTTAGTCAATAATTGCGCCACTGTAAGGCTGTTGGCAGGACACAGGGTGCTGCGTCGCTCCTGCCTGAACTTTAGCACCTCTAAACTCCTCCGCTGTCCGCCCATTTGCCAACTGTCCCAAGACAGCTTGCCAATCAGATGCTATTAAAAACACTTTGATAGATTTTGTTTTTTTGTACATGCTGTCGCCCTCACTTAGTGCGACATTCTGTGGAGAGGTTGTATGGTAACATTCAGAAATCATGTTTTAAATGTTGCTTCACTGCAGATGTTTGTTTATTTATTCATGTGATGACATGTGATGTGGCATTTTCACTGGTTCTACAACCACAGCAAAAAAAACACACAGCCTTATTAGAGTGCTGAAACATATTACACGTTCATAAAACTAAATAATAACATTGTAGACACATGATCTGTCAGTGTCAGTCTGGCAATCACAAATCTGAATTCTGACACAACTCTCTAACAGAGCTGCCATTTAACCAGTCATATTTGTAGTGGTTAAGTGATAGTGCCGTTAACAGATCAGTGAGGAAGAAAGCCTACCCTCACTTGACAAATGTCGACTGAAATCACTGAGGGCAGTGAGATTAATAATTTGAATGGCTGTTGTAAAATAACCACCGATATATAATTGCTCTTGTCAGCTGAATCAGCTTGTGTGCGTGTATGCATGGAGTACTTAAGCGATGATTGGTGTCAGACCAAATACTGCAGTTAAACCAAAGTGTGTAAATGGAACCTTTCAGTGCCCTAGTGCCTCCCACACATGACGTCTGCCTCTTAATATGTATTCAAGTAGCTAATTTGCACTGGTAGCCAACACTATATATATATATATATATATATATATATTTTACAGTTTTACAAATGGCCATCATGCTTGTTGGATCTTGACATTTTCTTTGTTGGTTTGATGTGTTTCTGTATGTAGCAGTGTACTGGAACAGGACTTAAAACTTAAGGTGGGCAATGATTTTTAGTCACAATGCGTGGATCTAGGGATAGTAATGTTGGCGAGTTAACTCACCACTTTGATCCAGCTTGAAACATCTCAAAAATTATTTCATTGATTGACGTCATTCATTGACGACTTTGGTGATCCCCTGACTTTTCATTTAGTGCAAACAGCAGTTCAAAGTTTTTTTTCTTATTTTGTGAAATGTATCAACATCTTTCGAAACGGAATGCTTTCATGCAACCTGCTTTTCAATTCTTTGACTGGATAATGCGTAAGTAAAAGAATTATGCTGAAAAGGACAGAGCACAAGGAGTCCTCCACTGGCGCAAGCTGCTTGCGTAGGGGACCTCCTCTAGAACAGATTAATGAGCCATCAGCTGAGTGTCCAGGGGAAAAACCCTGTGCTGCTGTAGAAGGAGAAACGAGCTGCCTACTCTTACATTTCAGTCTCAGCACACTCCCTCTTGTGGAATTAATGAAGCCATAAGTGTTAAACCTACTTTTTCAGATCAGAGTCTTTCAATAATTAACTCATTTTTGAGCAGGGTTAGGCAAATAACTCTTAATTGGACAGTGACATACTATACCATGTAGGTTTTGATCTCTGTCAATGCATAAATGTATATCCTTGTCATTTGCTGATGTGACAGATGTATTGACCCACAATTATAGGATACGTCAGTATTGATGTTAAATGACGGACATAGTTTTATAATTCAAGTTGAACAAATATATTTTTTGGAACATATATAATTATGGCATCACCCAAGGCATCAAACCAGTCATCTAGAATTTCCATATATATATATATGAATGAATTAATACCAGCTTATGTAGAAAGCAGGTGGTCGCTGGTGTAAAGCTTGTGCACCATAAACAGAATGAACAAAGCTAGACTCATGATGACACTGAAAATCTAGCACAAAAATACAGCAAAAAGGCAAACCACAAATCACAGGTGTTGTAGCTTGTCAAGGCCCTGTACTACAGCAGACTTAGTTGAGTGCTGCATTCTTCACATCCCCTGTTATTTTGGTTATTTGGCTAGCTGTAATTCGGACACATGAAGAGGCACTATGTTCAATGGACAGATGACCACAAAACACCATGCCAGGTGCTACTTGCCAGTGTTCTTTCTGTTGCATTTTTAGATGCAAGATGGAACACACCTGGAAAAAGTAGTTAAGTAGTTACCATGTGTTTTATGTGTCATTTCCACATTTTTACACTAAATGTGGTTTTGTGCAATATTATGGAGGTTGTCAGGGAGAAAAATTGCAATAATGTTTATTGCATATTAATCCATCATACCTTCAATTGTATCCCTCCAGAGTGCTAATACGAGTCACAGGATAATCCTTTACCAGGTACTGCATGTTCCAGCTTGTAAAGAGGGGCATAGAAAGGGTTAATATGATCTTGTCTCTTTAAATTAGTTTAAAGTATTACAGCTGAATTTGGGCCATCTGAGGTGAGAAATGACTCTGTCTACAGTACAGAGAGTATTATGTACTTTTGTGCAAGACTACTTAGAAACTTAATATGTAATCTACAATACACCTATTGTAAATCTGACAGGCAGAAATTGAATGAAACTGAAATAAAACTTAAATAATAAATACTATCTTTTTTATCTTTGTCAGTGTTTGGGCTGCAGCATTTGAAAATAACCCCTTTTTCCGATAAAAGGACTTTATGTGACTTTCCTAAAATACATATATTCCCAGTGAATATAAACAAAGTGGTAAAATGATCTTGTCTCTATAGTTAAAAGTCTTGCAGTTGCTCTCAAGGCCATGCAGCTGAAGTCAAGAAATGTCTTTAGGAGTAAATATGAAGTATTAGGGAGTTACAGAGCAGTTCGCATCTTTTCTTTTTGTAAAAAACATTGTAACACTGTTAAAACAGGTCCTTTTATAAATTAAGTTTTATTTTTATAAAATAATTTGACGGTTTTTCTGTCAGTGTCTAAGACAGAAAAACACAATTCTTGATTTTAGTATTGTAGTTGTTGTAAAGGAACATATGCATTTAATGAAGATCACAATAGTTTATTGTAATCTTTTATTTCCAGTTTCAGTTTCAACTATAATTAGTTGTGTATTTGTACTAAAATGTCATTTTTAAATGTAGAAATGTAGAAAAATTGCTTTTTATGTATATGCATCTGTCCACACATGTTGAAGTTGTTTTGTAGTCATACTTTTAAAAGGTGTAACAACCCAGACAAACTCATCTGTCATATATAATGCACAGAATAAAGGCTGTCTGTATCTGGAACAATCAATATATTATATTTTATGTACTAAATTTGCCAACACAAACTTTTCTGGGTCTTTAATGTTTGTTTTTTCGTTGTTGTTTTTTTACACTCCTTTTTTGGAGCGCTGAGTAGTGAAAGAGGAGGCTGGTAAATAATTGATCCTTGTAATTAAACACTCCAGCCAGGGATGCTGGGGCTGATTGACGGCCAGATATTAGGCCCTTGTCTCGTAAGGTTGCAAGTATAGTCTGAGGTTATCAGTGGCCAGAAGAGTCTTTCTCCCTCCCTGCCTCATTACTTTCATGAGTAGAACATTTCATAGTGGAGTGGTGGGTGGGGGTGTGGTGTGAAGACAGTTTGGGACTTCATTAGCCAAATGGGGTGCCTCAGTCTACAGAGCGCCAAATTGTTCAGCCTTGCTGAGTGGACAACCCGTTTGTGGGTGCTTCACTACACAGTCCTGTAGAGTTGTTTTAGCCCCTTCATCTTACACATTCTTCAGCTTCAGGTTCACATATTTGAAACAAGCCTTCCCGCGTCTCCTTGAGCAGATGGTGTCTATTATAGCTTTGCACAATTCAACCTCCCTCCCACCCTCCAAACTATATTTGCTCAGTTTTCCAATTTTGGTACATTGCTTACAAAGCTGTATATCGTATCGGCTTACAGTACAGTATATTGTCCAATAAGACTTAAATGCTTCCCTAATATTAAATCCTTTCCAAAATGTTGCACTTTATTAATTTTTAATTCAATTTGTCATAACAACATTGACACTTTGTATGTGTGTGTGTGTGTGTGTGTGTGTGTGTGTGTGTGTGTGTGTGTGTGTGTGTGTGTGTGTGTGTGTGTGTGTGAAAGCGAGAGACAGAAAGGGAGAGAGACGCTGTGAGAGAGGACTCCCTTCACATCTGATACATGCACATAATATCAAATAATGCATGGCATAGGGTTAAACAAGAGTGTGGTGCTACAATATCAGCTATTGAGAGTCACATTTGCATATAGCTTTAATAAAAAATATTGTAATTGTATAACTCTTTTCTCACATGCATCCAATATTGCTAAATTTAGTAAGAAAATAAACTGGAACCTATCCTCGATGTTGAATTGATATTATTATAGCAGCATTTTATTGCAATATTTACATTTGTTCCTGGTGTGTGAGTGTGGCTATGCTAATAAGATGCATGCCCTGTGGACAGCTGGATTTAGATGACTCATTCCTGCAACACATCTTCAATTGGTGTTTATGTGAGGTCCAACAGCATTATCTCAATGGTCTTTCTTTTAAATATGTTCAGCATAATTAGGTAATAAAACACTTAAGTTACTGTTTAGCACTGTTAGCGTTTTTGGTATCATTTAGATTGATTTATTGTGATTCTGTTTTATACTTCTTTTTTTTTAGTTTGACGGCCTAGCATGAATTGTTTCTTGTGCATTCTCTGTACAACAACAGCGATGTGCATATTTATACTTTGCTGCAGTAAATAGTTTGTCATGTTAGACATGTTACCTCTCTCGCATTACATTGTGTTCTTACAGAGATCTCATTTTGCTGTACCACTCCCCTGCTGTAAAGCCTGACCACACTTATGAGCTCTACTACCAGCCATATTGTAAACAATAGAGATGTGTGGTGATCCATGTGTAAGCGGTGATGTAGAGGAAAATGTTCTGATCCGCAAACACCAGCCAGAACACACTTGTTTTCTGTGTAATGTCATCAAAGGTGCGCCCCATTGCACAAAAGCGATTTGTGAGCGCTGCTTACACAGAGATCTCAAATAGTGGCAGCATTACGTTTCAAAAATGGTTGTTGCTCTAAAATTGCAGATACATTTGCGACTCCTACAAGGCTCTCACTTGCTCATGAGCTGTAAGTATGGCATTTGTTTTCATGATGGAAACATGTCATAACTAGTGGAGGGTAATGATCTCATCACAGCTTACATGTTGCCCATGTGGTAAAATGGGCGCCTTGCTCAACTTATGGCACAAAGCAATGCAGTGTCATCCAGCAAAATGCTGCATTGGTAATTCAAACTGGGTATTTCTTATCTTAACCTGATCGTTGAGACGGAGGAGAGAAAAATTGTCTTTTGACAGTTGTAAAATCCTTCCAAATAGTATTAGAAACCTGTTTGTGTCCAATTTTAAATTGAAGGTGATTTGAAACACATGCGGTATATACTCTCTTACTGATCTTTCTCAGCATGTGCTCCTGCATCTAAATAATCTTTATTAAACTGCCGTTGCACCTTTTCTGGTAAAAGTCAGTTGCAGCGACCTTATCTGTGTAACCAACATTAGATATTCCCAGCAGCATCCAGATGAAGTGCTGTTGTTCTCAGCTGGTGTGCTCTCACTTCTTGCCTACTCTGTTTCCTGATTAATTTGGCAGGAAAGAGCATGTGCACTCGACACTACATGACACTGCTGACCTAAACAAGTAACAGAAGTTTTTTCTCTCTTCCTTCTTATTGTTCCTACACTGCATGTCTACCTCCACAGGTTAGCCAGAGTGTTCCTGCTTAGGATCAATGATTTTAAAGAATCTATCCACTTTATTCTCAGGGCGGTACAGTAGAAATGTTGATGGGTGTAACTTCCGGTGTGATAGCAGAAAAATCGTTAAACTTGTTAGTCCCGGTGGCTAATCGTGGTGGCTGGTGGACAACAGCAGTCCTTTCTAAAGTAATTTGCCTTCAATTTAGCAACATATTTAACAGATATTTAACTGAAGTAACAGTTATTTTCTAAAATGTCCTTGCACAGCTCGAGTACTTGATGCATGTTTGTGGTTGTACGAGCAGCCAGATTAAGCTAACCTAAATTTGTAGCTTCAACAACAGTGTTTTGAACATGCGCTAAGCGTTAAGGTAGATGCGGTTGTGTTCCACCTCCTTTAAAAAACACGACCAACCTTAATACAGTGGTGGAAGTATCTAAGGCCACTTCATCAGGTCATCCTCCCGTCCTTGTTTGAGGTGAAACAGTGAACACTTGAACATACATTAGCATGATAAGAACAGGCCTACCTAAAATGTAAGAAAGCATCTTTGGGAAAAATGTATGTAACGTGTACTTTGAGTTTTTAGTTTGGCCCATGTCCTATCTGATAATGTTGAGGGGGAGGGGTTTAGGACCTATAGTGCAGCCTGCCACCTGGGGGCGATCAAGATGTTTTGGCTTCACTTTTTGGGACCTCTCATGTCGTCCATCTTCATATACAGTCAATGGGTGGGATGAATATGTCACTCAATACTTATTGGTTAGGGAAAAATAATTTCCCCTGAACACCACGTCTACAATGGATACGAACGAAGTGAAACCAACTTCCTGATTAATAAGCTAATACTATAAGTATGGCGACCCATTGAACTCTGAGGGAACCAATTAGGGAAATACAAAAAAAATATGGGAAGTACTCCTACATTATGTCTAGTCTTTTTTGGCTGGACCGCAGAGGGCCAGCCCTATGGGTTGCTCTGTGGCTGAGTAAGTAAGTAAGTGAGTAAGTGATGAAGTTGCGGGATTGGTCAGTCGAGTGTAAGTAAAGTTTATTTGTATAGCACCTTTCACAGACAAAGAGTCACAAAGTGCTTCACAGTGAGGAATAAAAAACATACACATGAACGGCAATAAAATCAATAAAAGGCAAAGAAAAGAAAACACAATTGAGGATAAAAACAGAATCAAAGAATCGAGACAAGACGAGATAAGACCACAGAGATAAAAGATGCTACATAAAAGCCTGTTTAAACAAAGTGTCTTTAAATGAGTTTTAAAAACATCTTCCAAGTCTAGTGTAGGACTACACGCCGTATAGGGCTCTGCCCTTGCCCTTGCTCCCCGGAGCTCAGCAGCTGTCTGCGGCCGAGCGGTGGCTCTGTCACCCCGCTCTGCACTCTACAAAGCCCCACAATACACGTGAACTTTTCACTTGAGTTGAATATTTTCAACTCGCACTTTCACCTGCCGCTTACTACACTGTTGCCTGCCACAATGTATTAAGCGCAAGTTATTTGGAGGTCTCGTTTTGGTGCTTTTTAACACGTTTAAC
>JBBPCS010000130.1:15429832-15444314 GCA_037974645.1 Hollardia meadi
ATCAAAGTCAAAATTTTGGTGTCCTGACAACATTACTGTTAAGTATAATGGTGGTCCAGCCATATACTAGGTTTCACTTAGTCTTGTTCTTGCTTTAACTATACTGAATGTGATGCACTATGTGGCATTTACAGTCCCTCAAGCTCTTTTAAACAGGTACTGTAGGTACAAGACATTGGCGGACTAATGATCATACCAGTCATGGAAAGGCCCAAGGCAACTTCGTCAGTTCATAGCGTTACACTACCATGCTTCACACCATGCCCACCCCCTCCCCCAAGCCACCTCCACTGCCACCATTCCCTACTTCCTTTCATTTCATATTGTATTGTCAACCCAGTCTTCAAACTACTGGAAGCATCTTCTTAAATGCCTCTAGATGTCTTTTCCCTATTACCCCATGCCTTCCACCATGCAGCCTTCATTTAGCTTGACTCTTTTTTGCACTCCCTAATGGACTTGGCCCTGTTCTCCTTTTGTCTTCCTTTAGTACCATGAAATTCACCTTCAGGAGAGAAAGCCATCTTTCCTGATGCTTCTTTACATTTTGTGAATATAGTTAGATCGTTCCACCCCCTCTTTTCAGTTTCTCTTCTGTTTTCTCTTGGGCTTTATATAGTTTGCATTGTTTCCTTGGCACACTGGATTGACAGTAGTGTCACACTTAAGATAAATCTTTGAGAGCAGTGAAGAAGAGCAATGAAGCACGTAATCATTTTGAATAGATTTACTGCATCATTTTTGACCTTATTTCTTGTTTCCTGTTAAAACAAAGAAATAGCCTTTTGGCATTTTTGTCAGAGTTCTTGGCATTTCCTATCTACTGTAAGTTGGTCTATATTTTATATTCTAATAACTATTTATTTGTAGGCATGTCAGAATAACAGCATATTGGGGTTAGACAACCAGATTGAAAACAAGTTTCCATTGTCAGTAGAGATGGTCATCTTAAGAAAAAAACATACCACTGGTCGTTCAAACTGCTTAAAATGGCCTATGTTTACATTCAGTGAGTGTGACATTCAGGGCAGCAAAATGTCATACAGAGGAGTGGCAGTACGTCGCATTTCTTTCGACAGTTGAGACCAGGCTTTGCATCTCCTCTCCTACCCACACTCAATGTTGGTTTCTTTTAACTGTGAATGTGATCTTTCATTATTCTAGGAGTTGTACTTGTTAAAACTTAAACATAACAATTGTTTATTTGGCATGACAGTGATCTGCCTCTAATAATAAGCAAAACGTTTTTTTCTTTGCCAACTTAATCATGCCTTCATTATCAGGGCAGTACACCAGAAAATTCTCATATTACTAATCTTTGGAAATATTCTAAACAAATCAATAATGTAATGTTCATCTCATCATGTCTGTTGACACTCATAGCACGCACCAATTGTTTCATACAAAGTAAGAAGTCAAGGTGCAGTAACCAATATGTGCCCATCCAGGAAGAAAATATGTGCTTGATGTGAATAGTTGATGTGCATCGACGCTGGGAAATGAGACAGTGGTATATCCCTGTTTGCATCCACCTTCAATAACGCACATCAAAACTCCACTGGCGACGGGCCACTTTCGGAGTCAAGTTCCACCGATACCGATATGTTGTGAAAATGTGCTATCGGCCCCGATTAATCGGTCTACCTTTAGTTAGTTTAGTTTATTTTCACATATATAAAAAAGAAAGTTTGAAAAGTATTTTTCTCCTTGACCACCATTATAAAAGAGACGTCTATAAAACACCTCTAACTGTAAACAAGGTCAATTCAGACTCTTACTATTGATCCATGGAGCTTTTATATTTGTAGAACTTTACTTGAGCCAAGAAAAATGATTCAAAATCTTTGACATCATCACAATGTCATGTCTAGGGGCTAAGCAGGAACTTGGGGCGGGGCCAACGGGAGAAACACCACTGCACATATTCAGTGGGCCGCATAACCAGGAGGTAAATCCAGAAGCTAGAAAACTTTCTTGGTGTATGCACCAGGTGAGCAATTCTCATCGAATTGTATATGTGCCATCTTTGCATCTGGTATCTAGTTCTTCTTATACATCTATGGGGGTAGACCAAACAAATTTATTATAAGCAAAGCACAGTTTTGAGTGGAGGACGACTTTAATATTGCAGCAGTAAGTTTGCTTCTCTTTTTTTTCTAATAACAGACTAATAAGAGAATAAGATAATGTCCGAGTTTGCAAATCAAATTGTAAAAAATTAATTGCACAAATGTAGTCCTCCTAACTATCAGAGCTCAATTGTGACAATTTTGATTTGACTAAACTACTTAAAGCAATGAGAAGGATTTTACACACCACAACCCTCTTGCTCTTATTTCAACCCCAATCTAACCTGATACAGCTACACTGCACAAAAGTAAGGCTGTATACTGTGCTGATGTCACGCTGTGTATCCTGGAGCTACAATGCTAAGTAAACAGAAGACTTGTGTGGATTAGGTATTTGCAATTTTTATACATATTTAGGCATTAAATCCTTATACTTTTATGCCAGACAGGCTGGTATAGGAACATAACGAAAATGTATCTTACTGATACTATGTTATAGCAGACTTGGCATCCCCCTGATATATGACACCATAGTATATAAACATGAACATTAAACATTGTGATAATTAAAAACAGTTATATTTACAATATCTTGTACTGACTGTAAAGTAATTTTTAACAGTCTGTACCTTTTCTGCATTGCACCTGCAAATTTGACTCATAATGTTACTCACATTAATTCGCTTGTTAAGTCTGTATTGCTAAGACTGTGTCTGCATTCAGTTTTATGCAAAAAATAAATCTTTCCAGCTGAGAAAATGTAGCTCAGTAAATCTCTAACCTGCAAGACAAAACAGACAGTTTGGCTGGTGGGGGTGTGGGTGGTGGGGGGTGGGGGTAGAGAGTGATGACTCATGCACACAGTCGAGGTCCCTCCCTTTCCATTTCTGTGTCCATTCAGTTCTTTCCCAGCTGTCAGTCATTGCCTCCAAATCAGATCCCCACAATGCTTTACTGTCCCCTGTAAATCACTTTATTTGCAAAGGTTTAGAATATGCCAGGTAAAGGAAAAAAATTCACATTATTTTGGCACATAATATGGTTATCTTACAGTGTAGATGATAATTCTGTGAGTCTAGGATGTTTTGATC
This sequence comes from Hollardia meadi, assembly GCA_037974645.1. Lineage (NCBI taxonomy): Eukaryota > Metazoa > Chordata > Actinopteri > Tetraodontiformes > Triacanthodidae > Hollardia > Hollardia meadi. Next base: position 15,432,993 of record JBBPCS010000130.1, read on the forward strand.
ATTCCGAGACCCCAAATTCAACATGTCCACATTTTATAATGCTTCAAAATAGATTTTATAGTAGCTATTTTATATACATTGAGCTTTTTTTAAAATTTTGACAGAAAAACATAATCAAAACAGTTTTCAGAGAAGCTAGATTAATTCATATATTTTTTAATGTAATTACTTCCAGATTACTTTTTTTCAGAATGCAAGCAGCCTATTAAACAGTAGAAAGACTAATCGTTGCCTTGGGTTGCCCACGTATAGTAAATATTGAGTTATTGGCTCATAGTTTCAGAGAAGATACAAGTGCCTGCTTTCCCTGTTTCTCCAGGGATCTCCTCAGCACCAACATGGTGTTAGAGCCCATCTCGGGACTCCTTGAAGTGGGCGGATGCTTGACATGGGCTTTATGAGCTTTATGTAGAGGAGGACAGGGACTGGGGTTTTCCTCTTTGCAGTCAGATTGTTATTGAAAAATAAACAAAGGCAGAGCTGGCATGAAATATCTTAAAATGGTTGTGAGAAAAGAATTAAGGAGTGGAAGGAAGAAAATGTGAGGGTGTTGTGGACTTGAGGTGAGTTGAGTGAGGGGAGATTACAGTATCACATGAAGCATCTATCTATCAGGAGCATTGTATATTACATGAAGCTTTAAAACAATTCACTTTAAAAAATACACAAAGTTCAGGCTCCAAAAGATGCCATTCAAAAAAGAGTAATCCAATGTATAATGGTATACATTAATCAGATCGTAATCAGTTTTCACTGATAAGCATCTATTTTTTCAGCTACTGTCTACTGTTTTCAGCTATGACAGATTTTGTGTTTCAAATCACTTTTGATGCAAGATGACTTTATTTAAATTTATCAGCACATCATGTAAAGGAAGGTTCAAGGGTGGGACTGGCAACATTACAGAAAGGTTTCCTACAAAGATAGACCCCTTTCTTAAAGAGCAAATCATTGTTTATTTAACCAGAAACAGCTGCTGTGTTGCTCTGGACAAATACACCAGGCTCCAGTGGTGTGGGGGGGAGGGTTAGTTTACCGAGTCATAAACACACAGGTTTTTTATGATCACCCAAAGTCGACAGAAACAAAAACTTTCCACTGTTCCAATAATTACTAAGTCTGGTTTGGTGGAAATAAACCCTTAATTCACCTAGGTATAAATGAAAATATCAGAGAGGAGTGAGAGGAAGGGCGGGCAGACATCAGAGAAGCAGTGGGCGAAAACTCTGTGTAGAGACAGAATATTTTTACAACTAACTTGGTGAATGAAGGGTTTATTTCAACCAAACCAAAATTGGTGATCATAGGAATAAATAACAGAGATGGTGATTAAAAAAAATAAATAAAAATTATTGTATATTGTCTTGATTGCGCGGTGATGAGGTAGTTCACTTTTTTGATCTGTATGCTTTAGCTTCTATCTCTATCTTTATAAACAGTTTTTTGCTGCATAGTCAGTGTGACATCCTGGATACACACTTTAAAAACATGTTGTAGACCCTTCTGTCTGCTTCTCTCTGAAATCGCTTTTTCATTTTTCCAAAAAAATAGATAATATTTCTTCAGGGAGTGCAGATAGTGTCATTGTGGGCTGCATGCTAGCTCCCACAGCTTGATGGACTAGCAGCTGCTAACAACAAAGGGGTGGGGCTTAGTGAAGGGTCAATTGATTTTGTCAAAAAGGATTAGCAAATTATCACATTTTGTATGGGCGTACATTATGGGTGTAATGGAACGTTGTTGATTCGTGGGCCGTACGGATCACCCCTCATGGTTTGGCACATATGTGGTCCATGGATTAATTGCAAAATTTAAACATGATAATGTGCAGCTCAGTTTTAAGGCCGTTGTTACTTTTTTAAAGTAATTATTTGCTGAATCTCGATGCAGAGCTGCACTAAAAAGACTGCAATTTTATTGGTGGTGCACAGAGGCATACAACCTCAAGGCGATAATTTTGTTTAATTGGCATTTCAATTTGACTTGTCTTGAGCCATGTAAAGTATGCCTTTAGTCACGTATGGATACTAGAGACCAACAGCAAATAAACTAATGCTCATATTTGGAAAAAAATCAGTCATTAACCTATTTTCTGAACTGTCTTCTTTCATTTGGTCAAGGCATGTCTTTATCAAAGTTCATACGACGTAGATATGTTGGGTTTCATTGTGGTTCTCCATGCATTTCCCATAGACTTCAATAGAATTGGCATTAAAGTCTGGCACCAAGCAGAGCATTACAATGTTGGTATTATGACATCATAGTCAAATGTCTTAGCATTGGGGTCATAGTTATTTATGGTGTTGTAATGGACTACAATATATTGCGAGGTTTTTCCAATTTTCTGCTAATGTAGTACTGATTACTATTGTTAAATTGCAGTAGTATTGAATTGTGATAGATTGCCCATGTGTACCTAATAAAGTGGCCACGCGTATTCATAGCAAAAATTGGACATTTCTGCTGCCACCCCACTATAGTAAAGGTGAGTGGTATTTCTGTTGTAGTGCTCATTCCCACAGGACCCCTCCTTTCAGCAATGCAAAGTGATACATTCACACCTACAGGCAATTATTTTGTCACTAGTTTACCTAATGTAAGGGACAGTGTAAAGTATTCTGTGACACTCCCACATCCTTGGTTGTCCCAGGATCAGCACCTTGGACAGCGATCACGGCTCACTTATGTACAAAATGTTAAAAAATGATCCACCTGAGCCGAAAGCAGAAGAATATATTAATAGTCTTGAAACTATACCAGAGCTGATCATGTTATTATTTTTTAGATTAGTTAAGTTTTCAGTTTCACCATGTGCCTCCAGACAGATAAAGTCATATTAACCAGAGCCCCTGCTGTTGCTCCTATTTGAAAAATTAAAGCACAAGAGAAAAAAAGCTCTAACTGTTTCAACGCAGTTTATTTGAAATTTCTTATGTGCAGGAGTGTGCGGCTCTCAGTGATGACTGTAAGTTGGATTTCCCAACTCATTAAGTTATGCAGCTTTCTTCCTGTGCTAGCTAACTTTGCTTGAACACCATTAAAATATATCTTGTCTGATTTTTTCTCAAATTAAATTAATTTCATAGCAGTTTTATCTCCTGTTTATTCTCCTGCCAGACAATAAGCCATACAATCGTACTGCTTTCATACATACATACATACATACAGTAAGTAGAGAGATGGTGTGTTTGTTAAAGTCAAACTTTGGGCTGGACAAGAATTTGTGTTTTAGTGCTGTCTGACAAATAGTGAGCTAGTAGAAGAGCACTGTTGAAGTATCTTAACTTGGATTTTTATCACATATGGACTTGCATTTGCATTTTGAGAGTTGCTTATTATTATATTGAATGGGCATTTTCTATTCCAGGCCATCTACAATAAACTAAGGATTAATGTGGATAACTGTGTTTGCCTGAATTTTTCTGCTACTTGAAATACTATTGTTATTAAAGTACAGGCTGTCTCTGTCCTATGCGATGCTTTGTCCTCTTACACAGGCAAAGGTCTGTCTTATTTCCCACCTCTCTATCAGGCCCCCGAGCTTTACTCTCCCCACCCTAACAAAAGCTTTATCCTGTGGTAAATGTCCTTCGTCTAAGCAAGATAATACCCTTAGAGTTGTCTTGAGATAGGAAATTACAGACTTAGTGGTGGAGACGTCTCCATTCCCTATCTCTGCGTCCTTATTTTCATATATCTGAACCTTTGATCGTATGCGTTGTCTGACATCCAACATGCGAATGTTGACTACTAAACTATGTGTGTGTGCACTATTGTTTTTCTTTTAACCATGTAGGAACTGTAATAAGCCATTTTTACTGACTTTCTATTTCATGTCACAGACTTACTTTGTGCACCTTATGTAGACATAAACAATCTTTTATTTTGGCAAACATGATACATTTGAGCCACACTTTTGATTTATTTATTTCTCCACAGAAACAGTTAATGCTTTATGTCCATGGCTTTATTTACCTTTGTGATTCTTCCCTTAGCTTAAAGCAAGGTGACATCAGGAGGAACATAAAGACACTTAACCATGCCTATGTGTTTCATAACAGACCAGATTGTGCCTGAAATTTGCTATATATGGAGTTGGGAGACACTGTGACAAACAGACTAGCCAGCTTCCTGAAATTGTTTAGATAGTTTTCCAGTATGTCCTCGCCCTCTGCTACACTGGGAGCACACACATCTGTAGACCAATAGCCTATGTCCTGTTGCAGCCAATCCAAATAAGGGATGTCTCTATAAAAAAAAGACAACACACTGGCTAAGTAGTGGTAGAATGCATGCTCAGTATGTGTGAATGTGTCAACAATTTTCCCAAGAAAGACAGCTAGTGAAGTCCAATATATAGATACTTTTCTCAGATGTTATATACATTCAAAACCTTAATATTTGGTATTAGTGATCCTCAATTTCAGTGTCCATGGCTGGGACTGAATGGTGAGACCCATTTATTTATTTATTGATAATAATCATAATAATACATTTTATTTGTATGGCGCTTTTCATGACAGTCAAAGACGTATGTCTCTGTGGATATGGCTGTGCAGTAGATGATGCACATTTCCTCCCAGTCTCTGTTAGTCTATGGCTCATCTGCCGCTCTCTTTTCCCAGTCACATCTTCGTGAGAGGAAGATGCTTGACCTGCAGTTGCAGCTTGCTGTTGCTTTCATTACATAATCATGTCAGCAGTGTTTTGTGATTGATTGGATCAAGACTGATGCTGACTAATCAAAAATCAAACTGTGAAAACTGTGGTAATTGAATGATTGTGGCGGTCTCAAATGGGATTTTTTTATTATTTCTTTTAACATTGGCATCATTATAAGCTGAATACATTTTTTTTTAATTGGCAGGACAAAAGAGATCCCTATAGGTCTGGTATCTTCTTGGGAGCGTGAATCGTTGTATGAATCCTTACTTGCAACTCTAGTTAAATACGAACCTCTCAGAAATGTGTGTGAACACGTCAGTAGAATTTATATAGTAGCCCTATATGTAGCATCATGCCTTCATTAGATTTCATTTGATGCCGAGGAGTGGTAACCTGTGTCAGCCTCGTTATACATGTGCATACATGTTGGCAGATGTGAGAGCATTTCCAGCAAAGTACCTGTTTAAAAAAAACGTGAACAGAAACTTTGCAATAACTGACACTGATAAACACTGATAAACTGAGAGATAAAAGAAAAAGAAAAGACAAAAAAGTAGAATATGTTATTCATAGGTGGATTTAAGTTAGCTTTCAATAACATTTATTCAAATTATTTCTTTGCAACCACTTGAAAAGCAACCACTTGTCTAGTCCCAGGTGCAAAAAGTATTGTAGCTATGACTCAAAAGCAGATTCTGTTACATAAATAATATGAATACTAACTAACTAATAATAATGCTAATGTTAACCCTACTTTTTCTTTTGATTTTTCATCTCCCTTTCCTATTTGCTCAGCACCAGCACACATTTAATAATATGTCACCTACGGTTAGCATGATAACAGTCACCAAATTACAATTCATCCATGAATATCAGCACCAAATTTAAAGGCAATAATCCGTTCATTGTTGTTATTGACACTTAACTGTGGACCAAAGTGTTGGAGCAATAGGAGACCTCACAGACTCTTCACAGCTTATCACAGGCCTATTAATCTCAAATTTTGTAAATATTAGTCAAAGACAAACCTGTTGTATGATCTCTTTGTACCAAACAATCGGAAGGCAAGTATGGTGCTGTCACACAGCCTTTCCTTACAGTTGAAGTCTCATTATGCAGCTTTTACACTCAAAATGCTAAAACCAAGTCCCCCCCCCCCCCCAAAAAAAACTGTCCTTATTAGGTGCACATTCATCTGCTAGGATAAGTAAAAACACTTACGCTCATATCCCTACAGTAACATCACTAAATGGTCCTTATGTGAGCTCCAACAAAGTTCTGTAATAGCTGGGTCCCTCTTTTCCTTCACCAATACCCATAATGAATTTCTATTTCTCATTAGCCTATTTAGAATTCTAACATCAGGGGACACTTGAAAAAAGTAATGTAAAAATTATTTTAAGTCTCTCGCATATGTGCTGCCTGACTCTGAAAAAGGCCGGCCTTTCTTTATGGTTTTTAAGTGCCTCCGATAGGATGTATTGACTCTCACTTATTCGTTTGGAAATGACCTACAAACTGCAAATGGGTGTTTTTGGAGGCAAATGAACAAATGCTGTTTTTACACGCATAGACGTGTCTTGCCCTGACTAGCTCAAATACCTCTTCAAGTGCCTTTTATTTAAACTGGTGCAAACAGCACTGAATAGATGAGGAATGAAAGTATTTGTCGTAACTCTGCAGCATTCCTTCAACAAAAGGGAGATTATCTTAACATACAGAGAGGCTTTTGGAAGGAGCCCAATGGCAAAGAGTTTTGTCAACATTTTTGCGCTCCTGTATCACTTGTTCACTCGTTCACTCTCTGTTTTACTCACTCTCAGACACACAGGTAGTATGTTTAGTTAAAATTTATGTGAGGCAAAAGGCTGTGTGCATCTCTGACATCGCTGGTCACCATTAACATTGACAGAGTAATTGCAGGAAGCTTTCATGCCTTTTGAATTTGTCTGCTCTCACTGGCCATCTGTTTTGTGCACCCCACCCCCACCCCAGTCCTCCAACCTACAAGACAAATGTGCACGCCTCTTGCATTTGTTTAAATAAAGTGGAGAGAGAAAAACTTATTTACACCCTTTAAAGTAAAGTTCAACATGCGGATGGAAGCTGTAGAGAAAAAGACAAACCTGAGAAGGTTGTTTACATGTACATGTATGTACATTTTGTTAAAAAGTAATTTTGCTTTATGTTAATCTTGATATAGTTTGAGCAAAACACCAGTTTTAAATGTGAGATTTACGTCCAGAGTCAAGTGCACAAAGGCAACTGCCAGATATGTAGACACTTAACTACTGTCTGCAGTCAGTAAAACCACCATCATAACCTCGAATCAAAACCTCCACCTTCCATCTGTTCATACCATGCTCTCATTCTGCAAACCCGGCTAAAATTTGTCTGCACTATCACGCCATGAACTTTGTGTGACAGAGAAAGAAATGCAAACCGGTTACCTCCACTCTTGCCATGGCAACGGACGCGACAAGAAAAGCGATCCTGTACCTGTGTATCTGTCTCCCTAATGGTCTGTGTGTTAGTGTAACAAGATCTGTAAAAACTCCCCTCAATGACATTTTAGATCCCCCACTGTAACTGACCTGGGCTGGGGAGTCACAAGTAGGATTTAGGTGAGTACTCAGCCTTCTCTCAGGTTCGTGTTCCCCTTTTCCTAATGAATTTAACCATAAGAAGACTTGAGATGAGGCCCCTTTTTTCCATATGGCCAGGATATCATTTCCGCTTCTATAAGCTGTGTTTTTGTTTTTGCAAAATCTGATTAATGCAAAATTATAATTTTCTTACATGATAAGCGTTTGTAAAATCTCCCTAAATAGATGCTCTTACTCATGTTTTTGATATAACATATCAAATGACAGCCTGTAATATGTTTACCTTTTCCTTTTGGGGAAAAAAGTGGGGTGACTGCTGAAGTGTCCTGCATTATAGCACCTTACAGCTCACTGTTGGACTGCACCACTCGGACCACTCCTAACTCTCCTATTCCCTCTGCTGGGAAAGGCAGATATTACATGCCCTACAGAGTACAAAGCGTATTCTACCCTGATTACTTTGATTTTAGGTATCATCTCTGTGTTTAAAGCCTGAGATGACCCATTGTGTTGTGGCTTCCTGCCATTCTGCTGCTTTCTCTTGGAAGGCCTGGTCTAGGTGAGAGCCTAGCTGACACCCTTCCGTATGAAATATCAATGTGAATGACTCACTCCCACGTGGTGACAATCATCATTGCAAATGCCGAACCCATTATCACCAAATCTTTTCAAGAAGTTGTTTTGTCCATCTGGTGGCAGAAGCAGCAGGCATTTGGAAAAAAACGATTTTCAAAACAGCATTCAGGGCTTTTGAAGAAGCTTGTTTTTCTTCAAGGTGAGGGGACTAGATTTTCAATTTACCTTATAAATGACCTTGAAAACATCCAATTCTCCATTTTTGGTTGCACACACTTTTTAGCTGAGTGAGTGAGTGAGTGAGTGAGTGAGTGAGTGAGTGAGTGAGTGAGTGAGTGAGTGAGTGAGTGAGTGAGTGAGAATAAACGTACAGTTTATTTATAACCAACCACCTCTACAAATATTGAGCATCAGTTAAGACTCTGTATCATTGGCATAAATTAGCTTTATGTTTGGATTTTTGGCCACAGCTTCCTCAAGATGTGACAAACGATTGTTGTGACAAGTGCAGCACACTCCAGTAGAGGACTAGTTTGTCTCCCGGTTGCTTGTTTAGACTGTTTCGATAAAAGCCAGCCTACTTTGCTGTATGTGTTTCTGTTTTCGTTTTCCTTTTTTGTATTGAATAGCACAACAGGCAAGTTCATTATGCGTGTGACTCATCCCACTAGCCCACACCCCCTCCCCATCTGCTGCTGTGCGCTGGAAAGGAGAGGGAACCGCCATTGATCACTTCTTCCCTCACACATGCACGTACACACCCCACCTTCAACGTCACTATCGATTGACATGTTTAATGTTTTTGTGGGGAATAGCTGGCATTTCTTTTTGTGTCATTTTACATCTGTTCCCTGCCATTTGCTGACATTATAATAAATCACCTAGCAGAAATTAAAAAATATAAAAAAGTAAAGCATAATCCAATCAGTTATTAAGACTATCTCAGACTGTACAGTCAATGCAGGGCTGTGTTTTCTTTTCTCCACTGTGAAATGTGTAAGGAAATATTCCTGTACAGGAGAAGTTTTCTGCTTTGCAATTGTTATTCCATGAAGACAGCTGAGTTTACAGCTACCTGCCTAACAGCAAAGATACTGTGGCAGGATGGTATTGGACTTTTCCTTCATAAAACATTTTCCCACTGCCTCCATCTCACGATATGATTAATAAATAATGTTAAAATAACCGTTAATAAACGGTTGTAATACATAAAACAGTGACATGCAAATGAATGAATATTTTGAAGAAGCTATTCACACATTTCTAAACATGTTAATTCATTAATAAGTGCAAACTAAAAAGTATGTGGAGTCGGGTGGTCATTCTCTGTGGGTTCGTGACTACAAGCAACACCTATCACATTACATGTAGTTTGATCCATAGTTCAACTGATTTGAAATATTGATTCTGAAATAGCAATATGTTAAGGATAAAGCCATTCAAACATGAGACCCAAGTTGTGCTTTTTAACGGTTAATGAACGATAAGTAATGGTTTAGTGGGTCTACATAAACACTGCTGTGGGACTTCAAAGTGACTTTTGTTTTGTTTTTGTTTGTAGATTAACTGTTCCTATGGTACATTTTTTAATGTATCACAGCATTTTAAAATGGAAAGAACAAAATAATGACATGGAGGATTTTTCTTCAGCCAACCGATAACTGATAATTACCTGCTCTCATGGCCGATACCAATAAGATAACAGATAATTTCACATGTTTGTAATTTAAAAATAACTTTATTACCTGTAGTTTATGCACACCTGCAGGTAAGAAAGGCTAAGATGTAGTGAACAAATTTGAACGATTTCATATTCCAAAGCTTTAATAAGATTTGTTGAAAACTTTAAGACTTTTTCCCTCCTCCAACTATTGCATATTAAAATCATTCCTCTGAGACTGTAAATGTCCACATCGGTGATGACATGTTTGGCTCTCAAGTCTACATTGCGTGGGTCTACACAGGTGCAGCAGTTTGACGTCATTAGCACGACAACAGTCTTTTCCCTCTTCTTCTGTGTTTATTGGCAGAATGCAAACCATCTTTGAAGATGTACGTATGCTGCCAGCTACTGTATTAGACTGTGTATATGCTGTTCTTGATAAGTCAATGAAAGCAATTTGACTTCATATTATCGGCTCTTTTTATTGATGGTATAAAATTTTCCCATTATCGGCCAATAATTTATTGTCCATCCCTAATATATGCTGATTAAAATGTTCACATTGCATTGTGAGCTGAAAATCTAATTTATCATCTGTCCAGACATGAATTTCATAGCAGTGGCTTGGAAACAATTTCACGTACAATGACAACCCTCTTTATCATTTAATTCAGTCTATCCTATATTGAGGAAGTTTACACTAAACTTTCAGTGCCAACTGGCAATTTTGAATTAATTTCAGCTGTAATATTGTCATTAAGTACCCTGAGCAGACCGATTTAGAAATACCTGATTTAAAATAGAGCCTGACCGATATATTTATACAGTATATAGCAGTATGGGCGTATATGTTTTCCGTTATGTGCCATTATGGAAACATAAAGAACATACAGTAAAGAATGTAACACAGAAACAGATGTTGATGATTTGTCAGTGCACCTTTGTGACTTTAAACACTTAGAATTAAGATTGTGATGATAACATGGTGATGATTAACAGTGTGTACGGAGTCCTGGTGTGTGAGGAATGTGTTGTTTTCTTGCCTTCTCGCATGTAGGTGGTCCTGGACATGACATTTGGAGGTGGTGGTCATACCAAAGCAATACTGAATATGGTTCCTGAAGTCAAAGTCCTGGCTTTAGACCGAGATCCCACAGCAAATTCTCTGGCCGAGCAGCTAGCCAAGGAACACTCGTGAGTGATTTATTGAAAAATATCAACTAGACCAGAACACAAGTTAAAGCTTATTTTATAAGCTGTCTAGACAAACGTGGATACTATATCATGTTTTTGCCATACATTTTATAGTCTTACATTCCCAGCTGACAACTTGACCATTTGCAGCAGTGTTTAGTTTGTGGTCATTATTTCTTAAAACATACCGTAGGTGTGATATAGTATTGCAGTTCTCCCTGTATTTCTCACTTCTTGCCTTGGCCGAATCAAATACTGCTCGCCAAGATACACCCCTGAGTTTCACCATCCAATCAAATCCATTCCTCCTTCTTAACTTAAAGCTTTTCTCCCCCCCACGCAAAGCTGGTGGGCCCGGCATGTCATTTGTCAGAGTAAGAGCCCACGCCTGCAGTTTGAGGGAGATGCTGAGGATCTATAGGATATGTGGGGGTGGAGGGGTGGGTGTGTAGAGAGAAGCCCTGAGAAGTTAAGAGAGAGAGAAAAATGAAATGAAAAGAGTGAGAGAACAGGGAGACACGAGGACACAATGCCAGGGTGAGAGGGAGTGTGTGTGTGTGTGTGTGTGTGTGTGTGTGTGTGTGTGTGTGTGTGTGTGTGTGTGTGTGTGTGTGTGTG
>JBBPCS010000130.1:15454706-15476877 GCA_037974645.1 Hollardia meadi
CGAGAGCAACGCCCCCTGATGACGTAGCCACTCGACTGACCAATCCCGCAACTTCATCACTTACTCACTCACTCACTTACTTACTTACTCAGCCACAGAGCAACCCTTAGGGCTGGCCCTCTGTGGTCCAGCCAAAAAATTATATTACACACTGAGTTCAATTAAGACATGAAAAATTATGTTACAATAAATGATAATGAAAATGCTAAATAATAATAATGATAATAAATTTGGGGGAAATTTTCTGTCTTCATTTACTTCTGAAGCAGTACTTCTGAATAATAAAATTAGTGAACATTTGTATTGTATTTCTGGTTCTTGTTTTTATAATATAAATTAATATTTTTGGCTTCCAGTAACTGCATCCTTATATTTCTTGAAATACATACCTTCATGCAGTTATACTTCTTAAAAATTCTGCCTAAATTGGTCTCTTCCCAGAACTTATCAAACCAGTCAGGAACTCTACAATTTAGTATATACAGTATGATTCTGAAACTCTCCCTGGACTCATAACAGTTTAGATTCATCACAATCTAAAGCCTGGACTTACCTTTATAGTTCCCGAGTGGTATTAGACAAGGAGGCACTCTGTACTCTCATACGTAACTCCCTTCTTCCTACTTCACTTTGTTTTATCAAGAAATAATTCTACATGACCTGAGCGACTTACCACAGCCATCACTCAGGAACCCCTAATAATTAGGGCTTAAGAAGTTTTTCTAAAAAATATGAAAAACAGTTCAATTCAGTATTAAAATACTTCCTCCTTTCCTCATTTTAAACATTTATAAAGGCATTTTCTACTTCAGTCAGAATTGCAATCATTAACATGTCTTCAATTATTAACTGTGTTTTTACTCAAGCTGTTGACTCAAGTCAACTATCTAACCAATCAGTTTATTGCATTAAAATGTAACTTATTGGTCTGATAAAACTACAAGAAGAAAAATACAGATAGCTTGCACGCACACACATAGATTGTATGTATTTTTCCCTTATTCTCTTTTTTCAATCATTCAACTCCTGAATGGGTTGTTGAGCTGAATAATATTTTATCCTTTTTTTATTCCTAACACTGGATGTAAGGGAAATAATGTGGCATTTGTTTTCAATTCCATCAATATAACACATGTATTTGTGGCTGATATACAAATGTCTAATTGCCATATTCATTTTCTTTCCCTCCATCCTTTCTTCAGTGGTCGTGTTAAACCATTGCTTGGCCGATTCAGCGAGCTTGAAGTCCTGCTGTCTAACATGAACGTAAGGCCAGGCAGCATTGATGCTGTCCTCTTGGATGCTGGCTGCTCCTCCATGCAGATGGATCAGGCAGAAAGAGGATTCTCCCTCAGCAAGGATGGGCCACTGGATATGAGAATGGATGGAGAGAGGTAACATACAGTACTTGGATGTTAAAAACACTAGACTTCATTTTCCTAATGATGCCTAGTGCTGGATAATCAGTCACTGTTGCCTTGAAATCTTCTAACAACTCAATGGAGGAGTAATGTAAAAGTGCAACTAATAACATTAATAACATTGTCCAGCATTGGACTCATATACTTTATCTAAATTTGTTGAGAAAATTGAAAAAAAAATAAAATTCTCATACAATAAATCAGTAAAAAAAAAATATATATATATATTTAAAAACATATATATGTATTTTGTGTTTTTTTTAAAGCTATGTTTTCCTGACTAGCGACCTCTCGTGGTCGTGTGAATACAACTGTCTTTTCTAAGTAGCAAAGAAAGAAGATGATTGACATTATATCACTGCAAAAACCTTTAGGAAGACATCAGATGCATGATTGTGTGTACAAAATATGTGACTTTGACACTGAAGACCACAGTTGGTGTCTGATCTTCTACCAACTTTTGGCCTTGATTTCTTCTAACCATGAAGGTGATTTTCCCCACGACCACAATCTTTTCCTCATTATATCTTAACAGCCACATATGCGTCATATGCGATTTGTTGCTCATGGTTCTATTGACTTGAAAAACTAAAATGCTAATCAAAGATTGAATCTGTATTTCAATTTTGGCAGGGTAGATGCTTGACCACAAAAATCATTATATTATGCCATTAAAATTCGATTTTTTTTTCTGTCTATCCAACAAAATCGTGAGTGTGAAACAGCATGTTTGATCGTGGATTTTACAGTAATTTAATATATGATTGGGTTGTGCCATTGCGTGTGAAAACTGATTGTTAAATAGCTTTGAAGAAGAGACAGACTGATAAATCAGCCAGCCATTGTAAGCATATTCCAGACATATAAGTAGTGTAAGGTGTACAGTATATACTGGTCGATAACTATCAAGAAATTGCAGGACAAAAATAATAAAGAATTAATTTAGAAACTGTATCACAATTTTAGAATTTGCCCACCATAGAGCCCTTTTCAAAATGTAAAATCAAATCAAATCAAATCAAATTTTATTTGTATAGCTCCAATTCACAACAAAGTTATCTCTATCTAAAATGTTCTGCTTAATACATATCTTGGTCACAATTCTTTAGTAACTAAATTTAATTAAAATAAACAAAATTTATTTTAGTGTAGATCCCCCTGTGTGTGTGTGTGTGTGTGTGTGTGTGTGTGTGTGTGTGTGTGTATGTATGTGTATATATATATGTATATATATATGTATATATATATATATGTATATATATATGTATATGTATATATATGTATATGTATATGTATGTATATGTATATGTATATATATGTATATGTATATATATATATATTCCTGCTAAGATAACCCCATTATAAGCTATTGCACCAGCTGCATTTCTCTTCTCAATTCCTCACAATCATTCTTTTCATAACTGTCAGCCATAAAGGTTTTCAGCTGTATCTCAGAGTTGTCAGGTTTTGCCACTGTCAGCAAGGATATGACGTCAAGCAGCTTAATTGGGCTTCTCTTTGTGCGTAGGTACCCCGACATGCCCTCCGCTGCTGACGTTGTGAGTACCTTAGATCAACAGGCTCTTGCATCCATCCTCACTGCATATGGGGAAGAGAGACACGCCAGAAAAATAGCTTCAGCCATTGTGGAGGCACGCCGTGTCAACCCCATCACTCGGACACAGCAGCTGGCCAGCGTGGTGGCAGGTAGCTCAACAATATCCTGATTAATTTTCTGTAGCGTTCTGGAAGCTGCCAGGGAAAATAAAACACGAGTGGAGCTATTAAGGCTGTCTCCCCCGTGGAACATATTTGTCTGAAAATTACACAGACTGTGACCTCAGTCGTCACTCCTGCTTATGTGTTGGTTGCCTTTCCTCCACACCTTCCTTTAAGGTTGAGACAAAGACAGAGCTAGAGGTGGCAGGAACAGAATGTGGCTAATGCCTTGAAAGCAAACAGTATCTCACGCAGTTACCTATCACTATCTCCCTACTCATTTCGTTTTTGCACCCCCCCCCCCCATTTCCCCTGTTTCTCTCCTCACAAATATGCACACACACCTAACACAAACGTAAACATCCACGAAGGCTCACACATGACACTCGTGCATAAAGCCAGGATTACATTGTTTGTCATCACTGATTGTTTTTAGCCGTATGCCTCCAGTTTTGAGCTCCTAAACGAGTGAGATGTCGTTTCAGTAGTTATTGCACAGAGCAGCATGTGCGTCAGTGTCACCCTGGGAGAACAGGTGTGAGTAAGAGCAGCTGTTTAATCTCTTTTGAAGAACAAAGCAAGTCACCACCATTATTTATTTTGAAAAAAAACCCAGAGAGGTTCTGATTTACGGAAGTTCCAGTTCCAATTGTGAACAATAAATTACAGTCACAAGAGAAGTGACAAGGGCTTGTGTGTGTGTGTGTGTGTGTGTGTGTGTGTGTGTGTGTGTGTGTGTGTGTGTGTGTGTGTGTGTGTGTGTGTGTTGTTAGTTTGTTTGCATCAGCATCCACTGGGCAGCCTTGTTATTGGATTAATTAGTTGAATTTAATTGTGCAGGATTACAAAAGTACTGCATTTAGTCTTATACAGATGCATGGCTGTGTGGATGAGCAGGGCTTTGGAGGTGTGTACACACCTGTGTACAATGTAAATGTACCCACCAAAACCATTCTTAAGCCATTTCCCACACAAACATTGGTAAAAACTGACGTGCTGTGACACGTGCGCTGTGCACTGCTAAGGCATACTTCACACCAGGCATACTGATAGTAATGTGGTGATGATGGGATGGTGATGTTAATGAGAAGATGTAAAGGTAAAGCAAGAGAGACCTAATCACATAACACATGATTTATTTAAGTGTTTTGAAGCACTTTTCATGTTTTTTGTTTTAATATGAGTGCCATAAACAAAACCATTGCTTTGTAATTTTGAAAAGCATATTTCTATCTCTGTTTCTACACAGTTTCTGTTTCTTTGTTACTGTTTTTGTTTACAATTTAGGACAGCTGAATTGTGCCCGTCTCTGGCATGAGATGGGGCTCAGGTTTAAAGAGGTTCAGGTTGATTAAACCCTGATAAATGTGTTGTGAAATATTTTCTCTGCTGATCTATCTTTGCCATCACATTTTATTTATTAATTCCAAATCTTCCTTTATGTGTCGACTTTCAACAACTCCTTTCAGGATATTTTATTGCCATCCCAAAGCTTTTTAACCATGAAAGGGAATGAAATGAGTTACTTAGATCCCGGTGCATGTACTAGCAATAATAAAACCAAGAAAAAGAAAGCACCAATAAAATAGAATTATGATTAATTATCCAAATATATACAAGCTGTATCCTTAAGTTGGGGACAGTTGGTGATAGATGTTTATTTGACACATTTCTTCTTTAACCAGTGTATTGTAAACACCAGCTCAGTGTCCCAAGGACATCTGTTGACGATTCTGCAGGACAAGATTTGCATCCAATGTGGCAATGTTTATTACCAACACACAAGTCAGAGTGACGTTCAGAGTGAAGGCTAGGGTGTTTGATGGGTGTGTATCTCATTTGTATACCTAATTCTAGTTAATTACTTTGTTCTTAGTTTTCATCTAGATTCGAAACACGTCCGTGTTTATGTTCTTTTCATTTAATGTGAGGCACTAAAGTCTGTTTCAGTATAAGCTCTATAAATCATTGATAATTGATGTTTTTAATGAGTGAGATATCACTGCTATTCAACAAATATACTATATGTCATAAACAAGAAGCAAAGTAACTTCACATGGAGCTGTGGCAAATTCTGCTTTGGTGAATAATGATATAAATCTTTGCATCAACCGTAACTGCAATGACAGCCCTAACTTGCGAGGGAATAACAAGCCAGAAAGTCCAAAATGGAGGGAGCTATCCCATTAGCTTTGTTGCACCATCCAATTTTAAATAAACCAACTTTACCAGATTATAAACTGTTTTAACACACAGGCGTGGTTCGCACTCAATCATGACACAGGAATCGATGGTACAAATACTTGAATGGTTTCAATAATCTTAAATTATTGCACGGTTAAAAACAGGGCTGGCTAGCTTGCAAACTGGCAGCTCAGTAGCCTGATGAGCTGTTGTGGCTGGCTAGCACCAGCGTGTTACCAGTTTGCCCTACATGTAGTTACTTCATCACCAAACTTCCAACACCACCTATTTGATGAGGACTTACACTATGCAACTATCTTATGTGACAAAGCACTCAAGTCAGATAAATTCCTGAATTGTGGCAATTCTCAACAGCAAAGTGTTTCTGTTGAGTTCTGGCTGAAATTGAAAAATTTCAACTTTAGCCAATACATCACCTCATCTGTTGCACTACCTCAGACGAATTATGTTTTCCAGTTCCATTTCTTCTGTTATTGTAAACAAACTCCTGCTCTTTGTCCGGCCAGTAACACCAAAGCATCAAGCACTGTTGTTGTCCAAAAAGGTTATTGTCAAATGTTTGTTGTGTTTTTGGCTTTGTTGATGCATGTTACAAACAGGCAACATAAGATGAGACATAGCACAAAGGTAGAGTACAGCAAGAGCTTTGTGATGCTAATTCTGTGTGCTCTGTATAACACATTCACAATGTTGTGGTTCTCTCTTAACTCCCTGTTTTCCCCATTATGTAAACATCTTAATCTCTTCTTTTCTCCATGGATATATCTGTAGGACCTTTGAAAGATGAATTAGAGAGAGAGCATATGGCTTGGTGAGGCCAGAACAGGGCTGGTCCTTGCTGTGCAGGCATTGTATTGATTGCAGTGTGAGTCACACCTTGAGCTGTTTAGTGCAGTAGGAGAGAAATGTCACATCATTCACTTCTCTATTTGTTGCAGTTTCTCTTCAGGTCTATGTAAGTGTTTAATTGTTCTCTTGTCTTCTGTTTGATGGTTATGAGCTGGACCCCACAAACCTGTCATGTATTGTCTTGTGTTAATATAAAGCTAATGTTTTCCAAACTTAATTGTGCAGCAAATTTACATTTTCAGTTATAGTTTTTTTGCTAGTTTTTTTTTTTTGCTCTAACCTCTAATGTCAACATCTATTGACCTTTTTGTGCCAAAATGTGAATGCATTCTGTTCTGGTGCACAATTAGTGCAATTTTCTTTTGTTCTAAATTTTCTTTCCATCTTTCCATCTGCATGTCTGCAGTTAATAATGCAAATAAGACTGAGTGCGCCATAGACACGGCAATAAACTAAAAAGAAAAACCCACAATATTTTGGCTTTTTCTTTCAACTGTAATGAGGATACGGGGAGAAATTGTTTTTTGTGCTGGGTAAGATTTAACTTGAACTTGGCATTCAGTGAACTGAGAGATCATGAGAGGCATTTGGCTGCTTTTACCTCAGTATTTTGGTGACACATCAGCCATATCTCCACCCTCCATCTGCTCCACACAGAGCCTCTGATGACCCTGCCACTCAGTCCTGCTGCAGCTCTCTCTCAGTGGCTTGTATATATTTTAATAAGCCATGTTTTTTTGTGCTACATCATCATGTTTTATTTAATGACCCCTCTTACATTACATCAACCAAACAGAAGATAGCATGCCTTGAAGTACTAAGTCAAAGGGATACATTTTATTCTTGGCAATGTTTTCAGTCAGGAGGCTTCTTTTATTCTCCTGACCTGTGAAAAACCCAGACATTTCAACCTCTTTTGTGCAGGTCACACACTGATAACACCTGAGGGTTGTTGAGGTCCTATATGAGTCATTCGGTCACGTGAGAGTCTTCAGAGTCACAAGACTCAAGGTATAGTTTGCTGATGAAATAGCTGATAAGTGGTGTGGCAGCCCCCCACTTTGTTCACGGATGGTTGTTTCAGTTCAACACAGTTGGCCTCCTTCACTGTGTCTGTGCTTTAGATGGATGAAGACTGTGTTGACCTGAAGAATTTACCTACTTGGCCCATGAGCTTGATCAGTGGTTGTTTTGTCTTGTTTTAGATTGTATGTTACATTGCCCTTTGCTTTAGAATACTGACAAAGATGCAAGGTTAAGGGAAAGAAAAGATGAAAGTTATTGGCAGAGCTGGGAAGAGTCCTGTACATTTTAATAATGTGTAATGTAGATAATACTGAGTCAACGTGTATGGTTTTTAAGGTATTTTCTGTCTTAAGGTGCAGTCAGATCGGATTTCACCCCTCTGTGAAATCGGAACCGGAAATCCCCACGGTGGAGTGAAAATAGCATGTGTAGGGTTGTCGGCATATAACCAATGTGAGAGCTAGCTGGTCTCAGCGAGACAAAGACAGTATAGCTGACAGGTGATATACTCATGTCCAACATGGCGTCTCAGACCACATGTTCCTTTGTTAGGGAATTCAGACCATGTGCCGGTTGAGACCACGTGTGTGTGTGTGTAAAGATAGATTCTGTGCGATATCTTTGTGCCAGTTTAGTGAAGAGGATGGTTAGTTGCATGCAAGACCCTAAGTCTGTGTGAAGCTAACTAACCTCATCTTATAAGTGCGGTCATGCCACATCCCAATAACCTGACTACAAAGAGGTCACAACTAGGGCTGCACAATATAACGTTTCAGCATTGATATCACAATGTGCCCATGTGCAATAGTCACATTGCAGGACACGCAATGTCAAGTAAGGTAAATTATCAAACATCTGCTCCAACGTTTCTGCTACTTGATCTGAAAGGAAAACCTGCAAGGTTCTCGCAAGGGCAGAAAAAAAGATATGGCAATTTTAGTTTTCTTTAATAGCGTGCAGGCCTAGTCACAACATTAAAGTGGAAAAGAAAAAACAAAACAAATCAGTGCAATACATGTTACATTGAATCAAGTTAATCTGCTCTGTGCTTAGCTTGGTTATGCTCTATGCTAGGCCCAGTTCAATGTTACCAGTCTTTGAAGGGAGAGAGATGCTTTCTTATCTGGCGATTCTGTCCGTTTGGGATGAGCTAGGCTGGAAAAGTTGTAATCCCGGTAAAGAAGGCAGTCTTTTCTGTGCAGTTCTGATGGTACAGGTTGTAGGAAACTGCTTTCTCCTTTTGTTCCTTGTAGAGTTAACAGCTTGGTGCTAACTGGCTTTGTGACTCCCATTGCTTGGAAAGTTAGTCTGCAGGCTCTGCAGTAGCTGCTGGCTAAATAAACTTGATCTTGATTAATCCTAGGCAGGCTCTCGCAACGTTGCCATGAGGAGAAGTTCTGTGCGTCTACATTTGCATGCCACATGGGGAGGAGCAGCGGAGTGAAGGGAAAAGAGACAGAACAAAGGGCAGGTCGAGCCTTTCATTGTCTTGGTGGCCATCTGAGGGCACGCTGAATAATGGTAGCTGGAAGCTGGGTGCATGGGCAGAGTTTGGATCCCAATAACACATAGAACATACAGTATATAGAGGTAATTTAGAACAGAATAGGAACATTAAAAAAAATAAAAAATAGAGCAATATACATTATACACTAATGAAAACATAATTATGAATAATAGATTTAATTTCTGCCCCTATATCCCCCTAAATCATACATACTGGACCTTTTGTCCCCACTCTTTCATTTATCTACCCCTTTCAGTCTCCTGCAGACTTCCTTTAAAGATGTAAATCTTTAGTTTTTAGCCTCTCCTGCACATTTCCAACATTTCTTGTTCACATTGAGCATTTTTTGCATTATTCTGGGTGTGTTTTGTTTTTGTTATTATTATTAACTGTAAAATTACAGATACAACAAAAAGTTGTTCTGTATTGTACTCACATTCGCATCTACTAATTCTGCCCATTTCTTTGTCTCTAGGATCGTTTCCCGCTGCTGTCGTACACGCACGTAAAGACCGACTCCACCGACCTGCACATGTGGCCACTAAGACTTTTCAAGCTTTGCGTATTTTTGTGAATGACGAGCTAAACGAACTTCATGCAGGCCTGCGGGCTGCAAGGGACGCACTGAGACCTGGAGGACGTCTCTGCGTAATCACCTTTCACTCGCTGGAAGACAGACTGGTCAAACGTTTCCTCCAGGGAGATGACCTGTCTAATCTAGATCAGTATCACTTCAGCCCAAGAAAACAAGGCACCCGGAAGGGAAAAAACGATGTTGGAAATGCTCATTGGCTCCCGCTTCGAAAAAAAGTGATCATCCCAGAAAAGGATGATGTAAAAGAGAATCCAAGAGGACGCTCGGCGAAGCTACGGGCAGCACTCAAACGTTAATTATGAGAGATACAATTATTATTTAAAACAAGTTAATCAAAGCGAGAAGATATATTTACTGTATTTGTCTGCGGTTGATTCAATTTTTTTGACCTTGACTGTAAATCTAGATAAAATATTTTTTCCTGTACTTGTTTACACAGAAAAAAAATCTAATTTTATGGTTTCTAGCTTATTCATGCCACAGCACAGAGCCAGGGTTTAATCCTGGGACTCGGGCATGCATTCCAATAAACACAATGGACTGTGTTTGCTGGTGGGAAGCCAGTGAGGGTTGTTGCTGCATCAGTCACTCCTACTGGTTGGTCAGGGCCCTGCACATCAATGCGTGAATAAGTCTCACACACAATATGCCCACTGTCTGGATTATGATGAAAGGACAATTCTGTGTATGTTCTGTGTGTATTTCTGTGTTAACGATATTCTTGATATGACAATATACTGAAAAATATTATATCTTTGATTTGGAACTCACAATCTCCTCGTACTCAACCGGGGGCTTCAACTTGAGGTGCTGAAATACGTTTTGTGTGTAACCCCTCCTTTTGTTGTTAAAGTCTTCTTGCACTTCTTACATATTTAATATACAAACCTCTTCCACACAACACACTCTCACTGTCAGCCATGCTTGTGTTCCTTTAGTACAAAGTCCTAATGTCAACAAGTTGAAATACTGCCATTATGACAAGATTATTTTTATTATAACATTGAAAATTATCCCGGTATTATTGTAAGCAATATGATATGGTACAACCCTACTGCGAACACAAAATTGTATCAAATCTGGTTTAAGTTCAATGTGTGTTCAATATAATTGTGTTGAAACTTTTTATACCTAAATAAAACTTTTTGACCTTTGTGTTGTTTGCCTTTTTGTATCATAGAATGTAAAAAAATGAAGTTTCTCACCATTCAGTTTTTTTTTTATCACTCCAATTTTTACATTACAAACACCACTGGTTTGATATGGCTCTGTAATAATCCTGTACAATACTTTTAAATAACTAAACGCTTTGAGGAATCTCAATAGAGAATAGATCTGTCTATCTATCCTAAACTCTAATTTCTCTGTCCTCTTCTAATACTTTGGTTTTTCTTGCATTGCTAATGTTTAGCAGCATATTCTGTGGTTATTTCATCTAAATAGCTCAACACGTATAACAAAAAAAACAAACACCTTTTCCAATTGACGTCTGTATTTCCCCTGAACCTCTCTTGATGAGTAGCTGAAGTGAAACCTCTACTGTACCATCTGAATCAGTAATGCCACTAAATACTGAATGACGCAAGTGTCAGGAGTGGTGCTGAATGAGCTGGGTGGTTGTTCTTGAACATTCTCTCACCTTCAACTGTAAGCAGATAAGGTGTTTTGATCTTTACTATTTGACTTTGACTAATTGTAATTGCTCCTTCAGGATTATTAACACTTTTTTTTCTTCTGTCTCAGTTTAGTGCACTCTAAATATACCCTTCTCGTTACCTTGGAAACTAAATGGCGCAAGTAACATTTAACTGTGTCTAAAATTATATGCTGTTTTAATCTAACATGAAATGATTGTGAGTTTGAATGTCCCTCCCTTTTGAAATCAGTGGATGTGAGCTAATCCGAATCGCTGTTCCTGTTGATGGAATATGTCATGACATTTAATCTTTTCTATTTTATTGCCACAAGACCTTTACTGAATCACACTGTTAACTGTGTATCAGGTGGTGACCACGGGTAAGAAAATGTTACTCACAACCTCATATTACACTAATGTGTGACAATGTTCATATAAATAGAAAAGAATAAAGAGGAATGGAAGAGAGTTTTTAAAGTGAACATATTCCTCAGGACTATCGCTGTTGGATCCTTTTCATAATGTTTTCAGACAGAGTAAAAATCTCAGCCTGTGAGTGGTTTTAAAAAAAAGCGCTTTCATTGGACTTAACTTTGACGGTTGGAGTTGCCCCTAAGGATTACGTTGCAGCCATTGCAGCCGTGTCGCAGCTATCGGCTGAGACTATTTACTGGACCAATTCCAAGGCCTTTGGTAAGTATGAATCATTTACACATCCAAATATATAAACATAAGGCCCACGTTTAAAAATACCGGAATTCCCTTTTAATGTACTTGTGTTTTAATGAAATAACTTAGCATAATTTTTAAAAATTTAATTAAAAATTTATAAATTTGAGAAAATGAAAGTGAAAACTATTATGTCAAAATGTTTTTTTTTCTCATTTAATGCACAGCTGAGACAAGGATGTTTTATTTATTAATTGCTTTATTTGTGGCAAAAGAAAGACTCAATTGCAGGGCAAATGTATATACAATGTAACTAGTGTCCGAATGGAGGAGTATCAGTTTGTCTAAAATTCTGTGTTCTTAACAACAACTGATGTTTGTTGCTCAATGCAGGAGAAGATTAGACAGAAACAGTGATTATAAATTATTGTTATCTATGACTGCAAATTTTCAATCACCATGGAAACAGTACCCTCAGATAACAGTAAATATATTGAAAGACAACGCTATTATTGTAGACTTGGATCAATCCATAAATTGACTTCCTAATAGGTATGGTAGTTGAATCACATCTCTGAAACTGCAGGCAGGAACATCATCTAACCTGCCGCTAACAAACGTGCAGACACAAACTGAATGTCTTCACTTGATACAGGGACAAATATACAAAACCCAAACTTTCATTGTTTCATTTCAACAAAAGAATACACAAAAATGGTGCCTTATTGTTCCATCTTGCTAGTACAAGCTCTTTACGTCAGCACTGGGGGTTTGGTTGAAGACTCAAATCATTCACAGTCCTACTAATTGCTTTATGAATGAGTAACCAGGGGTGGTTCACATGTGGGGTTTTTTTTTTTTGCCTGATATGCCAGAATCAGTTGCTCCTAAAATGTATCCAGATGCAGAATACACATATAGTACTGCACTTGCGAACAGATATGAGGTACTGATACTTTTACTTTTCTAATAATTTTTTTACATTTCCATTTTTTGCAACTATACTTTTACTTAGCAACATTTCAGAGGGACACTGAACTTTTTACTACACTACATTTAACTAACCGGGACCATATTATGCATAAAAAGCACTTTTTTAATTTAGCTGATAATTAGGGCTACCACTAACGATTATTTTCATAATTTATCAATCATTCATCTCGCCCAAAGTGATGTCTTCAGATTGCTTCTTTCTCCAACCAAAACCCAAAGACTCTTTTTTGCTGTAAAAGACAAAGCAGCAAATACTTTTGTACAATTGTTTGACATTTTTCCTTTTAAAATGATTGAAATGACTGATCGATTCATCAAAATCGCTGGCAACTAATCTTCTTTCGATCAACTAATTGTTTAATCAACTAATCATGGCAGCTTACTGATAAGCTGATAATCCATACGTTTACTTAAATAACATTTTCAATGCAGGACTTTTACTTGTAATGGAGTCCTTTTACATTGTGTATTACTATTTTTTACTTAAGTGCTTACTTAAGTTACTTAAAATTAGAATTTAGGAACAGTAATACTGGCATAATATTAGCTGGCAGTGAACACTGTACATGTTTATAAGCTGCACAACAAAGGTAAACTTGTAAAAGTGCATCGGTGATGCTAACACTATGATTTCTCCATTGAATGGCAGCTTGTAAAGACTTTCAACTGTTCGACACATGGTTGAACACAAAATATTGGACATTAATAATATTGGAATACAGTTGATGTGTGGCCTGCATGTATTATAGGAAGAAGATAAACTGTGAAAGAAGACAGCCATGTTGGATAATAGCGCACGTGCACAGCCAGGGGCTACGACTGCGTTTACAAGTGCTTCCGTCTTTCCCCAAATTTTTTACCTTTAAAATGACAAAAATAAAGTTAGTTAAATAAAGGTAGGTGGTTAAAAACATGGTTAGAAAAAAGACCAACAATATTAAGATGTTGACATTGAATCTTGCTGCAATTTGGTGTTTTATGTGTGTGTACTTCTTGTGGTTCTGTGTCTGACTGGTTAGATCTATAATCAGTAATGTATGAGCTGAATTAATGAAGCCCCTTCTTGGGAGAATATTTAGTTGTTCTTTGTGTATATATTATTGTAATGTCTATATACTGTATATGTTTTTGTTTTTGACTGCTGATCAAATTAAACAACCTATTTGAAGACATCAACCTGGGCATTAGGAGATTTTAACAGGTATTTTTCACTATATTATTGCATTTTTAGTTCAAACGATAAATCAAGAAAATATCTGTTAGATTAATTAATAATGAATTAGTAGCAGCCCTATATGTTAGGTAAACAGAAGATTATCAAGAGACAAAATACTCAAGCAGCTTAAGCTATAGGAACACTCAAAGAGAGAAATACTGCCATTTATGAATGTCTAGACACATTCTGAATAAACTGTCTCGGCCTGTTTTAAAACACACAAAGAGTCTATTTAGCGGCCCACATACGGATAAACAAACAAAACACTATACAATGAAAAGTCAGATAAAAACTGTGTACAGTATTTTTATAACAGTGAAGTTTCATATATATAATGGTCAGTCATCAACAACTTAATCTGACTGTCGCTGAACAACTTGAAGTAAGAGAAGGCGACACCAGGGGCAGAGAAAGGTTAAGAAAAATGATGAGATTGCTTGCAGATAAACTTAACTTGCAGTATTGCTGAAAAAACTAAAGCACAAAAAGAAAAATAATTTTTGCAACTTTGATAGACAATTAATAAGTCAAGTAATGAATCTGGCAAGAATATCGAACATTTTGCTGGTTACAGCTTCTCGAATACTTCCCAACTAAATACCTTGTTGATCAGAGATTTTATGACGTCACTTCTGGCAATGCTTTTAGCAGCTGAAATTTTAAAAAGGCTCTTCTCAGGACGGTGCAGATGTATCTAGCTACCCCTGTGTTGAACGATAAACTTTATTATATGTAATTTTCTGACTTGATTTTTAGGATGATTTTTTTTCATTTCATAAAAAAAGACAAAGTAAATTCTGAAAACATCAGCTCTCTCTCACTCTTTTAACTGGCAAAAATGTGGTATAGAAAACAAAATTCAAGCCACCTTGTAAATGTATTTAATCATTAGACATAAATAAACATCTCTCATAAATTATCTTCATGCAAGAGGTCACATGAGGTTGGTCTGCATCATTGAGCATCTCTATATTTTCTATGCTATTATAAAGCAAAGCAAGGATACAAAATTTAAAAAAAAAAATGTTTTTTTTGTTTTTTGCAGATATTTCATTCAATAAATAGCTTAAAAGTGCCAAGAAATCTCTGGTTCCAGCTTCTTGCAAGAGAGGATTTTCTGCTTTTATAAAAATCGTAAATCACTGTGACCTGAACACCTAAACAAGACATTTGGAGATGTCACCTTAGGGAAGTTGTGATGGGCATTTTTCCCTATTTTTTGACATCTGACAAAGTGAAAGATTAAAATAATAAAATAATAATTGTATAATAATAATAATAAAAATAATAATACACATATTAATTGATCATGTAAATAGTTGTTTATTTTGTTAATGCAAAATAATTGCACATTAACATGAGTAGTGGGGGATAGGTTGGATACCCATAAAACATAAATTTATGTCATTTTTTTATGTCTGACTTTGTTTGGATTATTGCATGTTTGGATTATTGTATACAATTCTCTGATTTCAGAATATCCTCTAATGCTGGGTTTAAAAAAGAAAATCATTTGTGGCAGTAAATTCTGTATATTGAAGAGCAACCGCTTTAAAACTTACAAAATAGAAAAGCCTGAATCAGATGCAAAGACAAAAAATGCATCAACTAAATAAGAAGGAAATTGTGCTGTAGGCTAAAGGATGAAGCAGTAACTCAACATATTTGTCTACCCCTTCCTAAAGCTTGTTGTTATTTCTCCATTTCTGGCAGAGAGAAGTGAGGCAGGTGCTGTGACCATTAACTCTCTGTGTGAGGACAGACATGCGTCAGCCTGTGGCTCCCCCTCTGACAGACTGAAGAATGTTTGAGTTTCACAGACTGAAGCAGCCACAGAAAGCTCATTCTATCCACATTTTTACTCCCTCCCTCCTACTCTTACTCCCCACCCATCTCTGCCACCTGCTATAAAAAGATTTCTCACTGAAAAACACTGAGGTCAAAGCTATTTGAATAATTTTTGTGATTGACGCAGGGCCTGCAGGTCTCATGGGAAGAAGATCCAACTGTGAAAGAAGACAGCCATGTTGGATAATAGCGCAAGTGCCCAGCCAGAGGCTACGGCTGCATTTTGCTGACTTTCAATTTAAAACTTAGTTCAAGGGATTAAAATATGACATTGACAAAATAATTACAAGCACTATCCATTTTAGAGTTAACCCAAATTCATCACCTTTAAGCTGCCAAAAATAAATCAAAGGCGCTTAGTGTCTCCTAGAGCTTATGCTGATCGCAGCCTCTTCGTTATGTCTGACCCATCATCACAGCACCACTTGCTGTGTCAGGTGGTGTACAGGGTGACCTGATGTCAGCTCACTTACTCAAGAGTCTCAAGCTGAAGGAGACACAAGACTGACTTTCCTGCCTTCCATAACAGCCAACTGAATTTTTTCACCTTCTATCCAGCTATATAACTAATCCCTGCCAAAACCTGCCTCCAGGACAAGAAGCTGTCACATAAATGAAAAAACGAATGCATCTATTAAGGCCAAAGTATAATCTATTTTACTCCTCATATCTTAGATAAGTTCAATGGCGGTAAAACATACTTTCAATCATTCAGCTGAACCTCTTAGATGACTTTCAAATGTCTGCATTGCCATTTTCGTTGAAATCTATGGTCCATATTTACAGTAAGATCATTTTAAGAGTCTGTAACATGATGAATCAAATCTAATATAATTTGCAGATTTTACTTCATCACTACAAAGTGGATGTGACTCTGCAGGGGTGGCGCTGTCGTGGACCCTTTGCATCCACCCACACCTTACCCTACCAGACCGAAATGAATAAATTACACTGCAAAATCCAACAACAACCGACATCCAAACACCCATCTCCAACTGATGGCCGCTAACTCCTATGACCCGCAAGCTAATGTAGTCAAGTGTATTTTTCATAGACTTAGTCTAAGTGATGTCAACAATAGGTTTCTAATGAGCCATTGTGAAGCTCAGTGTGGTGGCTCCATCTTGACTCCGTCTAACTCCCAGCAATCCAACAATGGCAAAGAGATGAAGCAGAGACTTTTTGGACGGCCGCGTAGCAAGCCATATTATTAAACTTGAGAGAGCTCAAGTTCGGTGAATTGAATTAGCTGAAGCGACGCCTATCAGACGGTTAGCAAACCGTTGGCACCAGGACAGTAACACCAGGCTGTAAACATGTTTATTTCCGCTCTAAAGTTGAGTATTTTATGGGGCTCTGTGGGGATTGACTCACTTTTGGAGCCAGTCTCAAGTGGTTATTTTAGGGAATGCAGTTTTTGGCGTTGGCTTCACCCTCTGGATTTTGGTTTGGTTTTATACAATGCCCAGTAAAAAAGTTGTAGCACAACACGTTAGAGTAAATTTGCTTTACTTGACATTGCAATGTGACTATTGCACACTGATACATTGCGATTCCAATGCTGAAACGATATATTGTGCAGCCCTAATCATATTCTTTCTGAACCGGTTGTATTGAAAATGGAAATTGCTGATAAATTCAGCTCAATCCATGTCATGAAAATGTGTTTCATTTTAAAGCAGTTCTGCAAATGCTTTACCAGGAAAATAAATGGCGTTTCTCCTATATGCAGGTAAAATAACAAAATAAGAGAGACATAAAATTACACTGGAGAACAAAACACAAGTACCTTCAAATCATGTAGTAGGAGGTGAGATGGCAAAACCTAGAAAACCAGGACCTGCCTGTAATCAACACCAATGAAGCGATATATTGGATGGTGGCAGCAGAATAAAATCACCACTCTCCAAGTAGGTGTACAGTATATGACTAAGTCTTACCACCTTCCCCCCACCTACTGCCATTATCCCACCGTGGGGAAAATTGCCTGTCTGGGTACAAACCTGCAATATTCTCAGCAGTCGTCCATTTGGCTCTTACAGAAGCACCACTCTCTCAAACGACAGTAAAACTGAGGTCACATGCCGAGCAGTAACCCTGGGGTTAAAATGATAGAGTTTGTGCGAGTGTAAATTACTCTATAACACAGGGTACTTTCACTCCAGTCTTTAATGGATACCTTCCTGATCTTTTTTTTTAGGGTTATCAGCGTGAGCCCTGTTGGCTTGTGGATTTTGCTGTGACATTGTAAACACAAGACCTTGTTAATATGTTCTGTAGTAGCTCTGTTCTCAGGGCACTTGAGCATCAGCAGCAGCTCAAATATTCAAGGAAAATGTTCAGTATTACAAGTCATTGTTATCTTGACCATGTAAGTTCATTTCACTTTTCTAAAGATTGTGGTTAAATGTACTGCTTAAATTTAGTGGACCTTTGTTGTCATGGTGACTACAATAAACACCTGGTTAAGCTTATATAGAGCGATTGTGGTCATGCTTAAAAAAATGTTTATTGTTGGTTTGAAACGTGAACCGAACAGTGTGTGATGTTTTGTTGACCATCATGTTGTGTTGACCCATTCGCCCATGCCGACCTACTCCCTTCCTGGACTCCTTTGCTTCCTTCTTAATTATTGCTGCTGCCCCCGGCTTTGACGGTAAACATGTAACTTTTAAAGAGCAACTTTAAATTTTGTGCAACATTCATTCAAGTTCAACCCATTTTTCTGTCTTTTCTTGTTCTGACCTTATCAGACCTACATCAACATTGTTTAAGAGAGATGATTTCTGCTTTTGTGTTGTCACATCTGGACTATGACAATGCATTATTAATGTCTGAGGCCTTGCTTCAGCTTAGGTAGAAAATGCTGCTGCTCATCTTTTAAATAAAATGAAATTAGCAACAAGCATTCAACAATGTTTGCATGTGGGCTGCAAGGTCAAAAGTTTAATTACCAGTAATTCGGTTTGTATACCCCCCAGTCATACTATCTTTTTAAAATGGTCTACTTCTACATTTTGCTGATAACAACACCTTCTGTATATTATGTTTTAAACTGAAAGATGCTTTGCTGCAATAAAGACTGAATGGCTTTCATCTTCAAACAGTTGATGGGGCAACACTAAAATTTGTGACGGTCAGAAACAGAGGACTCAAGTGCAGACACGGAAACCGGATGTGATGAGTAAAAACAGACAAGTTTATTAAAGTCCAGGCAGGGGTCTGTACACAGGAGATCAGTCTGTTGCAAAGTACAAAAACACTACGCTTACTCGGTGGTCAAAAACAGGCAGGGTCATACACGGGAAGGCAATTAGAAAAAGTGAACAATACCAAAAAGGGCTAGGCAAAAGAGTTGTAAAAAACGTGGCTGAGGTCAAAAACATGAGAACAAGAAAACACTAGGAAGTATGGCTTGAAACGCACTGACAACAATGACGATGTGGTAGGGAAGACACGACTACTTATACACAGACACATGAGGAGGTAATGGGGAACAGGTGGAGACAATCAGGGCGGGGACGACAATCAGCACAGGTGGACACAATCAGGGCAGGGAGGACATCCAAGGGGAAGTGAACTGAACGACAAACACGAGTTAGAAATGTCAAAATAAAACACACAGGAAACAGTAAACATGAAGACAAAGACGAGAACTTGACAGACATGACAAAATTCTGGTAAACTGTTCTCTAAATAAACTTTAATCAGCACATTGAGTCCTTAGATGTTTATCTCTTCTCACCTTGATAACAGTGGTAATAGACATAACCACTCTTCTTGCTGATGGTCTTGTTTGCTTATGCAAGTCATATAGAGGCATCAGTATTAAATTGAGACTGTTTCATAACCAATTGAAAAACTCATTAAAGCTGCTTTAAAAACATGAGAGACATGAGAAACATGAGAAAAAAAGTTTTAGGAAATGGCTTTAAAATTGAGGTAGTCAGCTAGACTAATTACGAATTGTTTACCTGCTTCTCTGATAGTTAATACAGTTCCCCACAGTAATAGATACAAACCAGATGATTGAGTGTCAGACTTCAGAGCTGCTGTGATAATATTATTGTTAAAGGAATAAAACCATCTATATACAATATATAAACAGTATATTGATCACATTCAGGTACATACAGTTTACTGGAAGATGATGCATTTACCTACAAAGTCTGACCAATAATAAAGACCTCTGAACACACTACCAGAGCCAGATTTTTATACTGTACATTAAATTTTATCCTGCGTTCATCCTGTGATTATGATGCTGACTGGCCACCTCTGCTTGCATTAGAGTTAACACATCCTGTTCCTGCAACATTTGTGTCAGGTCCCCTAGGACTTGTGGCATCCAAATCCCGCTACAGCTCTCCACAAACAGGTAGTGCATGAGACTTGCCAGGCTGGGTATACTGCATATACTATACCTTCAACATATAGAGGCAGGGAGGATAGGTTAGAGTGTGTGGTCTGTTTGTGACCTAGGGCCAGATGCACACCACTCTGTGTAGATTCACAGCCATGAATGCAATGTGTGTATGCAATTCACTATGACAGAAATATTTATATGGACTATTTTCATCGAATTTCTTAAGCTGTGTGATCTCCTTAATCTGTTTTATAAATCTCAGTCATTGTGGAACTAGACGCACATGCAAAACCTAATTTTCCGAGATACTTGTTACGCTTGGGAAGTGGAGGACCCAGGTGCAGAATCTGGCACAGAGTCATAAATGATAGGCAGACTGCCTAACAGCTGGGGAACAGGAACAATAGGGGATCTCCGGGAGGATGCCCTGGGGGTAGGACATAGGCAGACCTGGAGAACTCAGGTGGACTGCCTGGGGGTGAGCCCAATGGACAGAGTAGGTCTGGAGGATATCCAGGTGACAGGACCAAAGGGTGTAGCAGGGTCAGTTCTAGGCTCAGGCAGCAAACTGTAGAAGGAGCCACTCTAGAAGCTTAGCAGGGGGATGACCAGACTGGTGGAGCCCCTTAGGAGGATGGCCCAGAAGCTGAGCAAGCATGCAAGACCTCTCTGCCAAGGAAATGGGCAAAAATCCAAAGTCCAGAGAAAAGCAGGCAAGATACAATGATATATATATATATATATATTAAAAAAGGCTCCAAGAAAAAGGCTGGCACGAGAAACACAAGGTACAATGACGAACGGTTTCTTACTCACTTACTTACTTTCTGTAATCAGTCCTGTTAAGGCGCAGGTGGCTGAGTTTTGATACACAGCTATGCATGTTTATATGCAGATGACTGTGCCCTTCATATCATTAACCATACATAATATAGCATTCAACATAGTGGCCAAATCAGACATTTACTAAACAGCATGCAGATGACATTTTCAGAACCTTAGTCTTTGGATAACTGGTAAATCACTCTTTGGTAGTGATTTATGTTCAGGCACATTGTTTTTTGATTTGTGCAGCATTCAATGAATAACAAAGTTATAGGCAGATAGAATGTCACATTTCAACAACAACCTCTCCCAGACTCATTGCAAATATAAATGGTCCTTTAAAAAAAAAATCCTAAAACATTTACACTGAAAACAGTGTAGAATTTGAATTTGAATGCTTCCCCAGCACCTATTCTCTCTGGAAACAGGTTTTTTCTTCAACAGCAGATTTTATGTCTTGCTATGGCCAATAAGAAATAAAGGCCACTTTAATAATTTGCTGGACCAATGCACCATCCACCTACTTCTCTCGATGACACCTTAGTGATTTACCTGCCAACAGAACTTCATGTACATCCAAGAGGTGTTAGCAGAACAGAACAAAGTGTGTTACTTTCTACAGCCACCCTCTTGTAGAAACCCTTGTGTTTTTTTTCAGTAGCTCTGCCAATTTTCATAAAAAGTAGAAAGAACTGTCTGTAACTTAATGTCAATTTTTAGGCCTTGGCAGAATTCTGTCATTTGTATGTTTTTTTGGTGCATTTCTTTTTGTGTATGCATATATGTAAAATATGTACTGCTCTACTGTGGTGATAGCAGAAGGTGAAGTTCCTCAGCAACAACTACTCCAATATTCACACCATCGTGGATAAAAAATGTACTGCACAGAGCATGGGGTTATTTGCACCATTGGAATACTGTGTTATTTTTCATGAATTGCCAATGTGCTTTATTTTTAAATTATTTCCTGCGGTCTGTAAAAAGAGAACATATCGATGAATGTTGTTAGTCGTTAGTCGTCACCTGCCCCACCCAACTGCGGACAAAGCTGTGGTTGTGTGTTCAGAGGGAAATAAATACTGAAAAAGGGTGAGATATAGAATAGGTTTGTCATTAAAGACATTACCATTATAACATTGTATTGATAATGTACCGAGTTCAATGAGTCACATTGTCAACACTGGTACTTAGACAAAGAACTGCACAGCAGACAAAGCTCTGGTAGATAGATAGATAGATAGATAGATAGATAGATAGATAGATAGATAGATAGATAGATAGATAGATAGATAGATA
>JBBPCS010000130.1:15476977-15490065 GCA_037974645.1 Hollardia meadi
GATAGATAGATAGATAGATAGATAGATAGATAGATAGATAGATAGATAGATAGATAGATAGATAGATAGATAGAAACTGTACACATAGACAAATGCACAGTCTCTCAGATGTGAGAAAGGCTCAAGTGTGGCTGCTGCTCATAAAGAAGTTGAAGCAGAGAAATGCCACAGCGCACGCTGAGTGACGTCAACCAGGAGGCCCCGTGGGGATGAGGTGAGTCAGAGCCAGGGCCGCGGCCTCGCCAGCTCTCCGCAGCCATGAGCGCGTCATCACCAGTCTCACTGACACCCTCTCACATTTCTCTGCATCTGCTTCAATGTGCCTCTGCCTCCCTCCATCCCTCCGCCTCCTCAAGAGGATCTCTTCACATCCATGGCATACGCCAGTGCTAGCTATGGCTGTCTGTCTCTTTCCACACTTTAGGGTGGGTACTCATCAAGCATGAAATGTTTTATAACTAATGATGGTGAACACTTTCTGTTTTTTATATGTAGTCAAGGAAGGATGCTGAAAAAAGAGGTAGCATACAAGTCCCAGGGTTTGTCATTAGGTGTTAGGTGAAAATGGATTTTTTTAGATACCTTGACATTGTGAAAATTATAGTTTTGTATTGATAATGTACAAACAATAGCACAGCTTGGTGGTGCAAGTGAGTCACGCCTTTTCTTGACACTGTTATTTAGACAAAGAACAGTGCAACAAACCAGCATCCTCTAATATCTTCCAGACCTAAACATGTACAGGTCAAGAGAGCAAATGCCTCTGTATCTTAGCAGTGTAGGTTTATGCTGATAAGGAGCTCATTAATGCAGGATATACTGTTAGTGATGGATCGGGGCTGGCAAATCTGACCTGCGATGATTCACCCATCACAAGCAGAACAAGACTTGCAATATTTTTGAGCAAACACACAGACATCAAGTACCCTATAAAACTTCATCATTTAACCCACCCCAGGGTCTCTCCTAAAAGTCAGCCAGCAATGATTGGTAATATTTAATTAGGATAAATAGATCCTCAAAACAAGAGTTACTGACTTTTATTGTCACAGTCACTAACACCTCTAGGACTAACCGATCGAGACAAGTTATGCAAGGATTTACCACTCTCTGACAAAATGCAGTTTAGTTTAAGGTATCTGATTTATGTGGATTGGATGATTAATCTTTGTTATTTTAAACATTTACATTAAAAAATAGATATTTTGTTGTTTTATTCCAGTGTTAAATTAGTCTTCATGACAGTCTTTGTATGGAGTATACATAACATCTTAAAATGATTACTTTTATTGTATTTCACTGACTATTAAACTTGAATGTAAACAGGTGTCTCCCATTTACTAAGGCCAAGTCCGTACTGCAGCGGCCAGGGTTCAATTGGCGGGGTCCTCGGCTGCATGTCATCCCCTCTGTCTCTCCTCTGTTTCTTGTTATTCTTCAGCTGTCTCTATCATAAAGGCAAAAAGTCTAAAAAGATCTGAATAAATATCAATACTACAACTTCTTTTTTCAATGGAAAACTACACTAAGACTAAGCTCAAGTACTTTTGCTGGTTTTGCTAGAGGAGAACAA
Organism: Hollardia meadi; assembly: GCA_037974645.1. Taxonomy (NCBI): domain Eukaryota; kingdom Metazoa; phylum Chordata; class Actinopteri; order Tetraodontiformes; family Triacanthodidae; genus Hollardia; species Hollardia meadi. The sequence continues at coordinate 15,478,551 of JBBPCS010000130.1, forward strand.
ACTCTGCAATGGGCCAGAGAATTTCATCTTGGTAAAATCTGACAAAACTGTTAAAATTTCTGTGAACAAAACAGAGAAAAAGAAACAGTAACTTTCACAACATGTTTTGGGAACTGACTATTTAGCCCAGTACGCCAGGTTTCTACACATGGCCAGCTCTTTTGATTGATCTAACAATTTACCAGAAATACCAGTTGCTCTACAGAGCAGCAGCGCTCTGAAGGCATGGCGCAGACAAGCTTTTGGTGGGGAGGATTGCAGTAGATGGAGGGGAGGGATGGCAAATATAGAGAAACAGACTTAATTGGTGTATTCAACACCTTCCAATTGGTTGACGCCTGTCAGCGACGTGTTTGAATTCCATTCATGCCAGGTAGAGAGCCTGTTCAGCTAGGGGGAGCATGAGGGTGTCTGCTGGGGGAGGGGGGTTGGTGGTGGTGATGGTGATAGTGGGGGTGGAGGGGCTGTTGGGTTGAGAGCGAGGTGGGGGAAGTAGCTTGCCTGGAGAAAGAGGTCTGCACCACATACAACATTCAAGCGGACATGTGACGTCAGTACATCAATAATTAAAACATTTTATTCATAGCCTTGGAGGAAAAGAATCAATTGACAAATCACATATTCACTTTGAGTTACTTCAAACGGTAAGACAATTAAAATGCACAACATGTCTGTGTTGTGTGTTTTGTGTGTGATGCCATTTAAACATGTTTCTATTTATAGCTTCTATGTTGTTTAGGATGTACTCCCCAATATATGACAATGGCAGGCATACAAAATTGTGACTCACTTTTTTTCCTACTAGTCTGCCCTTGCTTTCTGAGTGGCTTTAAAATGCATCCAGCTATTGTATTTTTCCCATCTATCATGCTTTGACATTTCCCAATTTGTATCCCATGTATACAAGTGCACGCTATCTAATAATATTCACATTATAGTATAGTTGACATGAACTGGTTTACTGCAGCCTCCTAAACTTATCTGTTCTGCTGAATTATACTTTATATACCGGTAGCTATGATTTGTGAAATTGAATTTGTATTTGTATTCATAAAAAATACATCAAACATAAACACTAAAGATAACTTTTAGAAATCACTTTTAAAGAAACATATCACAACATCATATTGTAGAACTGAAATTAATGTCATATATAATTTATTCTTATTAACTAAACAGCCAATTAGAACAAACATACTCATTCTCAGCTGAATAACTTGTTACAGGGAGAGTTGTGGCAAGTTTCACAAGTTTTGACTGTTAAAATGTCCTTAAAGATGCACTAATCAAAATTTGAAGTTACAGCCAGCAGCTGGTTAGCTCTAGCATAAAGACTGGAAACAGGCTGTAACAAATAGCCTGGCTTTGTGTGAACGTAACGAAATCTGCTTAGCTACACATGTAAAGCTCACTAATTAAAGCCTTTTACCTTTGTCACATTTGTGCAAAGTACTTGAGGCAGTGGACCCAGATGCAGACAGAGGAGGCAGAGCTGGTGCAGTTGCATATAGTGCAGTCATATTTATTAAACATAAAATGTAGCTCACTGGGCAGGCAAGGGTCAAAACCTGAGATCAGTCTAAGAAGGCAAAAAATCCAAATCCAAATCCAAAAAGGAACGAATAAAAATCCCAAGTCCAAAAGGCCAGCAATGTTCAGAAACAAAGATATAAAAGATGCACCCGAAAAAATTTAAGGTACTGGACTTTATGGGTACTACTCTCTGCCAATCATGATCCCGATTTTGCCCACTGAAATTTTCATGAACATAGCCGGCCATAAGAATGAGCCAACTTGAATACTTGGTGAACATATACGAGGCCGTGTACTCATTGCTGTCCCCATCCTGCCGCCTCTCCAGCAAGCGACGCAGAAGCAACAGGGTCTGATGGTGGAGGGCACCACCTGTCCTTATAGATCAAGGGTTACAATAACGCAACCTTGCATTCTATCCCACACAGGCTCCGCCCTCTACTGGACTCTATGAGTACAGTGGGTGGAGCCAGATAAATGACCGCCCTGCTGTGATCAACATTGGCCCACCACACCGAACCTGACCGCTCGCGGTAAAAAAAAACAGGCGGGAAAAGAACAATGACAGGAAGTGTAAAACAAAAAACATGACAAAAAAGGAAAGAACTTACAAAATAGAACAGGAAATAACAAACTTAAACCCAAAACCATGACAGTTTTTTATTCCTTACCAAAACCCCAAAATGTAAAAACACAACTGTGTTGGGGTTATGTGCTTGACTATTTCTTGGCTTGGTGCTGTGACTTCTAACAAAAACATTTTGTCTCTTATAAAAATTCAACAAATGACAGAGTGTGTTCATTCACACTAGACTAAAAAAACCTTTTTGTCTTCAGTGGGGAAGGGTGCAGTATGTTGTGGGTATTTATTAGCTCTAGCTCCAATCAGCAGTGGTAGAAACGTGACATCCAAGTGAACACATGTTACAATATGCAGTGAAGTTCAGGATGTTGGCGTGTAAATAGTTTATGGTCCATAAACTCTACTAATTTTGGTTTAAAAAGGGCTTTAGTGAGAGGTGCTGGTAGGCAGATTTTGTTACCTTTAGACAGAGCCAGGCTAGCTATTTCCCCCTGTTTTCAGTCTTTATGCTAAGCTAAGCTAAGCTAACCATACCATTTGTTGGCAGTAGCTTCATATTTACCATACAGACAGTGCTATCAATCTTCTCATCTAACTCTTGCAAAGAAAGCAAAGAAATGTATTTCACACAAATGTCAAACTATTCCTTTAATACAGCTTTAATAAATTTGAGATAATTCAAATGCTACAAACATATTCTGTGTCCAATATTTTACTACTTGTAACTCTAGCCATGCCTCACAGGAATTAGGTGAAAATCAAATTTTCAGTGATGTTTTGACTTTTCTAACAAGTGCAAAACCTAAAACATCAAACAAATATGAATGTTGACTTCATTAACTTGCCAAGCATGTGCTCTGTTTTCCCTTTCCGACCATCTTTGGCCTGAATGCTGGCCTGCCCCTGACCTAACCTGACCTACACTCTGTCTTTGCCAGTTGCTCCATCTGAGCCATTGCCCTTTCTACCTCCCAAGACACTTTTGGATGCTCTTTCTGGGGTTAAGAGCATGTTATTATTTGGACAGAATCTTGTAGTAAGTTTTGTTTAAAAGAGAACAATATCACTGTCACCTCCTAGCTGTTCCCAAAGCAAGACAAAAAAAAAGACAACAATACAAAGTGCAAAATCCTCAGCACTTTACGAGAAAAGTACTCAATGACTCAATCAAACTTTTGGCTAATTTGTAGCACACTTAGCTTTTTGCATCCATCTTGTTTATGATTTAAAATGTACACCGATCAGCCACAACATTAAAACCACTGACAGTTAAAATGAATAACATTGACCATCTCACTGCCGTACAATATTCTGCTGGGAAACCCTGGATCCTGGCATTCATGTGGATGCCACTTGACAGAAACCATCCGCCCAAACACCCTTGCAGATCAAGCACACCCCCCCATGGCACTGGCACACCCTGATGACATTGGTCCCCCAGCAGGACAATGTGTGCTGCCACACCACAAAAACTGATCAGGAACAGCCCGAGGAACGTGACAAAGAGCTTAAGGCGTCCACCTGGCCTCAAAATGCCCCAGATCCAAATCTGATTGAGCTACATGGGACGTGCCTGAAAACTTACGATCCATGGAGTGCTGTTGGCATGAGGGGGTTTACTTTGTCTGAAACAATGTTTGGGTGGGTTTAATGGGTCAAAGAAAATCCACATGAATACCAGGAACCAGGGTTTTCTGCTAGAACATTGTACTGTAGCCATGATCAATGTCATCCACTTCATCTGTCAGGTTTTAATGTTGTGGCTGATCGGTGTATTTGATACCAGCATTGTGGTCATAATTGTGGTAATGTTGGGCTTTTGGGTCTTGGTGGAGGTATGCGCTCTACTGAGTGCCGTTCTAGTTAAATAGTTTATTTAGCTTAAGAAAGGATGAGAATTTTTTCAATCCCTAACGGAACACTTCAACCTTCAGTTTATCGCAAATATTCAAAATCATCACATTTGAAGGTACGTGGTTTTCACTAGACAGGAAGGGCATGGAAATTAGAATCTAAAAAGTAACTAAAGCCGTCAGATTAAAAATTACATTATCTGTCTCTGAGATGTAGTGGAGTAGAAGTATAAAGTTACATGAAATGAAAATATAAGTAAGGTACAAGTACCTCAAATTTGTACTTTAGTACATTGCTTGAGTAAAAGAAGCCTACTTCAGTTGCTATGAGTAGATATTATTTTGCATGAGGGGATATCAATGGAAAACATATAAAGCATTGAAACGTTGTCAGTGAACATTTTGCTGATATGTTTATCATTTTACAACGTGACAAATTTGCTCATTAAAAGGTGTCAGTCTGTTTGCATTTTAAATTAGTGATATATGAATAGAATTACTAGGAGACATTTGTCATAGTGTCTATTTTGATTGACATTTGGCACGCACACTGTGACTGAATCAAACTCACTTTCACCTTTCGACTTTGCTTTTGATTTCTATCTCTGTGACACTGGGTTTATCTGACAAATCCACGGCGATTCCACTCATCAAAGGACTCGTGAGAGGACAAGTTCAATGTTAATAATCTGTGTAATGTGACAGCTTCCTAATTCATGACAGGTGCAAAAAAGAAGGAGATAGAGAGCTAGAAGACTGAATGAATAATGTGTAAGTTCTGTGACTGTGAAGAATACTGGTTTGACTCTCAGAACTGACTGGAAGAATCAGAACTTCCATCACTCACCTGTCCTTCGAATCTTTCAGTATTGTGCCCTTGACCAACTCCCAAAGACTCTGACAAGACTGTAGCAACCTCCACTGTGGTGCTTGCAAACAATAAATATGTTTTGGAGTTGTGGCGTGTTCCAAAAGTTTGTTCAATATACAACTTTGGTTCCTCAAAAGGAACATATATTCACAAAATCTGGCCATGACTTTGTGTGAAGCTGGCCCTGCCAGTCATGTCAACGGGCCATTCTCTGACTCATGGTGTTGCCTACAGTGGGGGAGGGAAACTCAGGAGACAGAGAGAGAGAGAGAGAGAGAGAGAGAGAGAGAGAGAGAGAGAGATATAAGACCAAGCGCTCTGATGCTGAGAGTGTTTTCTCCCCCTACTGACTGAAAAGTTGTCTGGTATTTTCAGTAGAAATTTCACATAGATTCACATACATACACAGACCCCATTCATTAGGGACTGGGCAACAGAATAGGAATTGCCAATCTTCCTTCCCGTGCATGAAAATTTACCAAACTTTGCACACAGGTCCAGTCCCACACCAAACTTCCTTAGCTGGTTTTGTGTGCTAATAATCCTGATGATGGCTCTACAGCAACCATCTAAAGTTTAAAACTTTGAAAATTAATTTTAAAAAAATCAACCGTATGTGCTATGACCTTGCAACTTTCATCAAAATGTAGGCCCAGTTGACCAGAAATTGTCAAATACAGGCAGGACTTGTGAACTACATCACTTTGTTTTTCTTTGTAACTGTAAATCTCCTATATCCTCTCCTAAATTTTTGCTCTCTTCTTCAGACTCTCCTTCACAAAAAGTTCAGCCAGATTTTGTTTGACCGTAAGCGTTAAATAAATCTCTGTTCAGAAAAAAAAAATTTTTTTTTTGAAATTTGATATTATGGTAAAGGAAGTGTGGTAAATTTCAACAAAATTTTGAATTCTACCCTCATGTAAACAATTGCAGTCAATGGGAATTAGAACATTTTTAAACATTAATTTCTCAAGTCTGGAGCAGTCAATCTTTGTACAAATAAATTACAGAAATATCTTTGTTGTATAGATGAAGAACACAAACTCTCATAATTTTGTCTCGATTACTGAAGTTTTTACACTAGTTTAAAAATATGCTTTTCCATGCAGCCCTGCTGATTGTCTAAGTCATAGTGTGAAGCCAGCTGGCTTCTCACTCTGCAGGTAGCTCAGTGAGATCAGGACTTGCCCTCCCTGCTCCAACACACCTGATTCACATGATCATCAAGCCTGATAACGAGCCGTTCATTTGAATCAGGTGTGTTGGAGCAGGGACACATCTAAAACATGCAGGGCGTCCCCAGCACCAGGACTGAGGAAACACTGGATTAGAGACACATGATTTCAAAGAACTTTGAACATTTAATACATTTTAAATTATTATGGTCTGGGCTGTGTTTTGTGATCTCCCATGTGTAAAGCCACCTCATAATCCCTGCCAGCTCATAGCACTTTCTGTGTAGCTCAACATGATCACGATGTGCAGTTTATGGCACAGGTCGTGAGTTCAGGACCCAGGTGATGCAGAAATCAGGCATTGTGCTGTGTGAATTAGAGACATGACTTCATGGTATAATTTTGGTCCAGACAGTTCTGCTGATGGAACCTCCTGTATTTCTAATTTGTCTCCTCTTCCATCTAAAAATGCCAGTCTGGACTCTATAAATGTATTTATTCATTTATATTTACCATTTCCTTTTTTTTTTTTTTTTTTTTAATTGAAGCTAACCCTCAAACATGAATGGAAGATTTGTGGTTTTGCCTTTACCACAACATAGACCTAATGGTTTTAAGAGACAGCCTTGACATTTGACACTTTTTTCTGTATTTAATGCCATCATATTATTTTATCAATTTGAAAAAAAGGTAAGTAATAAGTTAGCAATAGGTCTTGCTGTCCTCGTATCTGCTGAATATATTAATATTTTTGGAAAATGGGATCACGGCGATGGTAGAGGAGACTGAAACCAGACCACACATATCATTCGTCAGACTAAATAATGAGTTGATTAAGCCAAACTCGCAGCTTGGGAGTGTGTCGCTGTGGGGGGCATAAAGATGGAACTGAGGCTCATATTAAAAAGAAAGGTCTGGCAATTAATTCCTCACACCTTATTAAAGGTGATTGAGATAATTCCTATTATGGTGTTCATAAAGCTCAAGCAAAGGTCACTGCATCAGGCTTGGACACATATGCATCCTAAACTGCAATACCCCTACATAACCAGCAGGAAAATCACTAAGGCCAATACTGGAGATAACATCAAAATAAGTTTAAGTCCTACTTAGGATCAAAACTGATCCTAGACACAGACTGAAACTGTTATGTCCAGATATACAATTCTAAAAATGCAGCAACAGTCACATGCAGTATATACATACAGGATTATTGCAAAAGTGTTCTCAATAAATAAATAACATTTAAAAAGTTACAAAACTTTTGAAATTACATCCATATAGCCAATAGCAGTGGTATGGCACCATTTCCTCTGCATCGAATCTGAACTCAGCATCTAATCCAAATCCTTTTCAATCCCTTATCAAATCTATTTGGGTCTAAGCTTTTATTTGTGAGGAGCAAAAATCATAAATATTTAATTCAAACTAAAAGATCCCACTGAAATCTGTAATCATATTTTGTTGTTGTTGTAGATGTCAGAAACACAGTGGAACATAATCACTAGTCACAACATGTAAATACAGACTGAAAACAAAATGAGCAGCTTAAAATATGACATCATAATTCAGTATCTGAATCATTACAATAGCTGCTTGTGTGCCAGAGGTCCTAATTTTAGACCATTAACCAAAGTTAAAATTACTTTTTGATAAACTTGGACATTTTGACTCCTTGAATTGATGCAACAATGCACTGTTTGACAAGAGAAGACTTATTACCCTTTTGGTGGACCTCAAAAACACAAACCCTACTCGTGATGTGTTAGAGGGTTTGCCCAAAGACGGACAAGGCCTACGAAATGCATACTAACTACATTAACCAATTTTCATTTTTGCCTTTTGTCAAATTCAAAAGATTCCAAGAAAGATTTAGAATTTACTAGAATTTATTTTCAAATTGACATCATTTAGAAAGGTGAAATGTAGAGTTTTGAGATTGTGGTCTCATTAATATGGGCAGTCTTGGAGCCTCATTTATAAAAGTGTTCTTAAATTTGTACTGGAACTTCAGATCAGTTTCAATGGTGTGCTTACATTTGATTCATAAAAGATGCTAAGCATAAAAAACCTTGCTTAAAAGGAGGTTCCAAGGATCTCATGTAACTAACTTGCGCACCTGTGGTCAATAAATCTCAAATCAGCTTAAACTGACTGTACCTGTCTTTAGATTTCTCTTAAAATAATGTCAGCACAAATGAGGGTTTAGTCAGGAATATCCATGGACCAGAAGAGAAAATCTAACTTTTAGGATGATAGAGGAGACGGAAGCCAGGCAACACGTATTATTTGGTGGACTTTATAGTGGATTGACCAAAAAAAAGCTCAGGAGTGTGTCACCACTGCAGTGGACCAGGCAGAGCAGAAAGTGTCATACACTGAACAAGGCTTGGACTCAATAATGCAGATCGACACAGGTATCAGTTTTCAAAAACAGTCCTTTATACTAGCAGGAGTCCGTACACAGGTCGGCATTCAAGGCAGCAGAGGTATCCAAAACGATAGGCAGACGCAAGGTCCAGAAACAGGTCAGATGAAAAACACTAGGAAAACTCATACTGGGAACAAGATGAACTGGCACAGAAGGAGGGGAAACACAGAGAGGAGGGGGAGACAATGAGACACAGGTGTAACACATTAGGACGGGGCAGGTAATCACAACAGCGGGAAACACAGGAGGGCAGGAAGTGGAGGATCTGAAACAAGGCAGAAGGTGAGTATCAGCATAAAACAGGAAGTACAAGACAAGAAACACGAGGATAACAAAAAATGGAAACTTAACAGAGGTATGAGGTAAAATAACACTATTTGTGAAAAAAGCAATTATACTAACATTTCATCAACTCGGTATACGACAGCTTACATGTGGGCGAAGGATTAAACGATTAAATGAAAGGATTAAACGAAATTTTATAGGTATCGCTTTATTGAATGAAAACTCTTTAAACAGGTTAAACCAAGCAGAGGACGAACAAAAAGAATATATTATTCTTTTTCATCAAGTAATATAGAATTCTTCTTCAGATTTGTTTTCCGTACATGATGTAATAGATGGTTTCAGTAACAGAAGAAAACTTGAAGCAAGGACAAATGTGAATGGTGGTTCAGAGTTATTATAGAGGCATTGAAATCTGTATATGTTTACAGAGAGTTTTTCAAATCTTTATGGCTTTTGATCCAGTTCTGAATGATCTGTTGGAATCACAAACAATAAACATACAGTATATTAAAAGTAATAGTTTGTAGGGGTCACAAGACTTTATCATATTGAATTTGATTCTGAACAATGAAGCTTATATGCAGAACATCACTGATTTATCGTCACTTGAACGTAACGATTCCAAGCCATCAGCTCAGTTACAGAATCCCTTAAAAATCAATATAAAGTTTAGAATGATAATAATTTGAATGTTAATGCACCCTCCTTGCTGCCATAGTGACTGTATGTTCAGGTGATACCATTTTACCCTCTGACTATGGCAATGTGTCAATCATTTTATTGTTTGATACACTTTGAGGAATATAATATAAATATTTTTCTACAAATGTTTTGTACACACTGCAGCTGATATTAAATCTTGAAACCAACTGAATAAATAAGACAAATCTGAGCAAGCATTTGATGCTTTCAGTATTAGACGGACACATTTCAAATAGGCAGCTATATCTGTGTATTAAGTGTATTTTTTTTAATTGACTGTGTCTGGTATTTGTGCATGTATTAATACTCTGTGGTCCAATTTGTAACTGTTGTTTTGAAAGAGTGCTCTACACATGAAGTTGATAATACTAGACTGCAAAATGTGCAGCCTTCCTTACACCTTTCTTCTAACAAATACTTTTTTTTTTACCATATCATGCCGCACACATATTAGGTGTCACATGTTGGATTTCACATGTCCTCATGAGATCAGAGCTCTTGATGTCAGTGACAAACCAGCAGTCAACAGTAGAATCAGTTAATACTTTCCCTCACTGTGAGGATATTACAGGTATGAGACGAAAACGTATACGAATCCCTTCCATGTCTGATGCAATTCAAAATGTGACCAGATTTCAGGCCTGCGATGTGTTTATATGTAGCTCACGCACATGAATATAGTAACCCCTCTGAGTCACCAGTAAATGTGCAAACAAATAGAACTCAGCAGCTGTGAATATGTATTTTTCTGGTATTAGGAGAAAAGCATTCGTCCGAGTATATGCACGCACGCACACATACACACACACACACACACACACACATACACGTGATTGTCTGCCCGTGTGCACATGGGTGCATCAGTGTGTGTATGGTATGTGTTTGTATTTTGATTCTAACATGAAAAGGCACTTCCACACCCATATATTACCTTCTAAAAATAAAGTCATGACGTCAAACAACAGTTATTTCAGTTGGTCAGCTACCGTTACCCCTCCTCTCTCAAAATGCACTCAATAACTTTCAGGCTTCAAAAAAAAAAAAAAAAAAGTATAAAAATGTTTCCCAGTGAACAATAACATATAGGATAAATGTGTGACATTGTGTCTCATATTGATGATCCTGTAATGCAACCGATTATGTTAGGGATCACTTTTAAGACTGTTCTCTCTGAATCAATAAAAGTAAGATCTTAATTGATAATCAGAGAGCAATTCAAGAAAACATCAAATATTTATGCGTAAATACATGTCCTCGAGCTGCCCTGTCTACAGTCTTGCTGTGGTCATGGTGCGATGCAGTGCCATGCAGTTTTTAATATAGTGCATATCAAAAGACAAACATTAATGTGTCCCGAGCCCAGCGATTTATAAAAGATGGATATGTTACTACCAGGCTGAAGTGTAGAAACAAGTTTAGGATTGTTGCCTTGATAAGTATTCACATCACATATAACTCTCTGCAGTGAGGCTTAGATATGAGTCATAGTCTAGAATGGTAGGAGGGCACATTAACATACTGACTTTTTTTATTACCGCTCAGCCAAAAACAAATAACTCCAATGACTGGATGAATGACTGTTGACTCACAATTAGTAACTGACAAATTAAAGACATATACGTGCCTTATATACATGTAGTATAGAAGGTTAGACTGTTAGTGTAACGTTTTATGGCAAAGTGACCAGACTGATTTGAATAATGCCTTGGATCACTCATTCATGTCACATAAGGATATGACAAGGCTGGTAATGCGAGGCAACAAGAGTTGGGCCCAAACGCAGATGACGAGGGAGGCAGAAGGTTATAACTCAGAGGCAGACCAGTAGGCAGGGAACAGAAACGCTACCACAAGCACAGAGCAAAACCCGACCAAGCTATAGTACAAACTGGCTGACTGAGTGTGAGTGAGTGGGAATGGGCTGGTTAAATATCTGCAGGGCTGATGAGGGAGAGTGGAAACAGGTGAGAGAGTGGGTGGTTGGCAAGGTAACTGCAGAGGAGATGAGGGAAGTAAGAACAGGTGTGTAACTGGGTGTGGCAGTCAGGTAACGGGGGGGGGGGGGGGGGGGGGGGGGGG
>JBBPCS010000130.1:15497432-15507637 GCA_037974645.1 Hollardia meadi
ATTCAGCAGAGGCAGGGATATATAGACCAGAAAGGGGGAAATCCCACGCATCCCCCCCGGCAAATCGCACCCTGCATACATACATACATACATACATCCATACATACATACATACATACATACATACATACATACATACATACATACATACATACATAAAAACTACTTGCCTTGACCTATAAAATGTTTTTAATATGATTCTTTTTAAATGTGTGAAGCTTAAGCTAAAAACCTTGAGACTTGACATGGTTTTGCATTTTGTGACCTATAACTAGTATGGAAACCAAAGGAGGATATACTGTTTTCCTGAAGCTGTTTAGGAAAGTAAGGCCAATAATGAATCTCTTTCACATGTTTTTGGTCTTTGGAAAAACTCCTGAGGGAAAATATCTGGCTGTTTAGCTGCTAAATGCTCAACTATGTTTACCATCTATTTGCTAACTGCTGTTGATTGCTGGTCAGGTAGTGTACAGTGGAGCTTTACAGCTTCACTGAAAACTGCTGCTTGCTGTGGCTGATGACGCTATGAGAGCAGTGAGGGTACACCAGAAGAGTAATGTTGTGAGCCAGACAATGAGCTGAAACAGTCTGTGAAGCTTCGTAAGGCTGAGGGAAGCTGCAGAGTCAGGTGATAATTCTCTTAAAGACCCCCTCCACTCAAAAATGTGTTTTTCTTATGTTTTTCTCGCCTCCCGCGAGATTTTGACGCGAGACTTATCCTCAGACGAGACTTGTGCTTCTGGCTAAACAAAGACGATTTTACTCTAACAATAAGGACTATCAGTTGATTCAGCCGAAAGCCGTGTCGCGGCTATCGGACCAAGACCTTTGGTAAGTATGAATCATTTACACATCCAAATATATAAACATAAGGCCCAGGTTTAAAAAATATAGGTTTAATTCCCCTTTAATATTGATTTATAACAGTCTGCAAGACACAGATGACATCAGCTGTGGTGTCAGATCAGACAACGTATTTTGTCATTAAATTTGACGGAAACCAGAAACCGACTCCAATGTGATGGCAATGTTAATTTTTTACTGGGTGTGTAATTAGACACTACAATTCAGCCATGTTTGCCAACTTAATAACGTGGTAATATTTTGAGGGCAGTGTGTTTATTAGCTCATTTGAAGTTCTTCTGCCCTCCAGTGGCAAAAAACTGATTATTACAGCTTTAAGTGTGGAACTTCTACATGGTCATTGTTAAGATAACACTGCTGTAACTCATGTCCACTCTCTCAGAATTTGTACTCTGACATCCACTCTGTATACATCTACTATTCATGTTACAGTATATATGAGCCAGACATCGGAGAATTTAATCTTTCAAATATGTTTTAAATATACTGTTGACTGCTGCCTGCGCAGGGCTTTATCACATTGTTTATTGTAATATCTTTATTTATCACTGACACATGCATAGGGCCCAGTATGTTCAATAGTCCTCATTTTTCTCTTCCTTTATGATTTAATCAGTGAGTGTTGGCAGGAGCCTAATGGCAAGGCCAGTGATGAGTCAGCCAGGCTGCAGTTTTGGGAGCTGGAGGTGAGAATAACACTGAGGAGAGGAGGAAGACATGGACAGAGAAAAAACACTAGCAGAAAGTTAGACAGGGAATGAGGGATACCATTGTTACTAATAGGATTTTTTTCCCCCTCCAGTAGTCATACATGTACATCTTAAGAATTGCTGGAATGCAAAAGGACTTCTGAAACACCCATTAATTGTCCTCTTTGAAATGCTTAACATCAGGATGACTACTAACCTTTGAAATGAGCACATTTGTTCCAGACATAGATTACATTCCAGTCCAAGGATGCCTTTCCTTAATCAGGAGTCTGGATTGGACCCGTCCTCACGATGATGAGTGTTATCAAAGCAGCTCTACTTGGTTTGGATAACATGAATGTAAATGTGGTTGGAAACATTTCATAACCATGCTAGACAACACATATCTATGCCTCCTATCAACCTGATTGATGAGCCAGACTTTTAGCATTCCTTCCATATCCCAACACATACCATTATGACAGGAGAGCTTTCCATGCCTGTGTTTAGTCCGTGGCCTGAGGACTTTATTTTCAAACATTACAGTAAATCTACCGTTAATTATGGACCCACTTAATAGTTGACTGTATTTTCACTGCCAGAGGCATCTAGTGACATTGTTTGGGTATGACACACCACAGTTTAGACGGTGTGGTATTTTCATTCATAACACTGAAGCTATTCTTGTTTCTCCTATTGAGCCAAACAAACCAAATATGTTAGAAGAAATCCTTCAGCTGTTACGGTTTATAAAAGCTAATTTCTATATTTCAGTCTCATCCAAGGACATTCAAAATTTGTGATAAAATCTCCATATTGGAACTGTAATTTGTTAATCTGTCCACTGACAACAAAGTGCTCCTTTAAAATAATAACTGCAGTGATTTATGAGAATTTTGTGTTTGTCTCTAGGCCAATAAGATATTAAAGTAATTGGCTTTTTTTAATGAAAGCTAGGAAAAACACTGGTGTAAATAATAAAAGTTAATGATGTCTGACTTCCATTTAGCTGCTTCAGTTGGCTGTGTGCTCTCATCCCAGCTCTTCACATACCGACGTTTTGTCATGCACCCTTCGTCCAGACGCGCAAGGAACCCTTTGGTGACGCACTAACTCTTTCCTGATGCACAACGGGCCCTTTAGCATCTCTAGCCGACGCGCAAAGGCTCGTGACCTGCGCGTCTTATCCTGATGCACAAGATCTATGTTACTTTGCTTAAGTTTAGGCGCAAAACCTACTTGGTTAGGTTTAGGAAATGACTGGTGACACTTGTTTTCAAACGGGAATGCGAACTCCGGTCTCCTGGTTGAAACTCGTATGTTTGATCCTCCACTCAACCCCGACCTCAACCCCTCTTGGCACTTTCTCGCTTTGGAAAGTATGTTGCGCTACATCATCACTACAAGTCAGCTTTACATTGCAGGTACACTAAACCCCTTTGCGCCTTTGCCTGACGCCAAAGACTACCTTGTGTGTCTGGATGGGAACTGGCCATGAGAACGTGCTGGGTATTGTGCAAGCTGGCTCAGTTCCTTTGAGTGTCATGACTTACTGTGACACTAGTTTCCCCTGTGTTTTTGCTGCGATGACAAGACAATATCTGTGCGGCGAAAGGGTCTATTAGGTATCAGAGCAATTCCTGAAGGTTATTTTTCCATAAAAACAGACAATGTTTGTGTAATTCAGAGGCCAGAAGTACCAGCTCCCATTTTGAATTTCAGAGCCTGGTGGGAGTCCCATGCTTTGGGCTTACAGTTGAGTGGAAATGAAAAATGCCTTTGTAACCCTTTTAGACCACATCCACGGTCATATTGTTACCTCCGCCAAGGAGGTTATATTTTCACCCGATATACGTTTATTGGTTGGTTGGTTTGTTTGTCACCAGGATTACAAAAAAAACACTGAATGGATTTCCACGAAACTTGGTGGAAGGATGGGGCATGGGCCAAGGAAGAACCCATTAAATTTTGTCACGGATCCGGATAAAGGGGCGGATCCAGCCTGCCTGACTTTGTTGACTTGCTCAGGTTGTATTTATTTTGTCATTTTTCCTTGATTTTTGTGCTTCTACCATGGGTGAGTAGGTTACGTAGTTATGATTGTTTTTTTGTATGTTCTGACAAGTGAAACACGATTCAGAATCTACACAAGTTGTTTTATTTTGAAAATCAACTAGATTCTCTATGTCGTTCCTGTGTCTGAATTCCTGCTTGATTCGATCTGCTCTGTGCAGTTTGAGCTGGAACGCAGCGCAGACGTGCCTGGTGGAATTTTGGGGTAACTGCTGCTAATTGTATCAGGCTCAGCAGCCTACCTGTGAAAACAGTCCGGTTTTGTTCCCAGTGGTGGGACCAAGATGACACACAGCCTCTGCAACACATAATACACATTCAGTGCTAATATAAATGCCGATCAGTATCTGTGACAAGTCATTTCCTACCTTTTTTTTCGCCAGGAAACACGTAAAATATGCAGAAGCAATTAGCACTCTCGCCTTCTGTTTCATGAGGACTCTAAAGGAGTAGTTTGATATTTTGGGAAATAATATTTTGCTTTCTCGCCAAAAGAAGATTGATTGTATCGAATACAGTGCTGAAGCCAGGGGACGATTAGCTTAGCTTAGCATTAAGACTAGAAATGGGGGAAAATGCCTGGCTATACCTAATTCAGAGTTTAAAGAATCTACCTACCAGCAACTCTAAGGTTTCACAAATTAAGACATTACATTTCTTCTGTTTAATGTGTACACAAACACAAATGTCTAAACTGTTTTGTGGTTTTCCTGGTAATTGCATCTTGTAACAATGTCTTGCCAGGGTTCAGTGACTTCCTGTGGTGTGGCTGTCTTGAGGTGACACTGACGAGAGTTAAGGTTTGTGTATGGATTGAACACGAGATAAAAAGAGTTAACGATTAGTGAGCTTTAGAGGTGTATTTTATTATGTTTGGACAGAGCCATGCTAGCTGTTTCCCTGTTTTCTGTCTTAATTCTAATCTAAGTTAAAACGGCTCCTGGTTAACTTCATGTTTAGTGTATTTCTCAAATTGTTGAACTGTTCCTTTAACTGTGAGGCGTATGATTTCCACTCAAGCTGATACATTCTTGAGTGGAGATGATGTGTCTTCATCTCAACACTCGCTTGTTAAACCAAATCTGCTGTTTTCCAGTCTTTCCACTGATTCCATTTCCTTTCCGTAATCAACTGATGGATGCGATTACAACAGAGAGGTTTCAGTCTTAATCAAGTCTTTCTGACTGGAAGGGGGGCTAAAATAGATTATAATAAGTGCAGAATCGTTATGAGGGCAACATCTCTCTTGTTCTGTTGTTCACATCACAGGTGAGAGCCTGTTTCTCACTCAGCCTTCACATTTCAGGTTCAAAACTCTGCTCTCGGGATTCTTTTCCTTATTATCTAGGCCACCTTACCACCAGCCCCATAGTTGATGGTAAGATTTCTTGCACTTATTATGAGCAAGAACTGAAAGGTGGGTGTCACTCATTTTAAAGTAGCCAGAATGGTTTATTTTATATTTATTTTAATGCAGCCACAGTATTCACAGGCACCTGAATGTAGCAGATGTCTGTAAACTGATATGAATCATATAATGTAGCTGGTATTTATAAGCAACTTGAAGCTGAATGGCACACACTTAAATTTCTCATAGATTTTTCATTGATAAAATGTCACTGACATAAAGGTGTGAAAACAGTGTGAAAATATGTGAATTCTAATTAATTATGTCTTCAAGACAGATATGAAATGTCATCATGACATGGGCTGCCTGTGAGCTGACTTTCAAAGAAAAAAGGATGACGCATGAGCTTAGATGTTGAATGATGGTACCAAGAAATGAGGGTGAGAGAAAAAGATTCAGTTTCCTTGAGAAAGGGAGCTGGGCAATATCTGATCATTAGGAGATCCAGTGACTTTGATTACTCTCTAACTTTGATATCTCACTACAGAGCTGTAATTTAAACACACTTATATCACTGCAAAACCATCCGTCTTAATAAGTAATCTAGACTTTTATAAAACAAGAAGAAAAAAAAAATTCAGCTAAACACGTTAGACAACACCACTCATTTCCTAGTACAGCCATTTCCTTGTTCCAGGAATATAATAGAAGTGAGTGTTAATATCTTGAAAGAAGTGGGCAGACTAGGCCTCAATTCAAGAAAAACATCTCACCCCCTGGCAGATGTTTTTTTTTAGTTTTTTGTTTTGGTGAAGTAAAGAAAATAAGACTGTCACACTCTGTGATGGAAAATGACTTGTTAAAGTATTTTTTGTGTTGTGTACTAGTTAGTGAGCTAACCAACACAGGTGAAGATAAATGAGGACAGCATAAAGAAGGGACAGCCAGTATGGGCATATGATTATTGATTTAATACATATGGGAAAAAAATGTATGTTTATTTTTAAAATATTTAGTTATTTAATAACTTTTGTTATTGTTTTTGTGTGTGAATATAAAGGTGCTTGAGCTAATCATGCACATTTAAGTTGATAATGAATGTGTCCCCCATAAATAAATGAATAATTAAAAGAAGAAAAAAAAAAGAACATTGGATCTTCTTCAAGTAGTATACAGTATTTACTGCTTATGGAGGTTTTGGAGGCTTCAGGCTAAACATGGTAGTCCAGGCGTCTTTCTCCACACTGTCTTCACATTTTTTTTTCTGGGGAATCATAAGGTATACCAAGGGCAGATGGACATGTAATCCCGTTAGGATTGTCTCCATGGATGCAGGGCAGTTTCCAGGAGGCTTCTTGATGAGATGCCACAACCACCACATGGGGCTCTTTTCAATGTGAAGAAGCACTGGGTTGACTCCAAGCTCTTTCACCCTTCTCTTTTAAGTGATACCACCAAAATTGGGTAAAAGGCTGGATAGTTTTCGATGTGAATAGAATACTTTTTGATTCAAATAATTGTACTTATCACATTGAATAAAAGTGCTTTTAATTCAGAAAAGCGGCAGCCCAGTCCAATATGTGCGCCCAGGGACTGGTGAGGTACAAATCTTGACACACACATTTGCAAATCTCTGTCACAGCAGAGGTCACATGTTAAAAGACTGAGAGGCCTGCACGAGTAACTGATGACTCGTCTGTATTTCCAGCACTTAATAATTAGACTTTCCCACCATTGTTATCTCCGTTTTCAGATTTGCCTACACATTTATAGATGTATGGATGCATTTACAGATGTATACACAGCAACATGATAGTATTTCCGACCTCTACACGAACTGAGAAGTAGCTGTCACACTCCTAATTCCCCAGTGTAACCAATCTAACCTCTAGCCTTGACCACAGTGAATCAGATACAATAATAATAACAATAACCATACACCAATGCCGGTTGAGAAAAGGCATGCGTAAAGTTAGAGTGTGAGATCTGTGTCACTTGTATGAGTTTCCTTCAATGTGTGAGTGGTTGGCAGCCCTGGTGGGTCCATCACCTCCTTTACAATAAAATTGTTATATTTTGTAGAGCAAGCACTTGCATTTGCCACATGAATCTCAAGATAATGCACAAATTAAATGTGACCAGACCATATGATCAATGTCCTGTTGAATATGTAAAATGAATGAATGGAGAGAAAAACACTGAATTTTCGTGGTTTACTAAAATAAAATAAAAGTTAACCTTTAAGTGTCTATTACAATATTATTTGAATGAATATTATACTGGAGCTTCTGTGAACAGTGAATTTTCAAGGACCTAAACAAACTCTGTAAAGCTTGGGTAATAAAAAATACTAGCAGGCCAGATCTAGCTCACCAGCTGCCTATTGATGATGCCTGTTCTAGGGACACGGGAACTTGTTACATCTGTTGTCTGTGCTGCAGTTTATCTTTCTACTCTTCACTATTTGTTCCTTGAAATGTCAGCCATATGGGAAATTTCAGCTTATTTTGTTTTTATATACTCATGCTAGTTATTTTAATCTAGTGAACTTGGATGGAGCCTTAAAAAAAAGGAAATTAAAAAGATAAATAACTGCAAAAAAGTAAATGGTGGGTGCTGCAAAAGATAACACAAACAAGGAACAAGAAGCCGTAGTGCAGCAGATTACTATGTCTTCAGGTTGTTTCTGGCATAAAGATATAATCACTTTCAAGTCTTCCTCAATGACTCGTTGAGGGATCATTCATTGGAACAGCAGTCTGGTGTAAGCTTCAATGTTTCGGTTTTACAGCAAAGAAAAAATGTTTTATTCTCTTATTAATTCACATTAAAAGGGCTCATGTATTATCACCTACTAGCTGCTCACAGGCCTGATTGATTACTGTTCAAGGCAATTACATGTCGACAGGCAATTTAAAGAGGCAATAATCAATATTTCTATATTAACAGTGAATAACAATACAAATTGAATTTGAGAAGGGAGTTGAGGGACTAGTTCCCCTCAGCTTTTAGCTAATTGTTAAGGTGTCATGCCCACAACTTTACCATTTTAGTTCACTCTCACAGTTCTATTAGTGTCATTATCGGCCACAAGAGGCAGCTGTTTTCAAAAAACACATTATATGCTTCCTGCTCAGTACCAAACGAGCACACACAGTTAGCGACCAACTGGTAAACATAGTGGTAAACATTTAGATTTAGATTCAAAATGAGTGATAATGTTGCTCCGTGACTGCTGGATTTGTAAATAAGCAACTCTTTGCTAACATGTTTGCCGTATTAACATAAAAGACGATAATATGTCAATGTTGTGTTTTGGTTGTTTGCGCTGCCCCCAAGTTGCCAAAAAAAGTATTTTAGGGCACATGTCCACAGAGCGTTTTTTGTTGTTGTTGCTGTTGTTGTTTATTTTTCTGAGCGCCAGCAACTTTTTTCCAATTGTTCCTAATAAGGAGACGGCATTATGCGTTATGCATTATGACATGCGGCTGCTAGGAGAAAAGGCGCCTGCATCCAGCGCCTTTTTTTAAAACTGCTTTGCCTTTTTTGTGCACTGCTCTAAGTGCGTCGAGTTGAAAATATATGAAACTTTAACTAACTTGCTAACTAGCAAGTAGCAATAAATGTGTCACCAAAAACCAGCACTGTGACAACAAATAGACCACAATTCAGTTTATAATAGGTATATTAAATCAAGCGAGCTAAACGCTGTCACTTTTTAGATCTTGGTCGTTTTAATTAACGCTGTAACTTTTCACCAGATGAAGTATTTTAGTCACGGATGCATGGATGTTACCAGAGAAACAAGCTGATCTACCGTTAGCGGCAGCTCGGCTCACAGCCTCACCAGACATCCTGTGTCTGCTGAGGAGCATCGAAGAGACTGAGTTTTAACATGAAACTACTTAATTCAGTGTTTTACTGGTTTTAATTACTGGGTTTGTTTGTTTTGGAGATTGGGAGACCTCTGCGGATGATTCGGCTCTTGTGAATGATGAACACGCAGCTGATTTCTAATATGAAACTGCTCTGGTATCAACATTAACGCTTGCCCATGGGCAAGTAAACTCTGGGTTCAGGTGTATCTGTAAATAAACTGTGTACTGTTTCACTGAAGTAAAATAAAGTTAAATTACAGCTGGTGAGGAAAAAAAAACAGAGGAGCAGTCTATCTTGTGGTTAACAGCTGCAGTTATGAAACATGACAAGTAAAGCTCTCTCTTATTGTAAGTGTGCAGTTGATTAAGCTACTGTGTGGAATTTATACCACAGCGTTGCAAAAACTAAATGCTCACGTCATCACACCTCCTTTCTTTTCTTTTTTTTTTTTTTACAAGGCTCATACGCAGTTATTCTCTTTAAGTTCTTCTGCATTTCTTTGCTTCATGATTCCTTTATTAACAGCATCGCATTAAACACACAAACGCTTAGAGGTCTTTGGGAAAGCCTTGCTTAACTGTGCTGGTAGAATTGTGTGTGCAGAGAGATCTAGTAATCTGATTCAACCCTCTGATGTGTCTCATGGAGGACATCGGCTGAGAAATTATTAATTAGTTTTGCACAAGAGTGGTAGGCTGGAAATACTATCAGCTACACTTAAGGCTATAAGCTAAACCATACCAGTCTACAGTATAGGGCTCCTATAGACTGGTATGGTTTCTCTTGGTGACCAGGAGCCTTTATATTTAAGCTGTCAATCAGTAATAAGTAATAAGACAGTAATAAGCTGTGATTAATCATGATTAGTCACAATTTACTTGTATTTATGTGGGAGATAAAACAAAGGTGTAGTGTTGTAATAAAGAATTTAATGACGAACTGGTTAAAGTTTGTGATGGAGTTTTATTTTTTACTTTATTACAACATCTCAGCTTATTTTTGATGATTTAAAAAAAGTCACAGGGAGAGCATGGCATTGCCGGCAACATCAATAATGAACTGCAGATTTAATTAGCAGACAATCACATAAGAACAGTTACAAAGTAACATCTGCTACAAAGTAAATATAACCAGCTTGTCATGACTGGTGCTGGAAACACCAGTGAACAGGGGTTTGGACCCAAATGCAGCAGACCATAGGTAAGGCAAGTCCAGCAATACATTGTATTTATTAGGCATCTTGGGGGTAGTACAGGGAACTGCAAACAAACAAACAAGGAAGGAAGGAAGGAAGGAAGGAAGGAAGGAAGGAAGGAAGGAAGGAAGGAAGGAAGGAAGGAAGGAAGGAAGGA
>JBBPCS010000130.1:15510415-15521472 GCA_037974645.1 Hollardia meadi
CCCCCCCCCCCCCCCCCCCCCCCCCCCCCCCCCCCCCCCCCCCCCCCCCCCCCCCCCCCCCCCCCCCCCCCCAACAATTCATGACCATTGAGTGTTTATGGAAAATAGTTTGGAGCACTGAGAAAATCTAACCACTGTGGGGTAGTGTTTCCCTTCATAAGAATTTGGCTACACCCACAACTATAGTAAGAAAGAAACTATTATAAATATGAATGTTCTCTTCTAGCTTGATATCTGTATGCTGAAATATCACAACAAAATCATATGAAATTCTACAAAGTGTACATACTAAATAATAGTGGTCCTGGATTACTGTTTTTTTTGACATATTGGCTTCAAAGACCAAGAGAAACTCATTTACTTCACATATACCTTAAATATATGTCTAATATACAGTATGTCATTTTGTTGAACGGAGGCATAACAGTGTGTTTGTCGACTTAAATACTTGAAAATAGACTAAGTGGAGGAATTTAAAATAGTGGAGGCAATCTTTGTGTTTTATTTCATGTCTGTAGTTTATTTCACCACTAAACAAGTTCTTGTCTTTCACAAAAAAACTAAATAAATTAGTAAATAAAACCATGGGTTGGTATTCAATGACATTAATTAAATAAACGCTGCCCCACGGTGCATATTTTCGTTCATGCCAATAGATGATAGTCTTTAGTCATAGTCATAATGTAGCAATAAGGCCAGACTTTAGTGCTGATCCTGTTGGATGTTTCAGGGAACCAATTCAATAAAGCAAAATTGAAGGTACCCACTAGATAACTAATGCGTACATTTGTTTTACTCATTTACAGCACAGCGGCACAACGTAGTCCAGGCAGTACTTGGACTCAAGGTTGCCTCCAACATCATTTACTTCATTGTGTTTTGACCTTTCGCCCCATGTCTCATTCAAATAGAAGATATAATACAACTATGACAACTTGTCCTACAATTAAAATGCTTAGACATTAAAGAGTTGGGCAATTTCAGATTTTTGAGCAAAAAATGTTTTACAAGATTTTGTAGTTTTTTCAAACAAAAACTTTCCCATTTTTGCATTGCTCTAACATGCAGAGTGTTTGGTCATTTACAAAAAAGGTGTTCATGTAGAAAGGCCAAAAGTCATTACTGTTAATACATTAGCAACATTATATTTTAACAACTCTTTGCTTATGTCTTAAGACATCTTACAGGAACACTGTGCTTGTTTACACATGGTAAAATGAGACTGATGAAATGAATTTAACCTCTGTGGGTCTAGTACAGAGCTACAGGATGTCTTCAGCCTTGCTTCTCTTGAGGGGACAGTGAACTTCAACAAACAAAGAATTGTTTGCTAGCAAGCTGGTCAGCAAAACATTCTCAAGAGTCACCTGGAGTACAGCACAACAGTGAGCGAAGCTGGTGGCAGGACTTTTGAGGAGCTGTGTGCAGCAAAATGAAATCAGGTTTCATTTTGCTCTAAGAAATCATACATACAGTATGATTGTAACAGCATTATTTCATGTGTATGTGATGATTTTATTGAATTATCTTGGACTATTTTCAGAACTGGCGACCTGTCCAGGGTGTACCCCGCCTCTTGCCCAATGACAGCCGGGATAGGCTCCAGCCCCCCCTCGACCCTGCATAGGATAAGCGGTGATAGATAATGGATGGATGGACTATTTTCAGAAATCTGAATTGAATCTCAATGCGTCCTCTTGTGTCTGGGGTGCATTCACACCTGTACTTAAGAGCTGTCCACTTGTGATTGGATCACCCAAGATGCATGTTAATGCCAGGTATGAACAGGGCCTGACTGTACACCTTCAAACTAAGACATTAATTAATTCTTGGGAGAGGCCACTCTGAGAAACTTTCCATCACATTAAAGCGGTGTATGCCGTAATGCAAACGGAGGTTTAAAGTGAATAAGCAGAGTTGTTTTTTTTGACTAGCCATGATTGATGCAATGCTGTAAACTGATAATGTATTATTCCAGTTACGTGCTGCAGGTGTGCCGCATGCCTCTGGCTACAGGAATACCAAAGATAGTCACCACACCCTGTGTACCTTGTGGCTCTTCTGGTTGACTGCCCTTTCGCCACTGCATCATTGGTTACCCATAATTTGATGGGTGGAGATGCTTTGGGTGTCAGGTGCTGTAAGAGTGAATGTGCAAATGGTGTGTTAAAAAAAACAGTTGATGCATGGTGGAAATATTTGTGGAGGAAAAAGATGAAGGGGAAGGAGATAAGATCACTGATACAAATAACAAATAAACAAAAGAGGCAGTGAATGAAGAGGTGTAGGTGTGAACAGAGAAGTGATTGTGTTCTTTGCTATAAGCTTCTTGTCCCATTTTATGCTTCAAATATGCATCTAATATAATATACTTGCCATTTAAAGTTGCAGAGTGTACCAAATAATGTTAAAAACTGAATTTACTCTGGCACGAAAAGAGAAAACATTTGTGCAAAAGCACAGGAGAGAAGCACTGAGGAGTTGCTGATGATATTACTGGCAATTGATCCACAACTGAATAGCAAATTCAAGACCATGCCTTAGCCATACTTAAAGGAGCAACTTGTAAAATATGGCCAGAATTGAAAGGTACCTTCAAAAATATAAGGGGCAGCATAATCAGAGTTACTGCCAAATGCTGCTCAATCTCTGCTGTAGTTATCTTTGGTTGTAGCTATAATGACCGTTAGCTAAGTTAGCTTTGGAGCTAGTGGCCCTATACCAAAGATCTATCAGGCCCTACAGCAGACTGAAATTTGCCAGGATCGCAAAGTCACCGCAAGCAGCAGGGCTCAGCTCAACTGGTCTCCACAGTATTGCACCTTTAGAAAAATGGCTGAATTTTATCCCCTTTATCGCTTTCATAGCAACATTAAGACATCAAGCTGTTTGTCAGACATCATGTCAGACCTAATGGCCTGCCAACCCAGTTCTACATATTATGAAGCTTTCAGTCGTCAGGATCTACAAATCATTTGCAAGACAGGTCATGGTTGTAAAAGACACTCACATTCATTTAAGCTTATTTTTTTTGCCTCATGCTAATTTAATATTCATGTTTTTTTTGCTAGGTATTTGTATATGTTTGAAGATGTAGATGTGTATTTCCACAGATGTGTATGTATTAAATGTTGTATACACACATTAAATGTAGCACAAATGGGTTTAATTCTCAAATGTATTCTGTAGATTGATTCTCCACATTCAAAAGGTTAAGTCTAACTTTTTTGTTCTTTACAACACGCGTACGGTAAGTTTACCCCTGCCACAGTCAGCTAAGTTCAGCATGAGCTGATGGTTCAGTGTCTTTTTGCTCAGAGGTCTTTGATGTTATAGCTGTTGATTTATTCAGCTCTTCAGTATTGTGCTTCCTTGTGTATTGTGTAAAACAACAATATGCAATCGCCTTGAGGCAGGAAATGCACTGTTAGTCCCTGCATTTAACCAATTTACCCTTCATTACTTCTTTGAGGTTTATAAAAATTGTGCACTTTAAAAACATTGTTTTTAACTTGCAAATGTTAGCACTTGTGATTGTTATCATATAATGTATTATTACATCTATTTATTTCATAGTGCTAAGAGTGTAATTAAAAGCACTTGTACTTTATTTGAGTATTTTCATTTTGTGAAACTTTAAAGTTTGTTTTTTTTAAATTAAAGGACAGTGTGCGGGAGCTCTCTCTTCTCCTGTACTTTTTTTTTTTTAAATCATTTTTTTAATTGAGTTTTACACATTAAATGTAAACATTAACATTTTAACAAAGAAAATTAGTATATTATCCCCAACCCTGGCAAAAAATAAATAAATAAAAATAAAATAAAATAACATAAATAATAAGCATATGAATGAAATAATAATAGCAAAAATAAAATCATAGCAGTGCATAATTTGCAAAAATCTTCAAATTATTCAAAATCATGAGTTTCCAAGAAGTCTATGTAAGAGCTCCACAAACGAGCAAAGTTCATGTCCTTCTTTTTTACAATATATGTTAGTCTCTCCAAAGCCAGACAGGCTGTCAGTTCCTTTGTCCACATTCCAATAGAAGGTGTATCCATATTCTTCTATAACAATGCGATTATCCGCCTGGCTTGTAAAAGTCCAAAGTCAATAAGCAGTGACTGCTGCAGAGTTACAACAAAGTTTGCAGGGTATATTCCCAATACAGAGTTAAGCTCATAGAGGAACTTCCTTCCCAATTATGAGGCTTATACATTCAACCACACTCTTCCAGAATTGCTGTAACTTTGTACACTCCCATAAACATTAATATACCTTTTTCCTCTTCTCCTGTACTTAATAAAAAAAATTAACTTTCTGTACCTTTTAGTTTGGTTCACTTTTGCTGCTATTTTACTTAAATGATTTTTTAATGCATGTTATCAATGCTAATATGTAAATGCTGTGTATTACATGAATAAGTATTAATAATTAAACACTCTGTATTTTTAAATTTTAGAACTTTGGAAGAGTGTGCTGTTAATACTGAACCACAAACAACGCTTATGGGTAATACTAAGTTAAATATCAGTTACGAACCAGGCTAAATACTGAGTTAAACCAGGCTAAATACTGAGTCAAATCTAGCTTAGTACTGAGTTAAATAGGTACAAACCAGACTAAAAGCCAGCCTCAATACTGATTCATTCAAGGCTAAATACTGGGTGAATGCTGGCTAAAAACTGAGTTAAAAATCTAGCTAAATACTGGGTCAAACACCAGGTACATTCAAACTCGTCCACTCATCAAATAAGCAAAAGTTGCCTTTGATACTAATGTGAAAGGTTTATATGTATAGCATTAAGTTGTTTCGGACTATTAATTGGATTACCAACTGTTGGATTACCATTTGGGCAGAATGGGCAGATGCAACAAGGCCACAAAACACCTGGCACCCCAAAAGCCCAAGGCTCATGGTGTGTTAAGTAGTTGTACGTTATTTAATTAGTTTGTCTAATTACTAATGTGTCTAGGAATTGCCTCATTAAAGTAAAATATAAAAGTATGTAAATAATTCCATAAATGTGGTATTTGGGGCATTGAGTCAAAATGTAGTTCTAGCTTTAAATACTTTATTCATTTCATATTGTGCTCACATGATGCATACTCCTAAATAAACTTGTGTTTACTCAAATTGCCTCAAATTAACTGACACACTGAACACCTTCACTGGACCATGTAACCATTCTTCAACCACAGGAATCTCTGAAAAAGTCACCCACACACCCATACACACGCTTCAGGCCTTAAGTATTGGTAAAAGTATTAGCATTAAACTTAAAGTACCAATAGAAAAGTACTCATCATACAGCATGGCCCAATTCAGAATCATATATAGGCCTTTCATATAATAGGATTATAATTAGTGATGCATTAATGTGTAAGCATCACTAATGTTGCAGTTGGCAAAGGTTGAGCGAATTTGAACTACTTTACCGCCTGGTACCTTAATCCATAGCCTAGCAATACATCATAATACATTAGTTGATTTTTATTTTGTATTAATAATGTAAATCTGGAGAGTAACTAGTTAAGAATGTTGTCAAATCAATGCAGTGGAGTAAAAATACAATATTGGCTTCCAAAATCTAGCTTTTCATGGAATTAGGCTACTCAAATTAAGTACAAGTACCTCAAAATTGTACTTAAGTACAGCGCTTGAGTAAATATACTTAGTTAAATTTTACCATTGGTATTTCTACACTATGTAGCCTACTCGTAGTACAAAACTATTCATCTTTAACATGGTAAACAGCTACTTTGAGATGAATTGATTGATCATTACCCGTGCTGGGCCTCCATACATGTGTGAACAGTTTACCTAGCTGGTTGCAGTGGTTGGCAAACTCTGACGTCGTGGTGCAGGTTTGTGTTGCACAGGCCGGGCCCAGTGCTGCAGGTTGTCCGGTAGGGTGCCTGCCGGAGCTACAAGCATGCTGTTGATGTCAGGAGCAGAGGAGAGGAACGTGAGGAATGGCTGAAAACTGACGGTGATCTCCTGTTAAGAAACAAACCGCAAAGGCAAACGATTGCCCGGCGTGTTTAACTGAAGATTTCGCCGCCCGCCCCACAGACCAGCCACTTATGTGACGCATTAACAGGCACCGCTCGCTTTTGTGTGGTTATTTAATGGGACAACGAAAACGCAAAAAAACGCAAGGTAGGATACCGCTCTTGTCGCCAGCCCTGCTACTTTTATTTTCATGGACTAATACGACACACTGAGGGGCTGAGAAATGTTTCACAACAACGTAAACCGCTCGTCTTCGAAAGCAGTGTCTGGTTATTAGTGCTAGATACTCGTTAACGTGGACGGTTGTTTCTCTTTTGGTCGCGATAATACTGAAGTACTCGGATGTTTTATGTTCTTTCGAAAAAGCGTCGGTTAGGCTTTATCTCTTCATGCCTCCACCGACCAACCACATGAGAAGTCTACGTCCGGAATAGATTAAACCACATAACATAAGACGCCCCTCTCCCCCCTTTTTTCAACCGCTTTCACCTGAACCGTCGAGGAGGGGGAAAACATGCGTGTGGATTTGCTTTGGGTATGTTTGTGGTGTTTTCTTCGTCCGGGTGCCACCGGTCAAGGGCAGTCGACGGCCGTTTGTTCGCCCTCATGCAGCTGCGATGAAGATGGGGGTGCAGACTGCTCCGGGAGAGGGCTGACCACCGTCCCAACAGGGCTCAGTGCTTTCACCTACTACCTGTAAGTATTAACCAACGTCCACAGTAAAGTACGACCTCAAAAACATGCCTGTGCACTTATACATGCATCACTGTAAAGGCCCGGGCATTGGGTTGTTTGTTGTGTTTACATTGCAAGAGAATAATGGATGTTCAACATCACGGGGTTGAAGTTTTCACAAGTGGCTCGCCAGAGAAAAATGTCCCGATGAAGATGTTAGCAATGGGTTTCTAGCCATTATTTAATGTATCATAAATCTTCAGGTCTTTACAAAGTTTAGTTAAACTACAAGTTTGAACAACTTGTCACCCACTTTTCCATTGCAGCCAAAAAGTTAAACCCTCACCTGAAACAATATTAAATCAATTTATTCTAATTTAATGTAGGGCTGCAACTGATCATTAGATACATGATCAGTTTTTGTGTAATTATCAATCACTTTAAAGTTGAAATTTACCAGCAACTATTCCGATAATTGATTAATCATTGCAAATCATTTCCAAGCAAAAATTAAACTTTTTGTGTCTCAAATGTGCAGCTTTTGCTTTATAATCAACATGATTTGGTATAACTCCATCTGTGACCACAGCAGTCCTTGCAAAGCCTGTTGTCCAGCAGCATAGTACTCAAATTTGTTTTTGTGATGTCTAAGATCTATTTTTTTGGGGTGGGTGGGGGGTGTGGGGCTGGGGTCGGAGTTTAAATACAGTATTTCACACATACAGTATTTATGTTCTGTTTTTCTTTTTTACTGGAACATACATTAAGTCTTCTGTGCAAGTTGTGACAGTGCAGTCTGTGGACATATTGGATTTAAACATTGGTTTGGCTCCTGACAAACATTTTATTTTTTACAGATAAACAGATAGGGTTGCAAAAAATACCTACTGAAGATGCAACTTGCTGTCGGATAACAGCTTAAAACATGGTGTTAAGATACTCTCCCCTTTATCACATTGTAATGTATGGTCACTGAGGTCATAAATCAGGCCAGATTAGGGTGAGTAATGCTGTATGGATTGTAGCCAACAGTGCTTTGTTCTCAGTGCTGTATGTGTAATGCAAAATGATAAGGACTCAAGCTTGTGCCGTTAACACATTCTCACCACCAGTCTTGATTTAACTTATTTATATGCTTAGCAAGAGCGCCAAGTTTTATAGAAAGTGGAGCAAATCGGCACCAGGTAGGTTAGATCTTTATGGAGCGGTGCAGGTACAGTTGATGATTGCCCCATGAAGAAACTCCTCAGTTTGTTTCACAAGCTCTGGGTTAATCATAAACTAAAGTAACCACTTCAGCAACAGCATTGAAAACTTGAATGTGTCGGGCCTTTTTGTAATTACTGCCTGCAACACAAATAAATAGACGACATTATAAAATTATAGGCACTTGTCTATTTAAAATGTGTTATTTAGTTTGGAAAATAACCTTTGTGGAAACCTCTGTGCCGTTTTTTTCAGCTTTTAATAATAGTTGCCCAAGCCTTGCTACACTAGAACAAATATTGTGCCTCTTGAAATTACCTTTATTAAGAAAGTGTTAGGTAACCGGAGTAAGTGGATTTATACACCAGGCTGTCAAGACTTGTCACACGAGGCCTACTGCTTATAGCTGAAGCTCTCAGCATACTACTCTGGGATAAAAAATCCTCTAATTTAGTATGTGCAGTCTGGCATCTCAATCACAACATGATATCATAGTCGTTACTGCTATGCTGCTGGCCTGTTTCATACCAAAATGGAAAACAATATGGTGTTTTCAAGATTGTGTTATCTTCTTGTCTTGCAGTTGGTTGTCTAAATGTTCTTCAACAGGTTTTAAGCACTAAACTTTCTAAAATATTCACTTCAATCTCTGAAAAGTATGTGAAAGGTTGTTTGTCCCTCTCTCTGTCCTACTCCCATTTGTTCTCTTGGTCTCTTGAACTTAAGTTGTCCTCTCCCACTCCCTCCGTCTTTTGTATGTGGAGCACTGGGGTTAGGGATCACGATGGATTAGTGAGACATATTGCAGCTGCAAAGGGCTCCTCTCAGGGCTAATGCACCCACAATGGTCTGCTGATTTGTAAAGAAAAAAAAATCTCATATACGAGTGTTTCGTCATTACAATAGTTGAACTGAACCATACCATGTCTTAAGAATCGGTATGATTAACTAGAGGCACTGAGTCTAGTCAGTGCCAACAACAGGAAAGAGCGTGTAGATCTACAGATACAAACACACACATAAGAGCAGACACAGACAGATTCAAGGGAGTGTTTTCTAGGTGTAACAATGCCCAAAGGTCAGAAAAAATTCTTCATACAAGGAAGGATGCTTTGGGTTGTTTATTCTATAGTTCTCTGTCTACTGTTGATTTGTACCTTTGCTTTAAAAAACACTTAAAGTAATGGGCCACACATTTTACAATAAATCATATGAAAATGTTGGAGTGGACCCTTACCTACAGCCCACAGGGGCTTGAGTTTTGGCACCTGTGATGGAAACAGCCCTCTCACAGAAAAGCAGATGAGAGAAAAGTTGAGGCCCCTCAGCCAGTAACAAAGCAAACACTCCTTTTGAACGTATGTAGTTCACCTGCCACTGAGTCTCTGCACAGGTCTTCTTTTTTGGTATGGTGTGTGCATTAACCCTAGTGTGTTTGAAGGGAACAAGAAGAGGTCATTGCAGCTCACGTCTCAGGTGTGTTAGGTCCTTTCATACAAGGTTGAGACTTAGGGGAAAAAGTAGGGGTGGCCTCAGGGGTCTTGCACTCACTGGTGGAGTTTGCCTGCCTCGCCATTGGTGCCCTCAGTCCATTTTTTTACTGAATGATACTTTTGTTCTTGGTCAGCAGAGGCGAAAGGAGCTAGTCAGTGGTTTCCACTCTCTTAACAGGATGACTTGTGGATGGGAGAATATTAATGTGCTCCTCCCCCCACTGTGTCCCCAACCCTGTCCTCCACTTATAAGATTTATCTATCGGCACTTTAGGCCATTATGAGTCAAACCAATGCCGCAGTGATTTGCGTTTACATTACCAGTTAAACAGCGCTGAGTTCTGCCATGCCACGCCCTAGATGAACCATCTCTGGAGCAGAGCCAATGTGTGCCCGACCTGCCTTCAAGCGGTTGTGGTGACGTCTTGCCAACCACGGCCAACCCGTGATGACCTTCCCTTCTCCTCCTCAAACAAGCGATAGTGAACTCGTGCAGACGACCAGAGAGAAATATGTTTTTTAAAAGTCTCTCTTTGTTCAGCTCTCAATACTTTTGCAGCTTCTGACTGAATCTCTGTGGTTTACTTTCTCTCCTGTTTGTTCTTTGAGATATCTACTTCATTTTAATTTTCATCATGTTCACTTTCAGCTGTAGGAGTCGTTAAGTTTTCTGCTAAACATTTCCTGATTTTGCTGCTTCTTAATAAAAGCCTTTAGATAAAAAAACTTTTACTGTGAAGAATTTATAGGAATGTGTTTAGCACTGAACTAGTGGAGCTTTGTTAGCAGCTTCTTCAATAATACTGCAAGGAGGAAAATTACAAGCAGAAACAGCCACAGTGAGATTTTAATTGCAGCACATTGTCTGTTAAAAACTCACTTTCAAATCAAGGCAAGCCAAGCCAGCACATGTGTATAGAAAAGCTCCATTGTAGTACATCTATTCCTATCCCCATCACACAGCTTCTAACTGCTAATGATTGCAGGTTTTTGCAGGTTTTCTGAATCTTATGACTTGTGATCACAATTCTATTGATAGTCCTAGGTGGTTGACATTTATTCGGGTGGACTATGAAGAGCTTAAAATGTTGAAGCTGTAGACTGAAGCAGAAGAAAGAGCTACTAATTTTGCATCACATTCATCCATGAAATTACTTTGTTGAACCTTGTAGTGTAATAAAGATAGGGTAGCTCTGTAGAAAAGTGTGTACGTATTTATTATGTTTTACATTAGCTGTAAGACTGAATAGTCTTTGTGCTGCAGAATTCGGTCAATTGTATGTTACACACACTATCTTCAACTATAGGGTTGGGCAAAGTCTGCTGAATTTTAACAAAATGACCACAGTAAAACATTGTGATGGACGATGATATCGACCCTAACATTTAGGAGTTGTTGGTGATGTTCCTATTTTAAATAGGGATGCACCGAATGTTCGGCAACCGAAATTATTCGGCCGAAAATAGCAAAAAAAAAAAGCACTTCAGGTGTTCGGCTGAATAAGTGAAAAGACCGAATAATTTTTACCGAACAATGACGTTTTTGGCTGGACCGTACATTCACAAAGTAAAGTACATCGGATCCGGAGAGAATCTGATGTGACTCGTTGTGTTTATTCCTCGAGAAGCTCCGCTCTGCCCCCGCCCCTCTGTCCGAAAGCTCCCC
>JBBPCS010000130.1:15527372-15543674 GCA_037974645.1 Hollardia meadi
ACTCCAGCAACACAGTCACTGTTTTATTCAGGGGCATTATGTTCACTATGGGCACCGTTATGTTCTCTAAATTTACAGTGGGAGTCAGTGTGCCTTTTTTTTACTGGCCCTTCTCTCTGATCCTACAGAGCCACCGTAGTTGAGAAGCTACATGTAGCTAGTGCTAGTAGCCCCATGCTCTTTAGCTGTTAAACATGTTAAAAAGCACCAAAACGAGACCTCCTAATAACTTGCACTTAATACACTGTGGCAAGCAACAGTGTAGTAAGTGGCAGGTGAAAGTGCGAGCTAAAAAATATTCAACTCAAGCGACAGTTCACGTGTATCGCGGGGTGACAGAGCCACCGCTCGCCCTCAGACAGCTTCTGAGCTCCGGGGAGCTTTCGGACAGAGGGGCGGGGGCAGAGCGGAGCTTCTAGAGGAATAAACACAATGACATCAGATCAGTCACATCAGATTCTGTTTGGATCCAATGTACTTTACTTTGTGAACGTACAGACGTATAGCGAGGAGAGAGTCGCCCAAAGATTCCAGAGCGTTCCGTCGATGTGTCTTCACTGTCATGTCAAATTAAAAGCCCTCGCAGTCGTGTAATTGCGACTTCATGACATTTCATAAAATTCTGAAGCAGCGGTGGGCCGCCGCTGCAAAATGTACATAGTGGAAACCCTGACGTCCCATGTAGCTCAATCAGATTTGGATCTGGGGCATTTTGAGGCCAGGTGGAAGCCTTAAGCTCTTTGTCATGTTCCTCTGGCTGTTCCTGATCAGTTTTTGTGGTGTGGCAGCATGCATTGTTCTGCTGGGAGACCAATGTCATCGGGTGTGCCGGTGCCATGGGGGTGTGTGCTTGATCTGCAAGGGTGTTTGGGTGGATGGTTTGTGTCAATTGGCATCCACATGAATGCCAGGATCCAGGGTTTCCCAGCAGAATATTGCACTGTAGCGAGATGGTCAATGTTATTAATTTAAACTGTCGGAGGCTGATCGGTGTAGATCATACATTTGTGATGTGTATTGCAACTTCAACAATATCTGCAGCCTTCCCTTCGTCATAAGCTCTACTCACCATAGCAGCTCGTCTCTTTTCCTGTGGCACATTAGCCTTCAGTGTTAATAGGCTTTTTCTTGTGACATGTAACTAATCAAAAAGTGCTGTGGGGGAGATGTTGAGCAAGACTGCAGAGTGGTGTCTACAGACAAAGAGAGGCAGCTATTGGAGCCAAAAGCTTCTTTTTTTCCCCCTCATCCAAACAAATATCTGATCTGTGACTTAAAACCACCTGAGCTGTGGCATGTGTGACCCCATAGACTGTATAAATAGTGGAGAGAGCTTCTGGGTCTGAACAGTAAAGCCAATGCATAAGTACCTTAAACCTACTTTTTTCTAGAAGCCAGCAGGGGAAGACTCCACTGGTTGCAAAAAGAAATCTGATTATATGTAAGCTTAGGAGAAAATGACCCCACCTGACAGATCCCTAATGAGATTATGGTCTCAGTCACTAGCTTGAAGTCTTCTTCAATACAGCATGATGTTCATTTTGTAAACGATGGTCCCATTTAGAGTAAGATAGATGATAAAGCAGGGTATTCTTTAGTGTGTGACTGCCTTGTGATTGACAAGTGACTACAACAGTGTGTACTCGGGTTCTCAGCTAGATCCAATCAGATTATCCCCCCCAGCTCCACCCTCTCATCCAAACATGGTCAAAAACTCTACGCTTTAAAACAATAATCCACAAATCAATGGCTAATGTCACTGTGCATTTATACTTATTTGCACCCACATTATTCTGCCACCACAAATTAATGAAAAGCACCTATCCTTGCCTTCTGCTCGAGCTCTGAATGTGTCCTCCGAGCGACTGAAAAATCAGATTCCAAACACAAACATACTGTTGTATTTATTTCCACAGCTTACAGTGAAAAAGTCAAGAAAACATGTTGCTGCTCATTCCCTGCAGTGATTTTGCATGCAAGCACTTACACAGTGAAATGTGCCATTGGGGTTTGAATTTGAATGTCAATGACTGAAAAAAGTTGCTCGACTTGGAGCATTAATGTGAAATCAAGATTACCTTGTTGTTTTATGCATGGTGGGAAATGCTAAAACCTTCCATGAGAGGAACTTCTACAAATATGTGATGAATTACGAATCTGAGCGATTGTTCTAAACATAATTTTTTTTTTCCACTGCTGCTGTTATTCATTCACACAAACACACTCACAGGCACGCACACCCAGACACACACATTGAGTGGTATTGCTGCAGGGTTAGTATAAACACGTCAAGATAAACAGGAAGGAAAAGACCTTGAATATATTAGGCGAGGGAAGCCTTCTGCATGTACACACACAGTACAGAAACCTGATTTACAAATCACACTGCAACATTCAAAAATGATTTGGAACTTTTAACAAAAACTGCAAGGCAAGACTGGAATCAAACCCATGGCGAATGTGAAAGATTATTTTATGATGTCACGGTATGAAAATCTAACAGATGTGTGTAAAAACTGCTTTTGCTTTTCCAGGCATCTTCATAACAACAGAATTAAGGAGATAGGACACAACTGTTTTTCTGGACTCTTGAACCTGGAGACCCTGTAAGTGCAGGTCATACAGTAGTTGACGTGCGTGTGTGTATCAGTTTGAGTGTGCGTGTGCTTGTGTTTGCGCATGCCAACATCTCCCCCACCCACCTCTGCTCCAGTCCTCTAGACATCATTGTGTCCACTTCCTTCTTTAATTGCTCTTGGATAAATAGAGCAAAGTACATGATGCTTATCAAATCTGCCCTCCCACTGTTCACTTCCTCCTGCTACACAGCCATGAAAAATCTTTTAGTGACAGCCTTACCTAATGACAAACAACTACTGTACAACACACAGACGTTTGTAGGAGACGAGGGCAATATGATCTAAAATTTATATCAGTTTTTCTGTTTGTATTTTTACGGTGATGATATTATATTACGGTATTACAAAAATAAATGATACATGATTTTACCTATTTTCACTTTATTGGCAAGGTAAGGGAGACATATCTTAAGAAAACAAATGTGTTTCTTAGCTCTAAATAGGAATAAAATTGGGTATAGGCCTATATGTGTTTTGGGAGGAGTAGCCTTCCCAATAATGTAGGTTAATTAGTAAATGCAATGTGATTCATTCTCAGTGAGACAGGGTAGGATTAGGCATCTCAACAGCATTCATTTAGCATATATAAGCACAATAAGTCAGTGTTCCACATGGCACGTCTATCAGATACATTTACAAACTGTAGAAAAGACACACATACCAGCGAGGATCACAGCTGAGCTCATGTTGCAGTAACAAAAATCCAAGTTCTATCCAACTGTCAGTCAATTTAAAAATGTGCCCCCTAGGGCTGACCTGAATGCTTCGAAGTTTCGGTCGATACCATGATGATCGATGAGCAAATTAGTTTTCGAATGCTTCTGTTTTTTGTTTTTTTTTAAGAGGAAGGAGAAGTTGCGTCAGCAGCACCGAAAAAGAAGCAAAACACTGATTAAGAGTGAGAGATGGAATTTACTTAGTCTCTAAACTAGCGCACATAAAACCAATTACGTGCATGTGATAAGAGCGCACAGAACAGTATCCACAGCACGTCTGCTGCGTGCGCACAAAAGAAATCATGTTTGTAGTGAGTAGGAGTTCAGAGCCTCCCACCTGAGTGGATTATTTTCTCTGATAGAGACCCACACTGCGTGGACATTTCACTTCACTCTACTGGTTCCTGTACGCTTTATGGCCGTTTAAATTACGTGGAACAGTGTGACCTTTCCACGTGAATTCTTTCTAGTGTCTTGTATTGATGTAAGAGTTTTTTCTTCATCGCTTTACATTAATGATTAGAGAGGCTGCTTTCAGTGTTTTTAAACGTTTCCGTGCGTAATGCTGCAGTAATGTCGCGGCACATTTAAGCAGCAAAAATTAAAAACTAGTTGTAAACTTAACATGACAGAGGAAACTCCAGAGGAAACGGAATTAAACTTTTAGCCTCTGAAATATTGTTTTAGACAGCTTTGAAGGAGCTCAGGGTTTATAAGGAGGATGGCTGCTGTACCTGGAATGTGTGTGTGACCTTTTGGATGTGTAGAACAAAGAGCTCAGCTGCTATGCATTGTGCCAGCTGTGCCTAGATTTTACCCTCTTTCACGCAGCTATAAGCTGTGAATAGTCACAGGTTATTCGCACTGAAACTTCGAAGGCCAAAAAATGCTATCGGGACAGCCCTAATTCCAACATTGATCCAACACGTGGGTCTACAATAGATGCCAACCACATTAGCCGCAGAACATGCGAATGCCAAGATAAACAGGCTAACCGACTTTGTACTTGCCTTCATTGAGAAAGCAGTATAAAATGGCTTGCAACATCGTGTGTCATAAATAAGATTTAGTACATAGAGTACAGTGGGATGTTTTTCACAGTACACTAGACCAAGGATCAGTTATTAGGATTATGTGTTTATGTTGAGTATTTGGAAGATGAAATGTTCATTGGTTATTGCTAATAAAAGAATTAAAAACAGTCTTTCAGCCCTGCCAGCAAGTCATATGTTATTGTTAACATTATAACAATGCAAGCAATCGTAGTTATTTTAATTAGTAATTGGTGTGTGACTTTGTGCTGACAGCAATAACAATAAATATTAAGAGAGAACCAGGTAATGAAACTATTGAAAGTGCTTGATTGTAGGCATTTTTGTTTGAATGTAACATTAATTAGAGGGCATTAGAGGAAATGGATTGGTTATGACCAAATGCAAGGAACACAGCTCATGACATCCTGTGTCTCATCCTAGAGATCTTAACTTCAACAGCCTGATGGTTTTTCCCAAAGCAATACAGGCCCTGCCCAAACTCAAGGAACTGTGAGTATACTGTCCTCTTTCTCCTCTGAGACATGTTTCAACATTTGTGTTTTTATTTTGATGGCTGAAAAAAACATATGAAAGTCTTATTTGCTGTTCTTCCTGATCAGCACGTTAATTATTTAATTAGATAATTACTTTAAACTCATTTTAAATGAATTGACAGATTTCTGTAGCAGACATTGAGACTTAATGGACATTTTTTTTTGGTTGAACTGTCTACACCTTTTGTATCGGCACTTTTCATATTTTTATCTTTTGGTCTCGCATATGTCAACTTGAAGTGTCTTTACACTGTCTCCTTGACTTTCTTCCTGCAGCGGGTTTCACAGCAACGATATTGCCTCAATACCTGAAGGGGCCTTCCATAACAACCCCCTGCTGCGAACCATGTAAGGTCAAACTCCCCTTCTGTTTCACTGAAATAACTTAGAAACAGAAGTAGCGTACTACTAAGTAACATTTGTACTGTTCACAATGTACAGACAGCTTTCAGAGAAACACACATGAAGTATTAGCTGATGCAGGATTTAAGTGCATGTCCAGAAGATGGTGCCATTCTCGCATAGTGACTAATTTTTAGCTTTGACCCCCCCCCCCCACCCCCCTGCTCTCACTACCTCCCCAGACATCTTTATGACAACCCTCTGTCCTTCGTGGGCGCTTCAGCTTTCCAGAATCTGTCTGACCTGCACTCCCTGTAAGTACCGCTGTCAGGCACAACTCCTAGCAAAAATAAAGCTATCCAGGTGTGTTTTAAAGGGTCCATGTTTCATCTATTCCAACCCGTGCTTTGATCTTTATGATTTTGCTCTTCGTCACCATGTGTGTTTCAGAATGTTGCGAGGGGCCAGCATGATGCAGGACTTCCCCATCCTTACGTGGACTAATAACCTCGAGAGTCTGTGAGTGAACTCGGATGTAGCGCTTGTTCCTGCTTGTGTTTTTTTTGGGGTCTCAGAGATTAACTTGTTTTTTTCATTTCCAGGACCTTGTCAGGAACCAAGATATCGTCCATCCCCACTGATCTTTGTGAGGATCTGAAGTTGCTTCGGACACTGTGAGAGACTTTTCCTTTCACGTCTCCTGGAGTAGTTTTTAACACTGTTTTTTTAAACTCTATACAATTAATAGTACCTGCTGAAGATCATATTGCCTGATGGGTAATATGTGGTCTTAACACTGTTACAGATTCCCATTCATGCTAAAAATTGTAGCTTTCTAGAAAAGTGTACACAGTGAGGTATATGGAAATTGTTTATAGACCAGTTATAGTTGAATTTAAAATTGTTGTCTAATTGTTTCTGTTTCTGTTCCTCCATCAGAGACCTGTCCTACAATAAGATTGTGGAGCTACCAGCCCTCCAGGGCTGCGTTCGACTGCAGGAGATGTGAGTTTTGTGAACATGTACATTTCAACCATTTCAGACACAGATGTTTACAGCCTAAAAGATTATAACGTGATTCAAGATTCAAGTTTAATGGTCATTATATAACACAAGATTATATAATGAAACATAGTTTGTTGTTCCCTTTTAGCTACATACAAAAATATAAAAGTTAATGAATAAATAATCACGTTACAAAAATAATCACATAACTATTTAAGGTGGACTGTGGAGGATGAATTCAGGAGTCTCTGAGGAAAAACGCTGCTCCGTAGTCTGGTGGTACGGTGGCGGATATTTCTGTATCTTTTACCAGACAGCAGCAGAGTGAACAGGCTGTGGTTGGGGTGGGTGTTGTCTTTTAGTATCCTTTGGGCTCTGCGCAGACGCCTCACCTGACTGATAACCCTAATGCTCGGTAGATATGTACCAATGATGTTCTGGGCGGTTTTACTCACCTGCTGCAGAGCCTTCCTGTCTTGGGCTGTGAGCAAACCATGCCAGTTTGTGTAGTAATAATAATAATTTTGCTTTCCATCTACAGAAACTTTCAGCACAACCATATTCAAGAAATTGACAGGGACACTTTCCAAGGTCTCTCTGCTCTCCGTTTACTGTAAGTCTACTGAGACACACACACACACACACACACACACACAGTAACACACATTCACTAACTCACACTGGTTGCTGTAAAAACAAATGTTTTATTCCTGGATTGTGAGGTCATTGCGATATAATTTCACACAGAGACCTGAGTAGAAATGAAATCCGAGTCATCCACAGAGATGCTTTCCTCACCCTCACCGCACTTACCAACCTGTGAGTATGACCTGTGTATTATTTTACCGCCTATCATCATAGCCAGTACAGAACTCCAGCTACATGCCATCGTTTGGTCTGTCTGTGTTGTATAGTATTAAATTTCTTGTGTGTACCGATTGTTTGCAGAGATCTGAGTATGAACTCTCTGACTTTGATTCCTACAACTGGGCTGAGCGCGCTAAGTCAATTGAAACTGTCAGGGAACCCACAGATGAAAAATGTGCTGACTGCAAAAAACCTGCCAAAACTCAGGTGAGAAAGCACTTCTGTGCTCTGCTGTCAAGTTCTGTTCTGGGTGGTCTTGTGGCTGCTGGCACTGACTATGTAACTATGCAACATGCCAGGTTCGATTCCAGCCAAGGAATTTGATGTGATCACACATCGCTCCCGTCGTGTTCTGTCGGCTTTCTATTGTCATGCTTAAATTCATGCAAGAAAAAAAAAATACTTAAAAAAATATATATACAGTATATATATTTAACACATTAATATTGTGATTTCTTTAAAGGTAAAAGACAAATCAAGTTATATTGAAATAAAAATATAAATCTCTAATATAAATAAATCTGGTACTGGTGTCTTCGGTAAGTGTATTGGGTCACTTTTAGACATTTAGTGGGCTTATTCTCCACACCATTTGTTTTCAGTGAGTATAGACATCCCCTCTTACAGACTTTTCATGTATTTCTTAATTGTGTCTTATCATTTCACCTCCTAAATGTCTCATTACATTCATAACTAGACTTTCACTAGGAGATGCTGTACTGAGAAGTTTGCAGGGTTGTTGCATCTAAAACACAAACAAGGCGAGCGTGCCAAAATGGTGACAGCATACAGCTGTGCTGCAGAAATTCAAACAAAATAAATTGGACTAATCCTGTAGAGAAACAAAAGTGTACAAAATATATCTCCTTGTCCTCTTTCTTTGTCTTCTGTGACGTGTTGCAGGCTGACAGAAAAACAGAAACAAACTCCACCTCTTCTTAATGAGAAAGCCAGCTGAATCTGTTTTTTGTTTTTTTTCCACAAGACACACTATGGAAACATCCAAATATTAGGGCTAAATATTTGCAGACAAACAAATTATTTATATTTTCCCAGTATGGTATTCAGATTGTGGACCATCTGTATTATTATCAACACAGAACCTCAGCAGGATGTTCACAGCCTTTCTAAATGATTCTTGTTGGTTTGTAGGTCCATCTCTGTCCCTTATGCCTACCAGTGCTGTGCATTTATCGGATGTGACTTAACGACAAGATCTTCTGCAGAGCATGATGTAAAGAAATCTACAGGTGGGAATGCTGCAGTCAGTGTCTTTTCCTTGAAACACTTGGCATGTTAAAGCAACAAAAGATATTGAAAGAGATTGTTGTACATAAGCCTCCAGCTACTTGAGCTTGCTGACAGTATTCTTTATTCACACGTGGGTTGAGTTCTGTAATTTAAAACCATTGTACCTGACATTAAGTTCAGTTTTCTAAAAACATAACATTTGTTTCAATGTTGTTTCAATTTTTTAATTTTAGGTGGGGAGGATGTGGAAAGAATCTCAATGATTATGCATTGCTCTCCTTCACCAGGTAAGCATTAAACAGCTTCTTTTTTTTTTTTTTTTTTTTACATCTTTCATGATGTGTTTTTGTGTTTGACCAAACTTTGAAATAATCTCCAAACTAACTGGCTAGATTAAGTGTTAACTTTAGAATAACCACATTGTTTCTGTCTTCAGGGGCCTTCAAACCTTGTGAGCACCTGCTGGGTAACTGGATGATTCGTTTGACAGTCTGGTTCATCTGCTTGGTGTCGCTGGTCTTTAACAGCCTGGTTCTGCTGGCCACCTTCTCCCCGACACACCGAGGAGCAGGCCACTCCCACTCCCTCACTCCGACTATCTCTCCGTCTAGGCTGCTGATGGGGCTCCTGGCCCTGGCCAACCTGCTCACAGGCCTGTACGTCGGCGTGCTGACCGTGCTTGACGTTGCTACGTGGGGCTCGTTCGCTGAGTTTGGGGTGTGGTGGGAGATGGGGCCTGGCTGTCAGATCACAGGAGCTCTGGCGGTCTTCTCGTCAGAGTGGTCCATCTTGTTACTCTCACTGGCGGCCGTGGAGCGCAGTGTGGTCGTACGGACGATTCTCGGGAAAGTTATGATGTCACCGAGGAGGAATGGCAGCAGCCGTCGTGGATGCTGGAGAGGAGATCGACGCTTCAGCCTGGCTGCAGGACTGCTGGGGCTGCTGGCTGCCGCTGGAGCCTGCCTGCCTCTCCTGACCTCCAGCAACCAGTCAGCCTCTCCCCTCTGTCTGCCCTTCGCTGGTGGTGAGGGTCCAGCTCTGAGTGTTACAGTCATTCTGGTGCTGCTCAACGCGCTTGCTTACCTGTTTACTGCAGCTGTGTACACCCAGCTGTACTGCCACCTGGGCAGGGTGGAGCTGGCAGATCCAGAGCAGACGGGTGCCCTGAGACACGTAGCCTGGCTCATATTCACCAACTGCATCTTCTTCTGCCCCGTGGCAGCTTTCTCCTTCGCCCCTCTTTTGACAGGCTCTACAGCCGGCGGCCCAGAGATCGCCAAGTCTGTCACCCTCATTTTCTTCCCACTGCCTGCGTGTCTGAACCCAGTGCTCTATGTGTTCTTCAGCCCAGCCTTCAGGGAGGACTGGCTGAGGCTGCGCAGCCGCAGAGGTTTAAGCAGGGAGGTGAAGGCTGGTGCTGACAGTCACGGAGACGATGGTGGCGGTGGGTCGGAGCTCACGGACGGAGGCTCCTCCACCCACTTGGGCTTTGACTGTGGGGTGTACTCACAGCTTTGTGGAGAGACAGTTGTATGCGAGCAGTGCGAGGCAGTGCTGCATGCCAGGACCTGCTCTTCTCCCTCGTCCTCCACAGTCTGTAGACACTTAGTGAAGTCTCACAGCTGTCCCACCCTCCTGGCGGGAGCTGCAGTGTGCCAGCGCACTGAGGGGTTTTGGGCAGACAGCGGCACCCCCTCTGCTCAGTCCGAGTACGCAGATGAGGGAGACTCGTTTGTGTCGGACAGCTCGGACCAGGTTCAGGCCTGTGGCAGAGCCTGCTTCTGTCAGAGTAGAGGCCTTCCTCTGGTACACTACTCATACAACATACCTCGAGTCAAGGACTAAGGATGCTTCAGAGCGCCAGTGTGTCTGCATAGATCTCTCTGTCATGTGAATTTAGATGCGACAAGAATATGTAAAAAAAAAAAAATTATATCAAAAGACAAAATGTGCCAACTACCCTGCTTAAAGACTATTCAGCAAGCACTTATGTTTGTAATTACTGTGTTTACAGAGATACAGTCAATCATTTAAAGGGAACTTGGTATGCTTTTTGAACTTACAGACCATTTCCAAGTGAGCTGAACTGAGCACATCATGTTACAATGGATCTCGCAAAAGAATATCTTTCCACCAGTGCCTGCCTTTTGCTTTCGGTTGGATATCATGATGTTCCAAGCATCAAGTGTACGTGTCAAAGATTTTGTGATTTCTCTTTCACCTGTATTACTTATAAGCTTTTTCAATTTTGTTTTATGTCTTGTCCTTTTTTAAAGCTTCTCCACAGCAACTGTTGATTTTATACTTTGATTTTTATTTTTTTACATAAATGTAGCAGCAAATGTAATAATCATCCTAGACTTCTCTGTGTGAATGTAACTTTGAGGTGGTCTTCACCTGACAGAGGGAAATAATGTAACACGAGCAATAACTTCTGCCCTACTGCCTGTGATCGTAATCTATCAGTGTGAGAGGGGTATTAGAAAATGCTTTGCTTTAAGTTACTAAGACTAAGAATGTGATAAAAGTAGCTGATATCACTGTTTTAGCAACAATCATGCTCGTTGGTGGTTAAAGATGTTAT
The DNA here is from genome assembly GCA_037974645.1 of Hollardia meadi. Classification (NCBI taxonomy): domain Eukaryota; kingdom Metazoa; phylum Chordata; class Actinopteri; order Tetraodontiformes; family Triacanthodidae; genus Hollardia; species Hollardia meadi. Next base: position 15,538,365 of record JBBPCS010000130.1, read on the forward strand.
TTATTGTTTGAGGAGCAGGAGTGTCTGGGTGGAGACGATTTCAGGTGTATGAACGGTGGCCTTTGAATGACATAATCCGAGCATTCACCAAAATAACAGGACCTCTCTTTGTTTAATTGAAGAAACTTGTACACATCATTATTTTTTATTAGCCTGAAGAATGATTCCAGTTATTTTTAACCATGTGCCATATTTTCTAAATTTTTGCCATCATGTTGTTTGACTTGGATCAAGCTTTTTGTTTCTGAACTGCAGAGCTACATATTCTATTTGGGCCAAGACACATCAAACCCAACACACATCTGATAACTGAGATATCTGATAACTAAGATTTTATCTTATTATTTTTGGCTGACAGAACAATAGCTGACTCATTGCTCTGTTGAATACAGTGTGTATAAAATCAAAGTGTCCTGTAAATAAAATTGTAACTGCCCATTGTCTTGTAACTACCCATTTACAAAAAAAAATCAAGGGAATAATTTAACATGGGAAATATGGTTATTCACTGTCTTTCTGACAGTGAGATGAGATCAATAGCACTTAAAGACTGGAAGCAGTGGGAAACTGCTAGCATGTTTAATCTATTCAAAAACAGAACAATTAAACAAACTAGATATAAAGTGTTGATCAGTGAGTTTAAGATGTTCTGATCATGTCACCTTTAAGATGAGCTGCTTCCAGACTATGCTAAGCTAAGCTAACTGGCTGCTAGCTGTAATTAGCATAGAGATCTGAGAATGGTATCACTTTTCTCATCTAAATCTGGGCACGAGAGGAGCATATATCCCAAAATGTCACTGTAGAAAAATATAAACTTTGGTTTTATTTGTAGATAATAACTAGTTATATTTACTACAAGAATAATATAAAAATAATTGTAATTGACCAACTAGCATCAAATAAAGTCCAAAAATCAAAATCAACTGTTCACACAGTGATAGCTGACGTAGGTTTCTGGTTAATTTAAAACTCATTATTAAACATGATTTGCTAGTGAGTGACAAGTTAAACACATGAATACCGTCCAAGTTAAACACGTGAATGTAATCCCACTCTTCCACTTCTTCCAACACGATGTGAACGCAGCACGAGACCGGCAGCCAGCTGAGTCAACACCAAAGTTTGAAGTGTGGGTGATTATTATTCAACCACAAATATTTAAAGACAAGTATCTGCAGTGTGATTTTGCATTGAAAGGATTTTTTGGGGGGGAGGTGTTCCTGTTGAGGTACTCCGAGCTCTACAGCGAAGTAATTGTCAACAGTTCGACCGGAATGACTGGGCGTGATGGTACAAAAGAAAGGAAAAGGGCCTATGTTGAGGATAAGAGGAATAATCTTTAAACTAATTCATTGCCTCCAGTGTCTTTCCAATCCAGTTACATTATCAGTGAGTGACTCAAACACTGTACGTTCATTTTCAGCCTGTGTAACCCAGTTTTATTGTGCAGGTCATCAGAAGAGCATTATTATATTGTAAAGTACATGAACATAGATCTGTTTTCACCCTGAGAGCTGACCTGAGTGAGACTTTGTGTGACGAGGGATTGACTGATGTTTGGTGTGCTGGAGCATGACTACACATTAAGGTGAATACACCCTCGGAGCATGTATCCACAAGTGCATGTCATGTGAGTGCTCAGGAATCTAGGCAATGTAGAGAAATGTTTTCTTCCACCAGCAAGACATTCTTGTGTCTTTTATAAAGCACCATATTAATCTCTTGGGTTTTATTTTCTGTTTCCGTGTGTAGGCAATGTCTCGTCTGGGTGTGTCGTTTCTTGTACCAACCAAAATGTCTGTTGATTGTTTGAGATGTCTTTTGTCCCTTCTGGTGCAAATGTACAAAGCTTTTAATAGTTAGGTTATTGTATTTGTATGTAAATTATTTGAAAAGAAAACAAGTAATCAAGAATGGGATGCTAACTAAGGAAGCTACCTCCTCGACTGTAGTGGCGACCAGCAGTGCTTTCATTTGTCATTCTTTGTTTGCCTTTTTGGATTTCTGTTGATGTGGTTGTACATCTTTATTTTAGATAAGTGCAAATTGTGGGAGGAATCTCTGTACTTTATACTGTGATCTCTTTTGTATTTTAACCAAACTATGAAATTTTTGTTTTATCTTTTATTGATCCAAACTTGCAGAATAATACAGATTATGAAAAGAATCTCAGTTAATTTCAGTTCAAATTAAATAGTGTTTTTTTATGAGATCTGCCCACGCTGTTTTGTTCTGTTAAAGTAGAAAAAATAATTATATAAATTGTGAATCAATAAAATTGAACACAAGTAAGAACACAAGCGTTTTTATTTAGCTTTGTGTTGAAATTAAATTGCCATTGTCTTCGTCCAATATTTTTATCCTATATCTGAAATTATTGTACTCGTTAGCTTGTCAAAACTTGTGATTTCACACTCTTGTTAATGCAGCTTTGCCAATTTTAAGATACTGCATGTATTGATTTTTGGTGCTGAAGATAACATAGAAAAATCTGTTCATGCTACATTACCCCCCCCCACACACACACACAGTTTCTTTTTGAACTCTGAACATCAGTCACCACTCCTTAAAGACCCCCTCCACTCGAAAATGTGTTTTTCTTATGTTTACATCCCCTAAAATGTCTGACCTGGACTATACTGACTTGTATCTGTCTGTTTGTGTGTTCTCACATTTTCACATTCCTCTACTGAAGAAGATGTCTATGCACTTCCCAAAAATATGAGAGTCAAACGCACACCAGGCAAGCTAGATTTGGTACGTCACAAATACAAAAGCCAATCGCTGTCTAATTTACAAATACTACTACTGCCAATGAGCCAGTTCCAAACTTGGTTGGCTATCAAGATGTGAACACACTGTAACATCGTAGCAGATATTATTGTACGTTTCACAACCACCAACGCTATTTCAGCCACTGCAAGTTACAAGCTAACAAACAACATAAACAAAACATGCTAACTACACTTACCATTCTGATACATCTGCTAGTCGCTGATTTGGGTGCAGAACAGACTCCTCATCGGAGTCTGACTGAGGCTCAAACACGTTATGGTTGAATCTCTCCCATGTTTCCTCTAACACTAGCCATCTTGATGCTAACTGCTCTTTCACTGGTCAACCTCTAGCGCAAACAGAGGTGGTGGGCGCGGCCAGAGGCCTGTGATTCATATATCCAGAATTTCTCACTGAGGGAGAAAGAATAGATGTGCTTTCAGCCCTTTTCAGGGTTTTAAAAACTTTTTAATGCAGGAAAACCTTGTTAATATAATATTTATGATAGCAGAGTATTTTTATGTACTCTAGAACGTGTCTGGAGGGGAACTTTAAAGGTCTGTATGGTAGGATTAAATGGCATCTAGTGGTGTGGTTGCAGGTTGCAACCAGCTGAACACCCTTTGTCACACCTTTCACTTTGGTTGTGGCTAAAAATGCAGCTCTAAGGTAACAAGGTAACCACTCTTAGTTTCAGGTGATTATACACTCATGAAAACATAATTATGAATATTATTTATTAATATAAAATATATTATATTATATTTTTGCCCCTTAAATCCAACACACTGTACCTTTAACTTTAAATGATGACGAACATGATAAACATCATACCTGGTAGGGGTCAGCATATTAGCTTTTTCATTTGTAGCATGTTAGCATACTGGCATTTAGTTGTGGAAAGGATCAGTAATTACAGTGTAATCCAGTAATATAATATATTATTCTGAAATGTGCCATGAGGTACTTTTGGTTTTGGTACTCTAAGTACTTGTTGATGTAAATATTTTTCCTCATGCAACATTGACTACATGACTTAAACTTGTGCTTCTACATTAGTGGTATATTGCCAGGGTGCGATTTGTGAAAAAAACGGGGGGTGTTTTGAAACGTTTTTACTCATGAAAATAAATCACGAATTTCATAACTTGAACTTCTCCACTGCATTTGCAGGGATATTTTAATACTTTTTTTCTTATGTAACTCATCAAGTAGCCTAGCGCAATAGTTTACTCTAATAGCCTATCTTGAACTTTCCTCATGCGGACACATAGGGGCTGCGATCATGCACAACAAAACGTTTGTGACGGTCCTGTTAAATATGATGATATGCTGCTCTGAACCCTTTTAATTTTTTCCCAGCGAGCTAGCTATAGTTTTCGCGCTGAAATATTACATAAATATTTGTGCTTGGTGACATTCTGAAATTTTTTTGTCCCCACCGGAGATTAAAATAATTCAGCAGAGGCAGGGATATATAGACCAGAGAGGGGGGAAACCCATGCATGCCCCCGCCAAATCGCACCCTGTATATTGCCATTTGTAGTTAAGTAACTAAAATATCTCCAACACCACTGCTCAAAGGGCTGCCAACTGTAGTCTTGTTAAACCATTTTGCAGCTGAAGTTGCCCATGCAAACACCATTTCACAGGGGGATTTTTTCAAGCCTGTTAACATGGCAAGGCATTGTGCCATTCAGTGAAGTTTCCTTTCACTCTCAGCCACAAGTCGTCCTGTCCACCACTGCTGGCTCCTGTCACTCGAGCAGTGAGCTGTAATCAGAGGCGCACCGTCAGGATAGGCAAACCAGGCAAATGCCTGGGTGGAACATGAACACAATGAGGCGAGCATTCATTTCAGGGTAACCAGAAACGAAAGAAAAAACGGGTAGAGGAGGAAAAATGGGCAATAGACAATAGGACAGTGGTAAGTGGATAAAATTATGAGTTACAGCTTGTTGCAACATCTTTTTAAAACAGTAGCTAGCTAGCTATCATCACTACTAACCAAAGCTGCCAACTCTCACCCACTGAGCGTGAGACTGCAATGCAAATGACGCTCTTCACACGCTCTGACGCCACACCTCTTATTTCTCACTCTGTCAAATAAAAATAAAAATAATGCATGTCAGCTGACGCGCTACTTTGCCCCGGAACATTCGGTTGGGTTATCCACTTGCCCATGTTTCCGGGGGACGATCTTTATGGTCACACTGGAAATACAGCTGAAAACACCTGTGTGCAGTGCCCGTTTGCTCCGCTGCTACACAGAGCGCAGATCGCTTGTTTATTCAACGTTTATTAATATTGAACGTGTCGCGTGTCCAAATTGCACCAAATCCGACACTGTACGTCCTCGGATCCCCACCAACACACCCGCGAAGTGTGAAGTAGATCGGACAAACGGTTCTCCAGTTATGCGAAGGACACGTAGATACACAGAGATTCCTGGAATTAGAGAGATTTCGGACAGACTACTGCTCTACATCGAAAAACAATCTGACAGGTGGTGAGTATTAGCCTACTAACACT
>JBBPCS010000130.1:15543774-15560711 GCA_037974645.1 Hollardia meadi
GTGTGTGTGTGTGTGTGTGTGTGTGTGTGTGTGTGTGTGTGCGTGCGTGCGTGCGTGCGTGCGTGCGTGCTTGACTGTTGACAGTGAATGAGAACAGAATTAAGGTTATGATTCTGAAAGATTCTGATTCTTATATTCCAACTAAGTCATATCATGTTGTAATTGGTACACTTGTGTAGATTAAGCTAGGCTTCTTTGCCTGGGGCCCCCCAGAGTCTTGGATCGCCTCTGGCTGTAACTTGGTGATGAGTGACAAATAACTGCTGGGATTGTATAAAGAAACAGTCATGAAATATCATATATCCTGTTTAGCTTTAAAGCGGGTAGCTTTTTCACTCGTAATTTGTGGATTTTGGTGAAACCCCATGTCAAAACATCTGGCCAAAAAAAGGAGGCGCTGTAAGACATTCATCATGCGTGTTAAAAGTGGCCCAGTGACATGTACAAAGCTAACTGGATCTTTTGCAGCTGTATGTTGAGAGGGCACAGGAAATATTTACATTCAAGGCATCAAAGTAATAACTGTCGAGTGATGTTACAGCAGATCCCACTCGACAAACCTCACCATGTGTTCCACATCACCGACACTGGTCCTCAGTGGTAAACGGATATCTAAGCTATTCCAGCCCTTCACACACATCCCACCATGGTGTGCACATTAGGCACATGCCTCACACCTCTGGCTTTACAGGGCTTTGTTACAATAAAACTAAGCCCCCGACAACTCTTATCCATTCCACTGGACTTCTGAGTATCAGTGTTACGCTTATGTTTTCTGAATACCACGGCTGATACTGCTGTCATGATGGCGATTTCAGGAACTGGTCTCCATTTGTGCACTACTACTACTCCAGTATGATGACAGTGACTTGATAATATGACTAAATGAAAGCATTCACTCTTGTGTTTTTGAAGCATAATTTATATTGACGATTGTATGCACACAAACAAATCAAAACACTATAATCCATATCAGCTGGAATAAATGATAAATAAGATGACAAATCCTAAATTAATCTCATAAATATTGCTACTTTCTTTGTTATCTATTTATTTTTACTTCTAGAGTGACAAACAATGAATTATTACTGATTAAAAATATATAAATACTAATACTTCCCTATGAATGAACAGCACATAGTTCAGTAATCCAGTGGTACACATGACACTAAACATAACAGCGAGGATGACCAGATGCAAGATGATAGCAGAAGAGGACAGTGGTGCAAAAACAAAAAGGGATGTGGGCCAAACACAGTTTGGGATGCAGGTGAAGAGTTTCTTATGGCACAACACGGTCGACATGCAGGAGAGAAATCAATCTTCTCTTCAAGCAGCAGCTTGAACCTCTTTCTTCTTTTCGTCTTTCTTTCCTTCTCGAGCAATTTGAGCTGTAAGTCAGAAACATAAGTAAAGATACAGTTAGATTGGTACAAATCTCGAAACCAAATACATATTCAACTGTGTATCACTATTAGTGGATTTTTTTTATTCTTTAAAAAAAACAAAAACAACTCATGACTTAAAATTTTAATAACATGGGGGTTTTTTTGTCCACTTGGGGGCAGCAGAAACAAGGTGTTAACAATATTGGCACATTATCATCTATTATCAGCATAAATTATCCTATATGCCAAACATGTTAGCAAATCTTTTTACACATCCAGCAAACATGGAAGATTATTCACTCTGTTTTTGGTCTCCACCAGCTCCTGAGTGAAACGTCGGACACTTCAGCTGCTCCGCTGTGTTCACCAGCTAGTATGCGATCCATAGTTAATTTTAAAATATTGGTAATAGCACCTTTAAAAAACCCAGCCCTTTAAACATTTTACACTACAGTGAATAAAAGACAATTTAAAGGAGAAATTTGTAACATATTAAGTCTCATCATCAGTATTTGACGACCCGGGAAACCCACAGCGTTAGTTTTGACGACCCGGGAATGAGACTCAACAATCAATCACATACACCTGTAATCCCTTAAAAATGTATCTTTATTTAACATGTTGAGGAAGTAAATCATTGGTTAATATCTACATCAGATAATCGTCTTCATGTTAAGGTAATTTGAAAAATTCTAAAGAGGTTGGTTTGAAGCATGACAGAACAAAACTTTGTCATTAAAGGGTGGGAATTAAAAGATGGAGGAGACACTTAGAGTAGATGGATGATGGCTTTAAGATACATTATATTTAAACCATTAGACTATAGTTATAAATACACGTTAACAAAGTTTGTGATTTTGACCACATGACGTTGTGCTTTTATGTTTATGTTTGTTGTTACTATGGATACTGTGATACAATATATAATATGTTCATCTTTAAAAAGATGTATCAATTTTCAGCTACACTTTAGTTTACAGGTCATTGATTTTCCAAATATTAAAGTTATTTCAGAAATGATTATGTAATAGAGACAGTGTTCAGTAGATATGTTTACAATTCATCCATTTAAATGAATCACTATAGTGTAACCCTCTGAGTGTTTTAGTAAGGGTCAGCTGATGCTTATTGATGTGAACTTTCATTGAGGCTGAAAAGCAAGAGAAAATGAGTGAAAGGAGGATACAGAAGAAAGGATGGAGTGTCTAAGTGGGTCATGTAAAAGAGCAGACATGCGTTTCTGTCCCTGTAACACCCAGCGAGATACTTACGGCGAACCTCCAGTTTGCACTCCACCATGTCTTCCCCGCTGTCGTTGACTGCTTTGCACGTATACACTCCGCCATCGAACGGACAGGGTTTACGGATCTCGAGTGTCAGAACACCGTGCTTGCTGAGCATCCGATACTTTGCTTCATTTGAGATGTCCATCTTGTTTTTGTACCAGGTCACTTTGGGCTAACAAGGTAGGAGAAAGCATTGAAGTATGCCAGGTAAAAAATCTCTAATAATGTCAACATTGCACAATTAGTACTGGTCCTTTACTAACAAGAGTAATCACTCTTGGACACTATTGGAGGGCACTGTTTCACAGAAGATAGGGTGTGTGTGTGTGGGTATGTTTTTATTTGTTGTTGTATTATTCTGTATTTTTGAATAACAGAACTATTAAAGCATGAAAAATCAGTCTTGGCTCTTGACTGCATGGTTAAAAACTCTGGGGGGAAAAAGACAGTGACTGGATCTTGGGTTTGGATTTTTCTTTGCCATTTCCAAAGTCAAGAGTGAACTTTCATGCTTTTAAGCCAACACAGGCCAAAAGTCCAAAAAGTGCTTTTAATGAAATTAGAACAGCTACTGTGATAACGGTTTAACGCTCTGGAAAATGCTACAAAATGGACTTTGAGTAGGGATTTGTTTGTCAAGACTTTTAATTTTTTAAATTGCGATGGTTATTACCAAAACTGCATTCAATTGACAATTAATAATCACTTCTAAGGTTTTTGTTTCTGAATGAATTCAATATCTCAACAAGCACTTTTTCATGTACTGACCTTTGGTATACCTCTGACAGAGCAGCTGAGGGTGGCGTTGTATCCTGCTATAATAGAGCGGTTCACCAAAGGATGTGTGAACTTAGGAGCCTCCGAGAAGTCGTGATCCTTGTGGCTCGGCGGCTTGTATGCGATACCTGAAGGGGACAGACAGACAGACACTTTGCTGCATATACAACAAATACTCAGATTTCACATACAATATACTCACAGGATATAAAATCAGACTGGTATTTGCTTTGTAGTAATGATGCAGTACCTGTGTGGTCGTTGCCCACCTGTTTTCTGAATGTAAGCGCTGTTTTTTGTGATGCAGGGCTCCTGGCTCTGGCCCACAAGGTTGTTCGCAAACACTCGGAAGACATACTCATTGCCCATGATGAGGTCAGACACGACGCAGTTGGATCTCCTGTACTGATCGTAGACTGTAAACCACTCCTTCATATGAATCACACAAACGTGTTTCAGATTAAAATTTTCCAATTCAGTACATTCATTTATGTTGCACAGGTACGTGACCAATTAAAGGAAACATAATGAATGATTTAATGTGAATCATGTTGTGGCCACAGTCTCTCCCACAACACCTCACTTGTCATAATCCAGTGTGCCATCTCCTGCTGTTTACCCTTCCCTTGTGTTTCTGTCTCTGTTGGTCTCTTGTTTATTCTCTCTCTCTCTCTGTGTGTGTGCATGTGTGTGTGTCTCCGTTACTGTTGCCAATCAAGCTACACACTTGCTACATACCCCACAGCTCTTCGCTCCATTCTTTGACAGTTAGTTCAATTTGCCAATGTGGCACTAACGCTATGGCCAAGCTGTAAGTGTTTTCATTGTGTTCATCCTGAACTCTGTGTTTGCTTGTGCTTCAGGTTCATATCCCCCTGTGATCTCTGCCTGCCTCACCTGACGTCCTACCGGTCTGTCCTCCACCCGATCAGCCCAGCTCTCTCTGTCTACCCTGCTTCACCTTGGATCTGCTCTCCAAATCTTAATCTTTAACAAAGCTACGTTGGATTGTTGCAAGCCTTCACAAGGACACTTTAATATGTGCTTCATATGCACATATTTCTATTGGGCCCTTGTCAGACATTTACTTAAGTGAACACTGCTCTGGTTTTAAACATTCTGTGTGTGTAGCAGTCCGATATTCTTACATACACCATTATACTTGACAACACTTTCTGTATTTAGTTAAAGGGCTCTGTTGACTCCCCTGAAACCTATACCTGATGATGTAACTACTAAATTGATTGGTCTGCAATCACTATAAATCAATTATTTGAGCAAATACAGCACGTACAATGAGAAATACAAATGGGGTAAGTTGAGGGGGAGCTGATTGGGGAGTACAACAAACTAATTAGTAATAATATAAAGGCATAAATGTTGATCACATCAGATTTCCTATTTTTGCAATTTCAGCCCACATGAGTTGACATTGTTCACTCAGACAAATTATATTTACTCATTAAAATATGATAACATCCTGGAGATATCAATGATTTGATTTCAAAATGCCTTCATAACCTACCTGAAACTTTGAAAAACAAATGTGTGATGGCTCTTGACGTGCAAGAATGAAATAGGATATGGGCAGATTTTAACTACGTGCTCCCTCAGCACGTTTATATTTATCAGCTGCCGTCTCTGACATCTAACACAGTACATTGTTATTGGTAACATGATCGCCAGCAGTCCCACGCTTGCTATAAAGAGACGCAAGTGAAATTAATTTGATCTAATAATGACTACAGTGAAACATGAACCATTAGCCGAGCTGGGCGGGAGAACAATGTCCCTGCGTCACTGTACAGACAATCCAGACCAGGTCAAGGCTTTGAGGACCAGATTAGAACATTCCTGACCAACACTGTTCCTGGCAGCTCGAGGTGGAGGATGGTGCCGGTCGGGGCTACAACAGGCCCAGAATGCATCACTCCTGGCTCACAGAGAAGACTGTGTGCAATGATTACAGTGTGTGTGTCACAAGGGAGGCGAAAATATCCCTCCGTGTCCATGCAGCATTCATCCTACCACATGTACAGACACAATCATTCATGCTAAAAGAAACTAAATGCATGCAATAGATCAGTTTCAGTGAGAAAAAAAAGAAGCTGTGAGCTATAACGACATGTTGGACATTGCAAATAAACGAGGCCTGACTTCAGACTGGAGTTAGGCCAGGTTCAAATTATTTTCAATTTTATGGGTGTCTCATTGTACTCGGTGTGTGTCAATAAATCTGATACCCAAATGGATCAAAGGGGAATAGATACCAGCTGCGGTCATGTGGGGCCTCATAATCATGATAAGAGAAAAAGGTGCTTTATGAGGTGACAGACGGTGCCAAGTGCAGGAAAAAGTAATTGCTTTTCTTTTTGACTGCAGCTGTCCATTATTTGGTGGTGCAACGTGTTTACACCTCAAGTGTGAGCCAGTGTTTGAATCTGCCTGAGTGTCCATTCGGATTTTAAATCTACAGTGGGCTCAGGTAGGTTTTAAACCCACTCTTTTCAGATTGAGTCCAAAGTTTTCAACCTGTGACCTCTAATGTGACATGAACATAAATTCTTTGAGGGTTTACTACTGGCTAATTGCTCTAAATTAATTTATTTTAGATAATAATTGTCTCTAACATACTGTAAGAAGCTTGTTTTCAGCTTAATGTGAATGTAATATAAAAACAAATGTAACATTTGTTGCTGGGTGTAAATTCTCACCATGGTCTTCTTGTCAGCTTTCTGAATGGTGTAACCAGTTATTTCACTGTTACCGTTGTCCTTAGGTGGCTTCCACTCAAGTGCGACATTGAATCCCCAGACATCCACGATCTTCAGAGCCTCAGGGGGCCCTGGTAGATCTACAGAAGAGAAATATGATTAACTGTCTGCTGGCAAAACCAGTGAATTATAGGATGTTACTATGAACGCTAGAGATTGGTTAAGACAGCTCTCCGTGTGTTCAGTCCTGCTTACCAACAACCTGCAGCATGACATTTGCTGTGTCTTCCACATTCTCAATCTCCACCTGGAGATCGTACTTTCCCGAGTGTTTTCTTTCTGTGTTGCGGATAAAGAGGATCGTGTCCACATCGCTGTTCCTCACGCTAGCGAACTTGGAGCTTAGAGGCTCCCCGTCTTTGCTCCACGTCACCTTTGGCCTGGGCTTTCCCTGCACGACCACAAAAGACAAAGGAGTTGAAAATGCTGTGTCAGTTTGCAAATTACAAAAGGAAAAATGGAACATTTTATCCACTGATAATCCATTTTTAAAAAACATGTCTGTCACTCCCATACTTTGGTCCATAACATTCATGTTACTCAACAGGTCAAGATTTCCCCTGAACCAACACCTTCATTAATTATTGACGACTACATGTTAAAAGTATGCATGATTATGTTAGCATGCTAGCATGCTAGATAAGAACACAACAATCTCTGGCAACACTTTCAAACCAAACTACATTCTTCACTTGACGACTGCTACAGATCTAACAATGCCAAAGGTGCTTTATATTTTTCCTCCATCCTACTAGGCCGAGGAGATACAGTATGACAATATGTGCAGTGAGATGAAACATGACTGGCTGTTGAAACTTGTCAGCCAGTCTGTCAAATAATTTCAGTTAATATATATATATATATGGGCAACATTTGGAAATAAATAGAACATGATTTTAATCCTGATTTTATCCTTTTTTCAGCATAGTTATTGGTTAATTTTAATGTTTCATAAGTTAGTAAAAACCCTCTGCTCATGTTTCACTCATGTTTATATTGTATAAAACAGCATGTTGGTGTTTGAATGATGGTTTCCAGAATGTGTCTGATTTATGTCACCGGATGTACACTGCACCTGGAATGGGATCACAAGGTTGACAGTGTCCCCGACTTTCTTGACGAGAGTCTGGCGGAGATTCCTGGGGAGCCAGATTTTAGGCCGTTCTGTGAAAGAAAAAGCAGAAAATAAGACTGAAAAAAAGGATGTGAGATGTATTTATCATGTCTCATTTGAGCCAAGATGTGGGTGTTGAAGCCTGAGGATCAGGAAGCAGAGAGTCGCCACATGTGTCAAATCTAGAAACACTCACGCATTATCTCTCTGATGGTCACGGGTTGAGCCAGTGTGGCAGGAGCACTGGGTCCTGCCATGTTATGGGCTCGCACACGGAACTGCAGCTTGTCTCCAGTGGTGAGATTTCTCACGATCAATGATGTCCTGTCAGTCAGACCCTCAGTGGCTGGTATCCATTCATCCGCTGTGACCAGAAAACACACAACTAATTGAAATGACTGAGCCTGAGCCTCTAGTTTGTTAGCATATCACCAGATGTTCAATGTTGATGGTGGAGAGAATCGTATGGTTACGGTACTGTAACCCTTATTCTGTAAGCACAGGCGGAGCCCTCTACCATGGCAGCAAATAAAACTTACTGTAGGTGTTTTTTAACTACAAGTCAAGGCATCAGAAGTAGGTAATTGTAGTTATTACAATTACATTATAATGGTTACTGTGAGAAAAACATTAAAAAGCGCAAAAGCCTCAAAGAAAGATGGCGCATGATGAAAGAAGCATAAAAACACTAAACTTTCATCTTGTAGGCCTATTTATTTTGCTCTGACTGCTCATAGCTGATAGTCTTTGGGGTTTAAGATCCACTGTGAAACTTATTTTCGAATTTATTTATTTATTAAATTTATAATTCCTGCGATTGAGCTTTTGTTTACTTGTTACTTTTTGCTTGTAAAATGACACAAATTGTAAAAAAAAACAACAACTGTATTTTATGATGTTCTTTTTTAAAGCTTTTTTTTTGGCATTTGGATAGCTGTTAATATCGAGGCAGACAGGAAACAAGGTGAAAGAAGGGGGCATAAATACTGTATGTAATATTTAATATGGTATACTCCAGCATAGAGATTTTCACTTCCTTTTCCGACACTGACAAGTGTTTTAGGTAATCTGACTCTCCTGTGTGGGCTGTTTGGAAATCAGTCGCTGCAGTTCACTGCGATTAACTGTTTGGTGTATTTAAACTATCATGATAGAAAAAAAAACATCTTTATCAAAAGCATGCAGGCGAGTGGCTCCAGCACTTACTGCCCTCCTTGCAGTACTCAACCCCATAACCCTCGAGTTCAGCTGAGCCGATCCTCTCAGGCGGACGCCACTTCAGCGAGATGGAAGTGTCACTGATGTCTTCGACGCACAGCCCGATGGGCTCACTTGTAGGGGCTGGGAGCGAGGCAGAGGGCAGATAAATGGGCTCCGTTAGTCAGTTAGAGCATTAAATTAAATAAATTCAGAATGTATTACAGAACAAGTGGATGAATCTGATCAGGAATTAACAAATTATGTAACATTAAAAAAAACCCAACAGTGCAGGTTTCATTTCATACACGCAGAATCTTCCTGAACCACCACTAAATTGAAGGGTGAGAGTCTCAATGAGTACAGCAGCAGAGTACACCCAGTCACACAGAAGCACATACAAACAGCATCACATCTGTCAAATGATCCAAAATTAAAAAATAAATTAAATTCATCCACTGAGATGAGACTTTAAGTTAATTCCATTTATATGGTGCGAAGTACTGAAGGACAGTCTGCTGCAGTTCAGTATTTACTGGCGGGGCATCAAGTCAGTCAAGATATTCAGCCCTGGGATCTCGACTGATGAACAGTATAGTTTTACATTTGAGAAGAGATGTGATGCACCGAGGCAGACAAAAATGATTGTGTCCATTTATCTTCTAGTTGCTAGTGAGGACCAAACTACGGTTTCATCCGGTACACAGTAATGAGTACAATATCTCATGAGTTTATCTCATCCCACATAAGATGAGCTGTCTGACTGATCCGGAGTTCACAGCTGGGCTGAAGTCTAAGTGCCTGCTGTACTTTCTGTCCCGCAGGGATGAAATGACACGATTTAAGTGCACATTAAACGACTTTGGGTCATCAGCTACTTTCCACACATTGCTTCACCACAGAAGCGCCAAAAGCAACCGATCAATGTCACAACAAACTTTAGAGGCAGCGACCAAAAGGTCTCGTTTTCAAGCAAAAAGTACATTGCAGTGATAAGTATAGGGACCTCTAATCTGGTTTACACGCTTACTTATGTCGACTGTAAAACTGTAGGGATGAGGACAAATTATAGAGGGGGAGAAAAGTATAATTGACTGAAAATGTCTGTATTGACTACTCGTATCAAACACAGTGGATTCAAGTGAATTAGGCCACTCGTGTGGCAACCTTAGCACCGATTATTCATTTAGCACATCTGGAGCAGAGATCTCCACCAGCAATTCACAACACAACACAAAAGTGGTTCACGCAGTGATTGTAATTGTGTATAGGCTGGTAAGACATGCCTGCCTTGTTTGCAAGCTTAATTACATCCAGTGTGTTTTACTTCCAGGTTTAACTAAACTTGTCCATGATTAGCGTTGATATTGCATCGTATTGTGTAACATTGTCACTATCCACACATTTATAGTTCCTGATCGATCGGAAGCTGTAAAATGATGATTTGCCAGATTCACTAAATTGTATGACTTGCAACCAGGAATAACAACAGTATTCGATCTTCCCGCCCTGAGCATGACGTCAGAGCAAAATGGAC
Organism: Hollardia meadi; assembly: GCA_037974645.1. Lineage (NCBI taxonomy): Eukaryota > Metazoa > Chordata > Actinopteri > Tetraodontiformes > Triacanthodidae > Hollardia > Hollardia meadi. The sequence goes on from JBBPCS010000130.1 coordinate 15,553,848, forward strand.
ACCGTGTGAATATGGTCTACTAAATTTATACATTTTTGTTTCAATAGTTGAGGAATCAGTCCATTAGCTTTAAATAAGTAAGTCTGTGATGTAAACTGCAGCCAGGTTGGTGATGGATGAACATTCATTAAAGCTTGGTTTCTCTGGCAGACCTGTTTATCATGAACAGTACAAACAACTAGTGAAGAATCCTCTAAATGACAGCAAAGGAGAACATATCACCATTCCAAGGTTAGTTAACCATATATTTTATGTTGTTGCAACAACTTGTTGACAACATGAGGACAGACTGAGATGTGTTGAATTTTAGTTGTGGCCTCGTCGTCACTAAGGCCAGGACTCCATGTCACAGGACACAGGCTAAGTATACAGTGCAAGCAAATAATGGGAACAAGTGTCAGAGATCAAGGGCTTCCTTGTGTATAAAGTTTAAACAACTGGATTTGCTTAAAAAGCAGCTCTGGACCAAAAAAAATCTCGTTCGGATCTGTTTTATAAGCAAATAGAGGTTTTCTTTTATTTGCAAGTTCAGCAACAGGATTACTAAACCATGTTTCACACTTTCAAGCATACACCACTGAAAAATGAGAGGCTGGAATATGCAGCCAATTCACTCATTATGAAATTCACATATAAACAACATTAAGTTCAATTTCTATTTCTGAAAACCTACATTAGCTTCCAGCATTTAAAAATGAATAATGCCTACTACCAACAGGCTCTCGTTCAGCCGCAGGAACAGGCTCCACAGGGATCTCCTCTGCTTGGGGGCCGCTTTCTGTTGGGGGGACACCCTCTGCTGGTGGAGTCTCAGCGGGAGCTCCCTCTTCCCCAGTGGAGGCTGCCTCTGCAGGGGCGGCTACTGATGGCTCACCACTGGCTTCTGGTTCCTGTTCTGCCTCAGGAGGTGTCTCTGTCTCAGGCTTGCTGGCTTCCACCTCTGCTGGTGCCTCCACTGGAGCATCAGCTGGTGTCTCTTGTGCTGGTTCTGCGGGTTTCTCTTCCTCCACTGGCTTCTTCTCTGCTGTCTTTGGAAGTTTACGCTTTGTCATTGTTTTTCAGTGTACAGCAGTCCTGGAGCTAAGCTTGTGGTGTCCGCCTCTTCTGCCAAAGGCCTTGCTCTAAACTACGATCTCATTCTCTCTTGCACTGCCTCTCACCCACTTTACTATTGTCTTTGCTGTAGTAACAACAATGTCTTCTATGGAGCAGCCTCCACAGTAGCATGAACCCCTCTGTGTTAAGCAGCTGATCCCAGCAGAGCCATGTGCTTCCAAGTCATTATTTATAGAGATGGATGCCTTGGATAGTTTCCTAATCAGCTGTCTTACAAGCCATTGGCCATCTGGATGCAATGATGCTCCCTCTTAAATCAACAAGTGGAGAATGACATGGTAAATTTAAAAAATGATTGATAGAATAAGAGACAATCCAAACCTGATTCCCTGCCATATAGGATGCTGTCAGGATAGTAAACTAGTACATCTTACTAGACTGGCTGCAGACCCCAGCACACATCTCTGATTTGTTCAGCAACTCATATTAAAGGAAGTGAAAAAAATAGACAATTCAGGCTGATTATCAAGTCAATATCGAACTTTTCCTCCCTCGTGTTTCTATGTTCAGTCCCAACATGACTGCCAAGATTTAATAAAGATGAGATTTAAACAAAGAATTTACAAAACAGCATCATAAAGCAGGAAAGTTGTTCCTTAGGGAAGTACTGTTGAACCTGAGTGAGTAATCAATAGCGGACAAAAAATGTAAAATAAGGATCTGCAACCCTTGAAAAAATGGCTTCAAAAGAAAGTTTATAAAATATGTTTTAACACTCAAAAACCACTTAATCTGCTTCATCGGATCAGATTTGATTTGTAGTGACAAAAACACCCTTCCAACTGCAGTGACGCTTTCATGCCAGGAACCTTTACACGTTAAAGTCTGTTTACAGTTTTGAAATGAAAATGTCGTATAAAAAGCCTTTTGTGGCTCCAGAGGGAGCTGCTCAAAATCTGATAAATTGCCGCAAGTGATAGCACTTGAATCTGCATCACTCTCAACTGAAGACTGAAGACTACTTTGAAGAAAATGCAGAAAATCATTTGGTGTGGTGTTAGAAAGAAGTGAGATTACCAGACCTCTGTCGCCCGCTTCTTAGCTTAAGGCTAGTGCTTTGAGGCTACATACACCAGCATATTACACCAAATCTCAGACAAAATTGTCTGTGGTCCAATTGCATTGTGGGTGAATCAGAATGAATGTAATCAATTTTGATCTCTTTTAACTCTCAGGACCAATAGGAATTCAGCATCTTGCTTAGGGACACTTTGACATGCCCACGGCAAGAGTCGAGGATCAAATCACCAATTCTGCTCTACCTGAGCCACAACAGCCCTTCTTAAAAAGTAAATCAACACTGTATGACTTATGTGTATTATTATCTCCTCATCAACCTGGCAAACAATGTTTTTTTTTACAGTGCTAATTTAATCTGTCCATGTGGTGGGGTAACAGACACACACACACACCCTCATAACCAACATTACTGAAAGTGAGCTGTGGATTATGTACTGTATGTGCAACCTCTATTTTTGTTCCAAAGACAATCCACAGACTTCTTGGATTACAACAAACATACAGCAAACGTGTCCTCGTCCTGTCATGACCACAAGTCAGCCAGACCCCATGTGACTGACCAAACCAGGCGTGACACGACCCCAGAGTCATCAAACATGTCAACTTCATCACCGTCAACCATCACATGAACTGAAATGATTTCAATTGAATGCAACAAGTGGGATAGGCGCTGGTTTAAACTTGTTCGTAATGACTCACCGACTGGCACGAAAGGCTGTGAGGCCGGACTGTGACGAGACATGCCGATGCTGTTGACAGCATAGGCTCGCATCTCATACGCCACTCCTTCAATCATTCGCTTGGCTTCATAGGTGGTTTCAGGATAAGGGTCAAAGTTCAGCCTCATCCACCTGTAGCTTTTCGTCTTCTTTCTCTCCAGCACATAGCCTGAGAAATAAAATTCAAGCTAATTGCAGTATGTTGTTGTTATCAACTAAGCTTGTTAGGTCAATAAAGGAAGATGTAAAGAAGAAATTAAGCCTTTCTTTTTTTTTACCAATAATAGGCTGTCCACCATCAAACAGAGGGGGATCCCACTGGACAACACAAGAGTCCTCCCCCACGCTGAGGATTTTGACTGCCTGGGGAGGATCTGGGACATCTGGGGAATAACAGTGCTTACTGTTGCGATTTTTATGAAGAAATAAAACCCATTTGCCTTCAAATATTTGTTTGTTTTTTTACCACTTTGATTGCTGCTTTGTATGTGTGAGGCAATTGGCAGTTTTAATGCTTATGTCTACTCGGTGATCATAATGAGAACTGACTGCCCTCATTAAAATTAACAGTGGAGCTCCGTCTCACCCACAACTTTCACATTGATATCTGCAGTGTCCTCCCCAGCGGGGTTTCGAACCACAACAGAGTAGACTCCCTCGTCCTGCCTCTCGGCCCCCTCAATGGTGAAGACACAGTGTCCTTTGGTGGTTTCGACATGGACCCGACCGTCTCCCTCTGTGATGACCTACGCAATGAGAATCAGAGCAGAGTTACTTCACTCTGCCTGAGTAAAGTATCTTTTACTCTAAATTGATTGATAGTTCTGTTGCAAAGTATGTAGTAAAGATGATAACACTTTCCAACACAAGCTTTCTTTAATTATTTGGATAAATCATGCTTTGAACATGATTTGAACACACAACTCCAGATGTCGCCATGCAAATGCAGGACCAGTGCTGGACAAGCGTCTGAAATGACCAAGGCAGACGTGTCCATGTACTGATTTTGTGTAGTTTGTTGTTCTGATACTGATACCAGTATCCAAAATGCCTGATATGCACTGATCCAATACCGTGTCATTTATTTTTTAGAAATGAGACCCTGCTACTTCCCAGCAGTGTCCTCTACACCTGTTTGCTACTTAACAGGCACTTACCATAACATTCATACACACTTAGTAGTTTACAGCTGTTAATCCAGTACTCGGTATCGGCTGAAAAAGTTCCACTATGAGGAAGGAAAAAATGGAATCCGAACAACTGTAGTAGTTTGAAAAAACATGGTTATTAATATATATATTTTGATGTGGTTGACAGTAACTAAAATGACCTCAAGATGAACCTGAACCAAGATAAGCATGTAAGAAAAAAAACGACAGTAATTTGACCAAAAAAAAATCTTAACTCTCGGTTCACTTATTAGCAACAGTGACTTTTATTGATTGATTGATTGATTGATTATTCATTTTTTTGTTTGGCTTTATCCCCAGAATATTTGTCATGTTACTTCATTGGCTTATATCATTGTATATTTGAGGACTATTTCACATAGTCACTTCAAGTTGCCATACAGAAATATACTTACTGCCCAGTTTCCTCTGACCTGTCTCTGTCTGAACATTTAAAACATGCTCTTACCTTATCAACATGGAAGGACACTGAGCAACACCTCATGCATTTTTTTTTTTACCTTGCTCTTAGTGATTTGTTAAGCAGAACTATAAAAGCAAAACACATATGATAGCCACTGGAGAAGCTGCTTTTAATCTATTTGTTTTTACTGCTGCAGCCTGCTCTTTCTCCAAGGTTGTACAGCAGTAAATCAATATAACACCCAGTCTGTTTCAATCAAGTAGTTCAATTCTTTTGTGTTTTTATGGCTGCGAGTATTCTCTTTACACAACTCAATCGGTAACACAATTGCAAAGTTTACATAGCATGAAATACATATAGATCGCCACTTATCCACTGGCCATGCTACAGTTGAATGTATTTTTTTTAGTGTCAGCAACAAAGAGGTGGTAAATGTCTTGGAAAAACATGACAGCAGTGCTGTCAACAAACTGACTTGGTTTTCAGAGTCAAAATGCTACAAACAGGCACATATTCGTACGGGACACGCACACTTACTTCCCCATCCTTCAGAGTCCAAGAGGATGTCGGCCTTTCTTTCTCCTCTCCATCGGGTTTTACAGAACTAGCCTATATTTGAGCAGAGCAAAGCGGTAAAAGCCAAAGGGAACAAAGCGGCAATGTAACCTCTCTTTCTTTCTCCTCAACTCAAGGATCAGAACCCTGGTTGGCATCACTAAATTAAGCTGTAAGTAGCATTTATTCAGCTTGGTTAAAAAAAACAACCTTAGTATTCCAGCCAAATTTATTAGCAGGGAGAAAAGCATTAGTTATGAGTTATCAGAACATGTGTGTCTGCAAGGCTAACCTAAATAGCTCAAAATATTTTTGGTGTAATCTCCTCAGCTTGTGTTGAGTCTCCGATTTCAGACCTTACCGCCTGTGCTCGGGACAGACGGTGGATGTGAGATTGGTGTCAGGCTGAGTAATACCACAAGTCTGTTTTACCTTCTCTCCTTTGGTCCAGACCACTGTGGGAGCAGGGTCTCCAGTGATAGGGACATCCAGACGCAGTTTGTTGCCAGCCACCACCACAATGGTTGACTCGGCAGTGCGACCCATACAGTCCAGGTGGATTTTAGGAGGATCTTAGAAAGTGAGAGAAATGGTTTAAATGAGCAAATCTTTGTATTTCAACCGGGGTAGTCTGTACTCTAAAAGAGCATAAGTTAGTGGTACCTTGGCGCGGAACGTAATCGATCTTCACCTCTAGGAAAACAAGTAAAAAAGAGAGTCAGAAATTGACTTAAATTTTGCTTGTGTAACTTTTAAGTGTAAAAAGTCTCAGTATTACCCAAGAAATTGAGTTTTGCGGAAAGGTTGAAAGCGTGGCCATCTGGCACAAAAGTGTAGTCTCCCTCATCTTCTGGTTTGACATCATCAATGGTCAGTTTGTGGATCCTACAAAGGTCAAAATCTTTAGTTTACGTAATGGTGTCATGGTATATATGCAGTATATTTAAGGCATGTGTGAGCATGTCCTCACCTGCCAATGTGGGTGATATTTATTCTGTTGTCAGACTTGACTTCTACACCATTCTTGTACCAGGTTCCTCTCACGTTCTCATCCGACACCTCACACTTAAAAACCGCCTGATCCTTTGCCTTGACTGTGAGGTCTGCGATGCTCTGGTAGACCTCCAGTTCTTTCTCTACACAGTCAGAAAAACAGAGGCTCAGAGTGCAGAAAACAGAAACTGTTGAGGCCTTCAGACTTCAGGGGAGGTGCTATTGCTTGAGAATGCGGAATTAGATGAAATAAGATGATGATGTGTCGGGATAATATGATGAAAAATTAGATGCAGGTATTGTATGTGAGGATAATATGGTAATAATATGTCTGAGCGTGAGGCGTTCATTATCTTTGTGTGGCCTTTGAGTGATGTATCTTAGCAACAGACACAAAGGGGAATAGCTAATTGGATTTATGGTAGAAAATAAAGTGGGAAGATATGAAGACCAGATGCAGGAGCTTCATGCTGTTACTGTATAACACAAGAAATAATGTATTTGGGAGTTATTAAAGTTATCCCAAAGAAATTGTTTTATGGGCGAGATAACTCACACCCCGCTCCTTGCAGTGGTTACAGGAGTTTCACATCAACTCACTACCAGGGAGGGCAAATAAGGCGGGAATGGTATTATAATGGGAGCTCTGCTGTGGACTGAGGTGTTGATCCCTGCTGCACTATGGCAGGTGGTAATTCTTGGCAGGCTCGGTGTTCGATTAACAGGCCAGATAAACTTAACTGGACTGAGAACCAGAACAAAGATTTGGTTTAAATCCACACAAAACAACCCCTGGTACACACACACACACACACACACACACACACACACACACACACACACACACACACACACACACACACACACA
>JBBPCS010000130.1:15577210-15592649 GCA_037974645.1 Hollardia meadi
AGGTTTCTTCCATTTGTTTGGTTTCGTTGGGTAGTTTTACCTCACTTGTATCAATGGTTTAAGGGCAGATGATGTCATACTCTGTGCATTTTATAAAATCCACTGAGGCATTGTGATTGTGGGCTGTATAAATCAAATGACCTGACTTGAGAATTATCCCAACAGATGGTAAGAGAAACATCTGGGTAACAAATTTAACATCTATAACAAACTGAACAAACAACAAGCATGGGTACGTGGTGTCGTGGTGTCTACTGCCAGTCTGAAAAACTATTACTGGTAAGTTTTACGGTGATTGTGTAAAATGCCAGCTGTTGCCTTTTCTGCTGTGTGAGGTATTTTTGATAACGTGTTCACAGTGATGTCAGTCGTGAACACTTGTCATCTGTAAAAAATAAAAGGATCTAAATATAGTGATTGTAACTGACAGCCCTGTGTAGACGTGTGTTTCACAGTAACACCAAATCATGACATGCATGTAGGTGTAATTCAGATTCATATTATTTCCAGGTTTAAATCCTGAGCAGCTCGACATAACATTACAAAGCCACACGTAGCAAAAAAAAAACAACAAAACTCCAAGTGTTGAAAGATGACATTTTGCTTTAAATATAGAATCCATACATTATGTACTGGCCAAATGAACGAGGCTGGCACACTTCAGCTGCAACAGGGCTGCAGGTATCATAGTTGAGGGATTAACTTGACTCTATTTTTGTGACTCTGGCTGCACAGGAAGAATGATGTGCCTTCAGTCTGTCTGCAGCCAGTGTTCACTCTTACAACATCTCATGTCATGTTGTCAGTCATTCATGCTGCTTAATTTACACACCTCTATCACTGTTAAAGTACATTTTAATCACCCAATTTTTGGTTCTTACAAAACTCGTGAAATCGTTTGTTGTAGGTTTGTTGTTATCAATAAAAATGCTACATTGTTTAATTGAATTCTGCTGTTTAATTGTGCTATTCAGCTATTTCAGTAAAATATAGTTAATTCTCAGAAAATATCTAGCTGGTATACAATTTAAAGTTAATTTAATGAGTTTTGGTAAAGCTTATAAACATGAACAGATGTTTATTTAAAAAATTTAGAGAGAGTTGATGAGTATCTAAGATTACATTTTACTGACAGTCAACTGACAAATTCTTGAGAACTTGTAATCAGAAAAAAATATTTGTGATTAATTTAAGCTATATAAAAAATATATTTTAAAAAACGTCTAATGATGATACTTAATAGTTTTAATTTAATTTTAATTTTTTAATTTTAATTAATTTAGGGATGATTGTTGGTACTAATACCTGAAAACCTTTTTTTTTTTGACATTTTCAAACTCAATATCAAAGGTAAAAAATAAACCAAACTCTGAGCTTTACACAACTTGACTTGATCTTTTATGTAATGATATGTAGTTTTTAAATGTCTATTTAATTTCAATATTTCTTCATGTTAGTTGCTTGTTTTAAAGGTACCCTGTGGAGTATTTGACTGTTAGTAATGCTATGAGTCTCCATTCTGTTTCTTCAACTTCAGTTAAGATTTTTTTTGCCAGCTGGCGACAGCAGGAACATCTTGTGAACACAAGACTAACATATCATCACCTTTTGAATTGATAAGGTGAACAGTTGTTTGTTTACACATCCAGCAGTTACGGCGCAACTGCAATTCAATCCATTTAGAGTTGTGCTTCTGGCCACCTGGCAAATGTAAGTCCACTATTTACTCTCTTTTAGCCCTGGTTTTGGTCTCCTGGGGATAATGTGGGGCTCTTTTAGCTCCAGCAGTCAGTAAATATGTGAGCCAAATACCTAAACAATGAGCTAAAACTCACTGTAAGGCTGAGGGAAGCTGCAGATTCAGGTAGTTGTCTGTAGATTCATCCCTATGAGTGACCCCTTTCACATTGTCACATGTTTTTCACATTCCCACCATAGAGAGAGGGGGAAAAAACAACAACTGTGGAGTCATTTGAGTCATTTGTCAAGTTGGAATCCTGCCGAGTGTTTTTGGATCAGTGGTGCATTTTGTGAATGCAGTGATGCTGGAAATGTGACCGTGTCGATTTCACACCAGACGATGTTTCCACGTGGACGTGGAAGAGTTTGTGACAAGGCCAAAAAGGGATCACATAATATCACACCACCGGAAAACATTGAACTAAGCATGGATAATTGCACATAATGCGTTATGATTTTGTCCACTGGCTACGTCAGCATTGGGACATCACATTACCCCTTTATTGCCTTTACCTGGTCTACTACATTGTTATAACATTATTTTAAGCTGCATTCACTGTTATCTATAGATTCAGGGCATTTTACCCTCCACCCAATTTCATCTTTTATCAATAAACTTTATAGTTACTATTTGTATTGGTATATATATGTTACATTTATTTACTTATCTGTATATAGTGCATTTTCATAGTCTAAATAGCATTCTAGATTTTCTATAACTTTCTAAAATTACTTATCAAGTTCATTTTATATTGTTCTAAATGTTCTTAATTGTGACAAAATGACAAAAATTGTGACCTAAAAACACTTTAGTTACACAAAAACACACGACAGAAACTTGTGTTTTTATGCAACATGTAACTGTGACATTATTTTGCAAACAGCGAGTCAGTTTGTAACATAAAAACACTGTACAGGTCTCAGTTGAATGGTTTGGTTGTGGTTTATGGTTACTTCAGAGGGGCGTGGTCCAACATAATAGAATATTTTCTCACACATATTGTAATATCACAGTTTCTGTTTGAGGAGAAGATTGCACAAAGGAAGTATACCACTAGATATCAGTTGCAGCATGTTGATAACACAGTAATGACTGCAGTTAAAGTAACCAAAGACTTTTTGATAGTCATGCGGACTGACAACAGGATTATTCTAATATCGAAAAGTTTGGGTTGTTAGAAAATGGTTATTTTCATGTGTTAAGAAAAAGTTATGAGAAAAGTTTTCAAAAGTAGCTAAATGAGCGGTCCTACCTGCTTTTTTGAGTGGCTCTGGCATCCTGAATGATCTCCTCCACAGCGTGACTCACTGTTCTTTAAAAGTGCTCTGTCTATCTCAACCCACTTTAATAGTGGTACCCCCCCTCCCCCCGCCTCCTTTCATGAACCATCCCACCCCTCCTTTTTTTTTTAGGCCCAGCACAATGTCCAAAAAAAACACAATAACCACCCCCTCATACTCCCCATCAAAGCTCAACCGATCCTAGCAACAACCTGGCCCCCAGCCCACTCCCAGTGACGTCTGACCTCGGGCTATATTTCAACCATCCTTTTCTCAAACACCTCGGCTGACTGATAGGCTTTGACAGGGAGGGAAAAGGATGTAAGGTTAAATTTAGAACCTCGAATCCCAAAAAAAGGATTGCTTTCCCCTCATCTGTGCTGCACCCTGTCAACCTGTATTCTATGAATACGAGAGGACGGTTGATAATAATCTGCTGACGGACAAGGTCTTAAAGAAATCCTTCAACAGTTGCAGGCCTATTAAATATATCTTAGATTTTTAAATTATTATATAAAATTCTACATAAAATCTTTCCTTTTTCAAGTTGCATAACAATACTTTTTCAACCTCACAATGTTCTATAGTAATATATTGAGTGGTTATCACTGATTATTTGTATTTTTGTATAAGTGCCCTGTCATTTGTGTTGTCTTTTGTGTTCCTGTTAAATTGACAAAATGACAAGTCAGACTTGAGTTTGTGCTGTAGGAAAGGATGTCATACACGGGGCAAAAGGACAACTTTAAATTTGCTAAAGACAAAAATGAATGCATAGACTGCAAAAATCCACCAAAATCAACCTGGACTCCAGAGGGGATGTAATTAATTAATATCACCATTAATGACCACAATCTGATGACTATTACTCCACTGTTTAACTTTGCATTCAAGCTGGAATATTAATGCATCTAATGTGACACACCAGCTCTTGTTAAGTTGTATTGTATTATATTGTATTGTATTGTATTATATTGTATTGTATTGTATTGTATTGTATTGTATTGTATTGTATTGTATTGTATTGTATTGTATTGTATTGTATTCAAGGATATTTCATCTTCTCAGCTGTTAGTCATGAGTATCACTTGCACCTTGACCATTGAGGGGAGCTGTTGGCTCTTGGCACACCAGTTGCTCTGTATTTTTATATTCACACACTGCACATTACATTTTAGCATTACATTCTAACTTACTACTCTGTTGTATTACAGTGTTGTGTATTATATTGTTATCAATATTTAAGTTTATTTTAGATTTTGTTTGTGCTTTTTTTGTTAGATTTTATTTACTGCATTTAAAAAAGTGGTTTTTGAAATAAAATAAAGTAATGAAGTAAATAAATTAAGTCAATTACCTCCTGCTTTTGTCTGCTAAAAGGTGTTTGTTTGCTTTAAAAAAAAACTGCTTTCTTCTGGAAAAGGAATGAATTAAAAACTTCATCAAGAAACAAATTATCATCGCTACACAAAAATACAGAAGCAAGTTGAAGGAAACTACAGTATTCAATGCAGAGAAAACTAGCTGCATACGCAACTGCATTAAAGACTATAGAAATTCCAGACATGTCACTTTGGACACTTTGGAGTTTTACCTCTATGAGTGGAAAGCGAGTACCTGTAGTGTGTCAGGATACACAGTCAGATACATGTAAGAAGTGGGTGACAGACCACTTCACCTCTCTGCCCTGTATTAACCTCTAGGTCCTCGCAGTCATTGTTTTCGTGTTTCGCCTCTGGTGTGAGATGTTGGCGCTTACCGAGGATTTTTTGCAACAGTAATATTACACATACAGATATATTATTATTAATGAGTTTTACAGGTGCTGGAAGGCAGACTTTGTTACATTTGGAAAGAGCCAGGTTAGCTGTTTCTGTTTTTGTCTCCTGCTTCCAGTCTTAATGCTAAGCTAAGCTAATTAGCTTCATCAAAGTTTTACTTTTTTTAAACATCACATGAAACAAAATGCATAATCCAACCAGATTTGGAAATGTGATCAAAGATTTATAGATGTATATGTCTACATCTTATTACTGAAAGAATTTTCAGTGGTAGATGTTCATGGTGGTTTCGCTGTATGCGTCAACAGATTATTACCTTTTATATATCACTAAAAGGTTTCTTATGCGTCCTGCTGTGCTCATGCATTTGTGCCTTTCTCTTGCTGAGTCCAGCTATTTTTGATGACTAATGAAATACACTCAGTGGCCAATTTATTCGGCTATAGCTAAAACTAATGCAGTCCTGAAATAAATCTGACCTTTATTGTTGCTATTATTATTATTCCTTTATTTAAACAGGTTGTCTCATTGAGATCAGGATCACTTTCTCAAGAGAGACCTGTGTACAAAAAGATGAACATATACAGTTTATGCAGAGACAGACACACAGATAATTATGCATATTATCACAATTAATAAAGACATTTACAAGGGTGATTGCAAAAATACAAGGCCTTTTAAAATGTTCAAATTACATTAGAGAATCTAACTTTGTATGTTTGTTTTTTTTGGAGCTCATTCCATTTGCATGCAGGATAGTATTTGAACCTACTTCTGCAAAGTTCAGTATGAACAGGAGGTACAACTTAGGTCAAGAAGTTCTGTGACCTGACATGTAAGTACAATATTTAAATTCAACCAGAGAGCAGAGGTAACTTGGTAGTTTTTTAGTCGAGCCTTATAAATAAACAACATGCTGCTCCCTTCTGTTTGTTAAAGAGGACCATCCCACCTTTTCATATAAAGTGAAGTTCAGGAAGTTCAGTTTTTGTTGAAACTGTTTTTGATATTTGTTAATTCACCTTTATGTTCATTTTGGACGAGGGTTTGTGGTATGTGGTAATTGTATTGCATTATGCAGAGAAGTTTGTCTGTTAGTCTAAATGAGACTGAATGTATTTGACCGTATTAGTTTGATGGTTGTTGAATGTGTGTGATGCTCAGAGAATTTTCTTCATACTTTTACTGCTCTTGTTATTTTTATTAGATGTGTAAGTCAAATGTCTCTGAACACTACCATCACATGACTTGTAGTTCCAACTTTGGCCACCAGGTTGAAATTGCTTACACTACCTTGCTGCCTCCACTTGGGCATGGTTTACAAGGTAGCAGCCAAAATACATCAGATATAATGCTTTTTCAAATGTTAATGCCCATTCACAAATCTCTGTACACATTTGCAAATGACAGTTTTGACACATTTTCATAACTGGCCCTGCTGCTTTAAAATATTTCATTATTCAGACAGACGAGCCAAACTGAGCTTTCTCTACTTTTTCTTCACGACTTTAGACGGCATTTACGAAGTGATCTCCAACATATTGTGCTATACAGAAAGAGTCATTCAGGATTTTGTCTTTTTTTTCATACTTTTGCTGCATTCGCTAGTATCTGCAAAAGGATTGATCCCACTTTACAGCAGTAATGGGGATATTCACAGAATGCTATTTACCAGATCAGCAAGGATGAGTAAGCATCGAACAACAGTAACTGTACCTCCACTGTCATGAGTTAATTTTGACATTTCAGCATCCCTCCTGCCTACACATATGACTTTCTCTCCAGATGACTCTTCCCAAGCACCTCATCACTGAACTGGTACGTCAGCTTCTTCTTTATCTTTTTCACCTCTCCAGTTTTGCCATAGTTGCGCAGCGCACGTGCCATCTTCTGATAGGTCATTTTTTTGCGGTTTCCTTTCTGGATTCCCCAGCGATGTGCAAGCGCCTCCTTGTGTTTGGAAGAAAACTGGAATGTCCCTTTGTCTCTGTCCACCCACCAGATACTGTCCTTCATGTCGCCGTTTCTTAAAAGGTCCAACAGGAACTGGTACAGACGGATCTTCTTCTTATTGCCTTTTGGAAACAAAAAAGAGTTGCACCATTAACAATCTAGAACTGATATGCACCTTGTGATTCTGTCACATTCAAACCAGCATAAAGCCCCATTTTTAGTCTTGAAATAGTGACACTCTAAACGGGGTGGGTGAAAAACAATCTTTGCTAGTTCAGATCTCAGACATGAGGCAAATTAGTAAGAAAAAAACCATGAAGTGACTTTGCAGGACAGCACAATGACTACTAAAATTCTGAGAAATAAGCTTCTATGTAACCATCCACGAGTCATCATGTGTTTTCCACATTGTCATGGTGCATTGTGATACGTTTATGATACATTAACTGTTTTTGAAATATTAATGTTAAGGTATTTTTTCAAACTACTTTACAAACGTCAGTCTGTCCCAGAAGTTGATCAAAGTCAATGGTTGAGTAAACATAAAAACACAAATGGCACTGTACATATACATCATAACAACAAAGATTCTTCCCATCGTGATCATTATTGTTCTAATCTTGGTGCTTAGACAGTTTCTTACATTGTATCTTAACAATGTTTTGAAAGTATTCATAAACTAAACACAGTCAGTGCCACTGACGTGCTCCCCTCGGTGCACCGACAGTATTTACAGACATACAGGATATCATAAAGGCATTGTGTACCAAACACTACTCAGGCTCAGCTTTAAACCAACTGTAAACACTGAACTCCGGCTTCGCGTTGGTTTTCTTGTCAGCCAGCAACCCTGAACTCAACAGCTGTGCATAATTGATCAGCCAGAGTTCTACTAAAATCATCTTAACACGTGTAAATATTATCATTGTGTTACAGCTGTTGATGAACACGTCTGCTCAGGTGTTTGTCAGTGCAACAGGCTGGAGGATGATCCCAGTTTCACTCAGTAAGTTGTCTTTTGAAGACTGGGTCTGTGGCTCATTCATTACTAAAACGTGGCACTGTGAACCAACCTGGTTATCATTGTGATGTTGGTCAAAAAAAATTACACGGGGCAGCTTTGTGCACCAAAGCACTCATTGTCTATTCAAAGTGTTGCTTCTGGTTAAAGAGTTAATACTGAAACTACAGAGAAGACAGGAACCTTCAGCCACTGACACTGAGGCCTGCTGTGTCAGAAAGAACACCGGTTCGCAAGGTGCTGAGTGCCACATTAATGCAGTAGAACATGAACCAAAAGATCACTCCACTGATCCTTGACAAGGGAGCACCTCATCAGAAGGTAGCCACAGAGGATAGTCTGCAAATTCTCTTTGTACACCTGCTGGATTATCTCCGCAATCCGGTGTAAAAATCCAGACTTGGAGACTGAGGACATGTTTGTTTATTACAGATGAACAACCACTTCCTTTGAAAATGCATGACTAGCATTGTAAAAGCAGTTGTGCAACCAGTAGCTTCTTTTTTTTTCTTCTTCATATTTCTGGACAACACGCTCAAACTTGTCCCAGTAACACCATCAAGGGTCGGATGGCTTGGTACGGTCACACGTGCACGGAATTAGAGAATCACGTGAGCAAATTTGCGTCTTCCCTCTGCATGGAATACAACATCGCTGAACTTTGATGCAAGTTTTGCCTCAGCAGGCGATGGTCACACCCCAAATTTCATGCATGTGTGAACTTATGCTACTGATCCAAGGAGCTGTATACATCTAGCCACGCTCCATTCATTGGGCAGTATGTGCTCAGATTTTGAACTTAAAACTTCATACCAAAGCAACTGCACACACTTTGAGATTCAAGAATCTGAAGCAAGTCCAAGTAGACTTCTAGATTCACCACGACCCGGATGACTGAGAGTCTTCACATGGCCATCGCAGTTGATGTGTGTTGAAGCATGTGTGTTAACCGTTCAGTAGAGTGCTGCAGTGCTCACCCACTTACCCAGATCTCCTGGTGTGACAAAAGGGATTCGGTCTCTCAGACACTCCTCATCAGACACCTCCAGCGGGGGACTTCGTCCTCCATGCTCCTCATCGTCAGAGCTGCGCTGGGACACTTGTGTCGGATACACGGGCCGAGGGAAGAACGCCACCTACAACAGACAAAGTCTAATTATTACAGTACAACATTTGAGTGACACTTAGTTTTAAACAAATATCTTTTTATGCATTTTATTTTCACTTTAAATCAGCGACATCTGACGCCTTTAAGTATTTAAGGAGCATTTTAAACTATACAGTTTTAAAGAGATTATGTTGCTACTGATGTTTTACGGGACCTAACATTAGACACTTTCTGCACTTAAATGTTCTCATTGCAAGTGAAAGAGTAGGCAACATTTCTCTCTGCATGAGCTGTGATGTGTGGACGCTGCTTTAGCTGTATGCCTGGATGGGCAACATTTTACATTCTTTTGAAAAAACAGTGGTGGGAACCTAAATTCCATGTGTGAAACAGTGGATTTTCACATTATATTCGCACGTCAATTGATGGATTAATACCTTTTCTTTTCACATACAAATACATTCTCCCATTATAAAAATGGATGCTTCACTTGCTCACAATTAAAAAAAAAAAAAGACCTAAAAGCACACATGCTTTGCGAGTTCTTTGTTGGGGATCCAAACAACAAAAACACAAGTTGTGTAGCTGAAATAAAGCATTTCTTGTGTTTTAGTGGGTTGTCGTTTGAGTATGTATGTTAGTGTGTCCCGTGCTTTAAGAAACATAAAGAACACTGAAAACCTGTAATAGTGGACCCAACAAATGGTACAGCATGTGTCAGTGGAGGGACTTCATTAGACACACTGAACACACAATGTAGTCCATTACCAGAAATCTCTGTTATAGTTCACTGGTTCGCAACTGGAGGCGAGAAGCATGAGTGAACTGGGTGAGCTTAGCTGAGCCTTCAGAGATTATTCAGAGAAAATGTTCTTTTTCAATTGAATTTTATTTTTAAAAAAGAAAAACTCTAAAAAAAAATTAGTTTTTCTTGTAGCTCAAAAGATTCACTTCCTGGTTTTTGTCTCAGGATCATAAAAGGCTTCCAAGTCCCTAAATGCTCTCTCTGATTTTAAACCAAACTGGTAGGTCATAAAAACTTGGTGTGACATTTTCACCATCACCATTAATTTACACTGTTTTAGTAAAACAAAGAAAAAAACAACAACATTTATCATACATACATGCACCATTGTGTGTGTGTGTTAATGTGCTGCATGTCTGTTCACATATGAATATATAAATATTTTTATTTGTTGAGTGACAGAAGGACTCACTGGCTGCTGTAACACATGTGGATGTGCCCCAAGGTTTGGATCGAGCAGGTTTTCTGCATCATATCTTATGGCCTCGTGTCGTATGAGGCCGGGCGGGTGGAGAGCCTGCACGCTCTGCAGCTCTGTGAAGTTGGTCTCTTGGAGGCTTTCAAACTCTACTGGGTGAACATGAGGGTGAGAGTGGTAGTCCCAGTGATCTAAATAGAGAAAGTGAGAAACACCTTTTTTTTTTTTTTTTTTTTTTTTTTTGGTGTGTCTTATGATCACCGAAAGAGAGGAAACTCCAGCTTCATAGAAAGGTCATGAATGTGTCTTTAAAAAAGAAAATTCATCTAAAACTTCTAAGTCAAACACAAATGGACTTAAGAGAGAGCTGCTCACTCATTGTGCTTGAGTTTGTATAATTTGAAACGGAGAGAATATTTGAGAGAACAGCCGTTGCCTTTGAATTTGCACTCTTTCTCATGTTGTCCTCATGTTGAATGTATTTAAGAATCAAACAGGAACATTTAACAATAAGCTCCCAGGTTCAGGTTTAACAAATAGAAGTTTAAAAAAAAAAAGTATTTCACATGCAAACCTACTCCAAAATTTAGTTACTTTACACTCATCAGCCTGGATAATTCAGCCATGTCATAACATCAACTGTGAAACTAAAAGAGCATCCTTTTTCATGATCAGTACTTATAGTCTTAATATCTGTTTTTAAGAGTTTTTTAGATGTTAGATATTTTTATCACAAAGACAAGTAAAGCATTCTCAGCGGGCTTTAAGGTCAGAAAAGGCATTTCTCCCTATTTAGAATGTTTTGGTGCAATATTCAAAACAGTTGATTATAAGAGAAAGTAAAGCACCTCTCATGTATCAACAAAACCCCATGGGGCGAAAGTTGTTCTATGTCTGTAGATGTAGCAGCCGAAAGAAATGGCATCTGTTTCCTGTGTTCCATACGCCCTAATGTGGTGCGTTCCAGCTGCACACACTGGAGGCTTTTTATGTAGCCGAGAATACACCAGAAAAGCCAGAGCCATCAGATCATTGTGATTAATTTGAAGAATAAAATGGCTAGAAGACTAAAAGTACAGTATTTTCTTTCAATGAAAACTGAGAGGAAAACAAAATTCATGATAGCAGATTGAGTTCATGGGAATAACATTCAGCCTCTGTGAAATAAATTTTAAAATGTCTTTAAACGTGATGTGAAATAAGTTAATAGAGCAGGTGGCACTTTAAGTTCACACAGTGTCCCCATGAGACAAAGAACAATGTTGAAGTTAGACTCACCTGCCTGGATATCTGCATCTAGGACATAAGGATTATAATATTCTGAAATTTGATGCCTGTAGATCTCGGGATCGTACATTTCTTCAGAGTGCTGCAAGCACAGTAAAAAAAACAGTTTCAGCCACAAAATATCATGTCAGAAAAAATCTTTTCAGTACAGAAAGGTGTATATAGTGCAGACAACATACATGATATCATCACTCATCTAATCCCAAAGGAAATAATAATCCTTACCATCAGTGTTTTTCTCTAAATATATTCTAAATATATTCACGTTTGTAAATCAGATGAGACTCATGAGGTAATATTTGTGTGTAATAATGACTTCTTTTTTTATTCTTGCCATGACTGTTCTGAAACTCTTGAGAAGTCTTGAGTTTCATTTTCATGTTTCTGGTCGTATAAAAGACTCTTACAGTTTGTGTGCTGTATTCACATGGAAGTTGAACTCACATTAAGACATTTAACTTGGAATAATACCTGTTGTCCCTCCTGTTGAGTAATAAAAGTGTTTCTGTTGAAATTTGTAATAAAAGCAAACTATTCAAGAATCTCTGTTCAAGCCTCGGGTTCCGGAAAGTCTCCTGAGAGTTTAAATAATAAGAAAATAAATGATACTTACAGGTGGTATGAGGTAAGACTCCATTCTGTATGGATGCAACATGGAGACCTCTTCTCCAGTGGACCGGCTCTCAGATGCTTTGCTGGCAAAATGCTCTCACAACCTTTCAAAACTTTTGCGGCACCATTGCACAATGTTTCAAAATTTCCTTTCACTCAACGAAAACCAAAAAATGTCTCTATCTCTCTCTTATTGTACAGCACCCACTGATGACCCACTCTCAGAGGCCTCCAGTTGTGTCTAATAAAATTAAATAAACAAGGCCCGCTGTCTGACTGTAAGATGAAAAAGGAACTTTTAGGACTTCTGTAAAATTTTCTGTGGGTGGGAGCAATGGAGTGTGTCTGCTAAAGGTTCCTGGCCATTGATGATTTGTCAGGGGAGACCATGAAACTCCACATTTATCAGCATCTATATGCTGTCCCCTCCTTTTAGCAGCCAATAATCATGAAGGGTTTCCTCATTGTCAGTGTCTCCCCCCAAATAATGTAATAAACACAGGGTACAATGAACTGTTGAATATTTTATATTTCTTTGTTTTGTAGGTTTTATTCATTTTCTTTGCTTTTAAAATATGTTTAATTTAAATTATGATAAGATTTGGTCTCAGTAAAAAATGCAGATGGTGGCATACGGGGCACATTGGGTAGCCTTTATAAGCAGTATACAAGCCTTTAATAAACTGTTTAATACACACTATAATGTAGTTCTCTTGTACACAGAATGAAATCTTTAAGTGTTTATTAACTTATTATTGCAGAGCTGGTTTTATACAGATAATGAATGACAATATAGTATAACATTAAATATATAATGACATAAATATGTCGTCATTGAAGAAAGTTATAATTGTTGATAAATACTGTTTACTAATAAATGCCCATATTCTAATTTCTGTGTACAATTACATTATAAGCCATTTATTTAGTGTTTGTATAAGACTTATAAATGATAAACTGGGGTTTCAAGTAAAGTGTTACCAAATTCACTATTCTTATGATAACAGACTATCTTCACTTAATGTGCTTTATAACCAGTAACTCTGTGTCCAGCGTGTCAATCAGAAGCGTTAAGATGACGCTCGTTAGTGTCGAACTGTTAGTGTACAGTGTGCAGCAAAGACAGAATTTAGTGTGACAATGAACATTATTTTTAGCTGTCAGTATACAGTGTGACATTTTAAACGACCATGCATCCGGATCTGCAGACCTGAAAGTGACAAAAAAGTGTACACTGTAGCAAAATGACTAAAACATGTTGTTTGGTGATGCAAACAAAAGTTTGTTGAGGAAAAACATACAGATTTGTGCAGCAATCCTTGTTAGTATTGTATTGACTTTGATTCCTATCCCTAACCCAAACTCTAACCGATTCATGCCTTACCTTATAATCTTAATCTAATCCTAATTCACACTTTACAGCTAACCTTAACCAGGACCTCAGAAATTATATTTATGCCTCATTAGGACCGGGTTCTGGTCCTCATGAAGACTACTGGTCCCAACAAGGTCGGTGCAAACTGGAAAAGTTCAGTAGGTAAAAAACAAATGAACAAAAAAAACGTGCGCAATCACACACGCACACACACACACACACACACACACACACACACACACACACACACACACACACACACACACACAGCTGGAAGATAAGATGAAGGTACAGTATCTGTGTTGTGACCACATTGAGATAAATGCAGATTATGATTATCACAAAGCAGAGATACTGTAGAACAAGTACAATCATGGGGGGTGGGGTTAGGGTTAGAGCCCCTCTGCTGTAAAATAACTGCAAAAGTCTAAATTATTTGGTCGACTATATGTTCATATGAGGCATTGGGGCAAAGTAAAGTCGCATTCGTTAAAAATGTTGGCTACCAGTTTCTGGATGTGTCCTCACGCCTGTTAAAACTGAAGATGCTGCATATTTCCCAGATGTCGAGATAACTGTCGAATGGTACAGTAGCAGTGTTGCACAAATCTGAATGTGTATTGTTAGCCCTGCCTGTTTAAGAGGAAGACTGCAGCCTTGTGATAACACAATGTGCTAAAAACATTGCTTTCAGTAAGATGAAAATACTAAGGTTATGTTTAACTTCTAACCATGGTCAGTGTGTTTATTTGAGTGCTGAGATCTCGGCTACAGATTAAGTCAAATCCTCTTTAACATACTGCCTTTATGTTTTTTGCAACATGGTCAGGTAGATTAATTAAGCCCCAACAGGTAGTGGCTCTTCATCTAATGCACATTGTGTTATAGCATGTTTAGATAATTCTATCTTCATTTTGTATTTTGATGAATGTGACACCCTGTTTTCCTTGTTAACAGATAGGACCATGTTTGTTACAGTCTCTATTTGGGGAGCTGTTAAAACCACACAGACTGTGGCCAGCCCCGACCAGCCCCGACCAGCGCCATCTTAATCACAGCTGGCTGAGCAAAACTGATGACATATACAGTAGCATTTTCCGAGAGTATTAATACACAGAGTGAGCTGCAGCAAACCAAGCACTATTTCCAGCAAAACTATTTTCAGTGAAGCCAAGAGAAAATTTTCGTTCATCAAAAAAAAAAAGAACAGAAGAGAAGAGAAGAGACTTTACATTTCTGTATACCCAAAAACTCTGTTAAAGTTTTACTCTAATTCAACTTATGGCATCACACTAATTCAAAGTTGATGATTTAATAATGAGGTATGTGTTGGCATTGATTTGATTATAAAACTGAGAGTGTTCAATTTCAGTTATAGTAGTATCACACTGTTAAAATACTCCAAAAAAAAGTCAAGCATTCAAGTAAAAGCATAAAAATGTACTTTAAGTACCAAAAGTAAAAGTACTCATAATACAGAATGGTCAGTTTCAGAAAAATATTTATTGGGCCAAATTATTAGATATTGATGCATTAATGTGCACATGACTTTAATGATGCAGCTGGTAAAGGAGCACATTTTAATGACTGTTTATACTTCTAGCTTAATCTACATTAATACATCATAATTTATCTGTGACAATCTGAATCTGCAAAGTAACGAGTAACTGAAGCTTTAAAATAAATGTAGTGAACTATAGTACACACACTGAAATGTTCAAGTAAAGTACAAATACCTCAAAATTGTACTTAAGAAAAGTACTTTGATAAATGTGCCACTGATCATTTTATATCCAGTGAGTCAAAGATTTGTGACAACTGTTGAGGTTATGCAGAAGAACAAATACTCCTCTCCGGTCTTGTGTTCAAATATATGCACATTACTTTAGGTGCAAACTGATCTATAAACCAAAAAACACCGCACACTGTCGATCACTTCCATTCATTTTGTGAATGTGAATGTTTCTGACATTGGTGTTGGGATTTCTGGGTTTGTTTGATTTCTGGGTTGTTCCACAGACACCGTTTGTAATCTGATGCACCTGAGGAGTGCACAAA
>JBBPCS010000130.1:15606131-15621548 GCA_037974645.1 Hollardia meadi
CATATTCTGGTTTGTTTAACACTTTTTTGTTTACTACATAATTCCATATGTGTTCTTTCATAGTTTTGATGTCTTCATTATTAATCTACAATGTAGAAAATAATAAAAATAAAGAAAAATTATTGAATGAGAAGGTGTGTCCAAACTTTTGACTGGTAGTGTATGTAATTATATATTACACCATGTGAAATATCGTTGTAGGATTGCAAAAAGTAAAGTGACTATATAACAATACACAACTATATTTATATTGCCTGTAAATTGTATACTAGGAGGGGAAAAAAACTTATTACAAACAAAAAAACAGGAAAAGATGCAACATACAGGTATCTGAGTGGTCAGATCTTTAAAATAAAATAGGCCTTTATCCCTTACAGTAGTATACAGGTGTGTTTATTGTTAGTTTGATGTGCTCTTATCTTTACCATCATCCCTTTTTAGCTGTAAATTTGTGTTTGTCTTAATGTTTGTTTGTTTTTTCCTCTATGTAGGCCTAGTACTTTTTCATGTATTTGCTTGTGAACACGGGTCCCTGTGCAAACGAAAGTGCACTTCTTTCATTGGAGGACCCTGTATAAATTAAGGTAGATTAAATGTAGTGGTGAGAACAGAGGTTCATAAGTATTTTTTTAAAGGAATTTATGAGTTCCTACAATTATTTTTAATATCTAAACATATAAAACTTGCCAAAATTGGAGTCTGGCATTCACCTCATGTCCATTAGGACCTAATGATTAAATGAATTGGATGAGTCAAAATCCACAATACAAATCACCAGACATGGAACGACCACTTTGTTTTGCAGCTGTTTTAATAACACATTTCTATGCAGGAAATAAAATGATTATTGTTATGCGGAAGATCAAATTCTCCCCCTCCGTTGCACCTGTGCTTTTGCATGTTTACCAAATCCCAAAGCCGACCATCCAGGCATTACAAATGACCACCCCCACCCCCCATAAGAGAGCGGCACATTCCTGTCCTCTCCATCCCGCATCAACCTGGAGGAGAGAGAGCGCAACTACATCACTGCCCCTGCCTCCTCCTCACAGCGTTGGTCGCCATCCATCCTCTCTCCTCCTGTAGCATAACAGATGGTGGGAACAACATTGCCTCCACCGGGTACCACAACAATAGACCGCAGCATCCAGTCCAGACAACGCTGGCCTCGCACCATCATGCTCCTTGTGCAGGACTGCGTGCGGCTCTGAGTGCCGTCGTGATTCATTTCACGCGGTACCACCACCACCATCACCACGGCCACGGAGGAACCTTCTTGCGACTGTTCGGGCTCTCCATCGAGCGGGGAAGATGGCCGCTATGAAAATATTAACAGGCACGGGGCTCTTCTTGGCGTTCTGTGCGCTGGGGCTGCTCGCCATGGCGATCTGCACCGATTACTGGTACGAGACCGACGCGAGGAGACACCGAGAGAGGTGTAAGAGCTATTCCAACAAGCGAAACGACCCGGGGTACATCTACATTTCAAATCACAACCTCCCCCTCCAGATGCCTCCGAAGAGCCTGGAGAGGAAAGGTAACGGCCCAGATGCTGGTGCTCTGATCAGGGGGAGGCGGCACTTCCTGGCCGCAGCATCTTCCATGGAGTCTCACTGCAATCGGCAGATTAACTCCACCATCTCCGGGCTTTGGAGGAAGTGTCACCGGGAAGGCTTCGACCTGGAGACCGAGGACCTTATTTACAAAGGTAAACAGTCTGGAGGCTGGCTTTTTTCCTGTGTGCACCAGGCCGTGATGCTCAGCGATGAGCTCATACCTAGCCTGGCACAAATACAGGACAGGTACCGAGGCCCACAATGTCCTCTCATAGTATCGTGTCAAAACGTTATAAAAATATTAAGAGCTGTATTTTTAAGAAGCTTGTGCATCTTATCTTTGTCTGTGAATGTCGCTGAATGAACCTCCTCTTGCTGTGTGTGCTACCTCTGAGATGATGGCCCGGTCTTCTGAACATCCAGAGACTGAACAGCATCTTGGAAAGGTTAATGCCTTAAAACAAAAAAAGTAAATAAATTCATAGTGCAAAACAAGCGGGATACTTTATTAATTTGTTTTGAATTTTGGGCCACAGCAGGGAAAAAACAAAATGAACAACAAGGAGAAGCCATATTCCAGGCCTCACTCCTTTATGCATTACCTGGTCCAGACCAAGGTCCCAAAACTGATCAGATACACAGAGAGGGGAGACTGTGTAGTTGTCACATGTTGTTGTGTTTACAGCTGTCTAAAAAAACCGCTTAATATACCTAAAAAGAAAAAAAAAGTCCAAATTCAAAGCATTGATTCTCAAAAATGATCAACTACAACGTGTTGCTTCAAAACCCATCTATGAGTGAGACTCATTCACACTATCTACTTAGAAATGGAAAATACTGCTGCTTCCTGTGAAGTTTAGCCATTCAACTAACTAATGTGACATTAAAAAAACAACAACATTTTTATAAAATTAGTAAGGCGAGGTTGTAGGGCTCTGGATTAAAATCATCTCCAGTATAACACCTTCAGGTGTGCTTTTAATGTATAAAATCTGCTCATCTCCACACACAGTGTACATGTCAACACAGTTGTGTTTAACTGACTGTATGAACACATGACTGGAATGTGATACCTCTGCAACACATTTTGAGGCTGTAGCTGGTACAGATATGTAAAACGGTTGCATGCAGTATTTGACTGATTAGCAGCTTCACAAAGGTAACATTTGATGCAGTGCGACGGCATGTGCACGATGTTACCTGTGCGGCCACACCTTGTACTTTATATGTTGATAAACTACTCCAAAATGTTGGTCCTTGACTGCTATAAAACATGCATGCTACTATTAGCTCCTGCACCTCTGGGTTATTCAACATAAGCTCCACGCAGCCAGAATGGAGGCGCAGATTAAAATTTGCCTGAATTTATTTATTATTAGTTTTAGTAGCCACATAAATGAATATATAATCTATTGTACGTTTATGTAAGTTGATTCTTAAGATCGCATTTGTTCCTTTTTGATAATTAGTTTTAGGGTCAACAGTGGCGTCAGTATCTGAGCAATTTGATGTCGCGTATTAAAACTGTTTTCAGGATTATTTTTAATCTGCCGCTGGGTTTAAAGAGCCAGCTTTTGTAGAAATATGTTGGAGAAGTTTAAGACAGAGTGAAACAGTTGACTACATAAACTTGCACATTACACAAGTTGATACACATCAAAGTGATTTGACAAACACACATACAGTAAATGGACCTAATAGAACAACATGATGGTTCTGAGGTTCAGAGCTACTGAACTACTCACGCAGCTTAATTGTGATCATACTCGTCAGTTTGACAAGCAGGTTGACCACGTTTCAATGAAAGGTCAGACATCAACAATCAGGTAGCCTTTTTTTGTGTGTGTGTGTGGGATTCCATATTTTAAATTAAAGTATGTCCATGTACTTGCAGATAAACACGCAGCCTTCAAGTGATGCAATTCACAAAACTGTGTTCAGAAATTCACTTCTAAAGTACTGTTAATTGTGAACTTTGCACAGGTACAAAGGTGTCCGATGTTCATCTAATCATGACAGCAGACTTCATGGTGATGGCAGTTAAACCATTCCTGCTGATGTGGACTCATATAATTAACACTTATGATTTTGAACACACTCTCCTGATTGTTGATCTTCGCATTTTATTACGTGTTTAAAAGTGCTGATTTGATGTGGACAGGCTTGGACTTTCATTCAACACAGTCCTTTCACAACCCACACAGGTGTCTCACTCACTTATTTAGGCTGATTAGACCATTACTCAGTTTAAAAGTGAGCAGAGATATTTCTGGGAATTACATGAAGTCACCAAATTCAATGATAAGAAATATAAAGATGCACTTTGTCCCCCCCCACGATAGGAACTACAGAAGATGTCAATGAGGCAAAAATAAGTAAAATTACTTGTGTGGATCTATAATAGGTGTGAGGGAATTTAAACTTTTGCTAGGTAGCCGCCATTCTGTCAGACATAGTGATTAAAAGTGATTAAAAATCGTATGAATTGTGATAGTTGAGTCTTAACTGAGATGTGAAGTTACGCTCCTCTTGTTTGGTGTGCTTAGTATGGGGAGCTGAAATCCTAGTAAAAGCGCTAAGGTTTTTTTTGGATGTGATCTACTTACACCATGAGTCAAAGGTGTCATGTCATAGTTTCCATTTTACACATCAGTGTAATGTGTGGTACAAGCGTTAGATGTACCATACAGTTCCACAAACATGTTGGCTGTTCTATACGTGCCACATCTGTCCATGTGCCAACCGTGAATGTAAAGCTCTTTCTTCAATAGTAGCCTCAACAAACAGGCGTTCAGATCAGACCCTTGAAGACCACAAACCCGACTCTGAGAGGGAAAGAGTCTAAAAATCAGAGATTAACTAAGTTTGACAAAGGTTTGTATAATTGTATTATCACACATTGATTTGAATTGAAATTATTTAAGTGACTATTTGCCAGGAAATTGAAACTTGAAGTTGTTGGTTGTATCCAAAAGTCTTTTCTGAATGTATCGCACTGTGAACACCTATTTTGAAGGCAGTTTATTGCCATTAAGTCAATGTGAAGAGTTTCACTTTAAACAGGAGTAATTAAAGTTCTATGGAGCCTTTGGTAGAATAATCCATATTCCATATTGTTTCTTAATCCCTCTTAATAATGATGTAGGAGTGATTAGGAACATAAGGTTAATAAGGCCATCTCAGTAAATTAAAACTCGGTGAGGGTGTAAAATAGATATGCAGCTTTTCGACCATGTGTGTATCATTTCATAATCCCACAAATGGGGCAGCGGTTCGCAATGAGATTTTTGAGAATTTTCTTCTTTGTCTCCCATCATTTTCTTTTTGCCAGGAATAATTCAAAGATGTACCCCAGTCAAGTATCACTACTCTTCATCAATCCTACCACGAAATTTACCCGTCAACATCACAAATACCATACGACAAGACGAGTGGCATGCACTCCGTAAGTCTGAAAGTGTCTTATTGACTTTGTTGGGTTGGTTGGACTTGCTGGTTTTATCTGATTAGTTGGTCTTTACATCTTTTGTTTTTATTTGCTTTTAGTATCTTCTCTTTGCATCTACTTTATCCAATTAGTAATAAAAAGATAAAACAAACAGAAAATGCTGAGAAAATCAATGGTCTACCATCTGGTAATGGTCGTAATTTTAAGTCTCTCTTTGTTCAGTAACAATTTGAAAATGTTATCCTCTACACAAGCTGCCTTTACATTCAGGGGATTAGTTGACTCAGTTTTCTAAGTATATGTGAAATTTGGCGTGCCTCAAGGCAGAATTTTGGGCCCCAACTTATTTTAATTTAACACATTTCTCCTATAACACCATTCGCTCTGCCACAGTCACTCTATATTTTTTTAAATTTTAGAATAAACCAAAACAGTATTTCTGTCTTGATTTTACAATTTCAAAGACATTTTTTTTGAACAGCAGAACCTGTAAAAAAAAAAAAAAAAATGCAAGCGTTTTAAATAATAAATAAATCTGTCTTTTGTCTACAGTTACAGTTACTTGATTTAGAAGAAATTAGGCTGAAAAGAAAAATATTTAGCTGGGATTAAAAAAAATGTCTGGCTCTTGCTCAAGAGATGTGTTCACATTGTTCTGTAATTATGGATTTGGTGACACTTTTCAACAATGAAAAGGTTAACATCGGTATGTTCAGGGAATCTGTGCTTTGTCAATATAAAGAGCAGTGGATTATTATATATGCATAACTGGAACATGTATGTTTTGCATGACGGTGTTGTGTAATCCCTCGTGGGATGGGCTAAAAATGGCATGACACAGAAATAAAAATAAACTAACTAATACTAATTACAGCAGCCACGTTGCATTTTGCTATAATGCTAACCTCTAAACAGCAGTTCCCTGTTAATTATTATTAATTGTCTGAAAGATAATATACTCATTACTTTCAAGGCACAGCTGCTCCTTGTTCGTGAATATATCACAGACCTTATCAGACCATCTCTCCCACATCCAGCCTCATGACCAGAGGTTATCAAGTCATCACTATTAGGGAGCCACTGGCTTTGAAACGGCCTATCTGAGGACATTATGTTGGACGGATTAGTGCCCTCTTTTAAACCTCTTTCTCTCTCTATCTTGGATTGGCTTGTATTTCCTGTCCTTGTTGAAAGAGAGAAGGAGCTGTTTGGATTGCATCAGTATTGCATTGAACACAATATACCAAAACATTCCTTGTCTGATTTATGCATCCCTGTACTATGTGCTGTCTATACTTAGTGTTTATATCATCATCATCCATTGCAATTTTATGATCTATTGTAGCATGTTCGGGTAAAGCTTTTAATTACCGGCCCTTCATTTTTGAATAATTTCCAAATCGGTTATTTTGGACAGAGCTATGTAATTTGGTGCCAACTATAAGGAATATGAAGAGTACACTTCAGTCTTTGTGACCTGCAGGTCAGCTGAATATGCAAAAATCTGAAATTGATCTTCAGATAAGCATTCTTTCAAGGTCTTCTTTCAAGTTCTTCCTATTACCTTTTCAAATTTACCTTAACAGCATGGTGCAGACACATAAAATGGAGCATTAGTCTCACTGGTTTTCAATAACTCTTTAACACTCAAATT
This sequence comes from Hollardia meadi, assembly GCA_037974645.1. NCBI lineage: Eukaryota > Metazoa > Chordata > Actinopteri > Tetraodontiformes > Triacanthodidae > Hollardia > Hollardia meadi. Next base: position 15,612,790 of record JBBPCS010000130.1, read on the forward strand.
AGAGTAAATAATACTCGTGCCTATTAAGGCTTGAATCAGGTTTTTGGGTTGATCACACTTTTTCTGCTTATTTTATTTTTATTAATTAAAGTCATTCTAGAATAATTTTCAAATCGCCTGGTTGGTCAAAAACATTTCAGCGAGTTGGATTAATCAAATGAAAAGTTAACGCTGCAAAAATAATTTCCTATATTTATTGAAGAGTAAAATATGAAGGCAATATTTTTATTTTCTTACTATTTTTTTTTTTAGCATATTGTGACATATGGGACTTCTCCATGGACTTTTACTGTTTTGTTTTATTTACTTGTTATTTTCTACTGTCTTTTTAGCTTATGTAAAGTGTCTTTGAGTGTCTTGAAAAGCGCTATACAAATAAAATGTATTATTATTATTAGTATTATTATTATTATGTGCCCATTGCATAAAGCTTTTAGAGAAATTACTCTTCACAACAACCTGGTGACGTTTACACCTTTGCTTGCAGATCTAAGAAGAATGACGGCTGGCTTTGTTGGCATGGCCGTGTCCATCATTCTTTTTGGCTGGATCATTGGAGTGCTGGGATGCTGCCAGCAGCATGACCTCATGCAATATGTAGCTGGGCTACTCTTTCTCATGGGAGGTACTGTGAGAGCATATATGCTCCCGTCCACACACAAACATGCAGGCAAAATCCAATTATATTCAATTTCTGTATTTATTTAGTGACAGCAGAGAGCAGCATGCGATAGTAGATCAATGTCCTGCAGTAACATGATTCCCGTCCTGCAGTAAGATGCACAGCACATGTAGGAAATTCATAATGGAACTGGAGCCCTTATAAATCACTGCTTGTCTCTTGTGCTCACACAGGAACATGCTGCATCATCTCCTTGTGCACATGTGTGGCAGGAATCAACTTTGAGTTATCCCGCTACCCCCGCAACATGTACGGCCTCCCTGAGGACATTAGCCATGGCTATGGCTGGTCCATGTTTTGTGCCTGGGGGGGCCTCGGGCTCACTTTGCTGGCTGGCTTCCTCTGCACCTTGGCCCCCTCCCTGAGCACGCCCACTCGCACGACCCACAAGCCGAGGCAGGAGAATGGAACCGTGTGACGGATGCGTCATGAAGCGACTGACCCACCGAACGCACAAACCACACCCTTCAAACCTTGATGTTTAACTCTGAAACAGTTTTTGTCTGATCACCATGTACACCGCCCTCGACATCTCCATCCCCCTTCAGTGTTCAGTGTGCCTGAGAAGGAGCAAAGTAACGACAAACATCACACACCTAAAATTGAAAATACCTGCAGGACCTCCAGGAACACCAAGAGTAACACCCATAGTAACGTATGTCATGGGGCGTGGTTCTCATAGCACAAATACAACCGTTTGTTTTTTTTTGGTTCAGATGTTTGACATGCTGACTTTGTGGTGATCTAAAGGTGACTGTTTTCTCTGAGGAGAATTTGTCTTAAAATGGTGCTCTCTTAAATACATAAAGCCACATACACTCCCACACAGCACACACACACACCAGCACATGCTTTTCCGCACGTGCTCAATTACTCCCGATGAATCATGGGAGAAATCCTCTAAAAGGAACAAACATCAAGCCAGATCATCATGTCAGCAATCTTCTTTCAGTCGAGTGATGTGTGCTGTGTTAATGTTCGTGATGAAAAAAAAAATAAAAAAAATTCTGGCATTAACTGCCCATTACTTATCTTTAGGGTCGCACACTAACTGATATTAAACATGAGCCCCGGGGGTAACGTCTGCAGCCTCTGCAGAGCACAAAAGGCATCTAGAAGCGTGTCAGTAAAAAACAGAAGTAAATTTGCATTGAATAGCAAATAGTTTGATGCTTCTTTAAAGATTCTATATGTACAAATGCATCTCTATGTAGATCCAGATCATTGTTTGTGTAAAGTAGGTTTTGAAAAAAGTTTTTGTTTTTTTCCCAGTTTGTTTCGAGGTAACGATGGCTGACAGTATTTAAAGGAAAAAAAAGTTACAGGATGGTGCTGGGAGCATGAATCCATTATTGGATTCAGGAACATAAAGGTATTTTGTGGTACCAAATTGACAGACCCGACCCGGTCATTTACTGACAGCTGAGTCATAACCTGACAAGGGCAAAACAAAAGAAAAACTGTGAAGGAAGTAATTTTTTGCTTCATTGTTTACCAGCAATATTGGTCAGGATCATTGACATAAATAAAGATGGACGCCGCGTCTCCACTTCCTCCCACTGTACAAAAATGAAGCCAAAATATCCTGGATATGAGCGCTGCCATCTTGCACTGGTGACGTCATTTGGAGCCAGAGTCAGTCACGGGTAGCAGAGCCGCAGTATCGAGTTCCCGCCCAATCACAAGCACGGTTCAGCTGTCATTCCTGATGTTTCACCCTTTTTTTATAGCATCAAATAACTAATTAAAACCAAACTGATCAGAAAAATGAACACTTGAACACACATCAGCGTGATAAGAACTAGGCTACCTTAAACAACAGACACCATCTTTGGGAAAAATTTATTTGAGGTGTACTTTGAGTTTGTAATTTGGCCCATGTCCAACTTGATATCATTAAGGGGGAGGGGTTTGTGACCTATACTGTAGCCCACCACTAGGGGGCGATCAAGATATTTTGGCTTCACTTTTTGGGGAGCTCTCATGTCGTCCATCTTTATATACAGTCATTGGTACAGGAGTTTTACACAACACTAGCAAGTTGAGCCGTTTAAGAAAGAAAATGCAATTTCAGTGATCCCACTAAACATGAAAGCACAAGCTGCGCTCCAAACCCTCGCTTAGTACAGTAACATATCACAGTTTGGTTGAGGGCCATTATATCTTGATTAAAATCCGGCTCCATAACAACTAGAAAAATGAAACAAGCAGAATATGGAACATAATTTATGTAATGGACAGAATTATCCCACAATGCAATGCACTATGAAATTGGCAGAGCTGTTCACTCAGATAATTATATAGAGAGATAGAACAAAAAAAAAAAACGATATGGAAGTTGGTGCTGTGGAATCTTGGAAAATAAAAAAAAATAAAACACAAAGGTAAAGAGTAAGTAATAAATCCATAAAACCTGGTTGATTTTAAAGTACAAAATTAACTGCGTCATTCCAAATTCACAGTTCAACTGATGTTGGGGACACATCTTGTATCACTTTTTTATCAGTAAAATGCGTATTTATTGTGAACTTAATACAAAATGGTACATTGTACATTATGTTTGCGAGAGGGACATTTTTCATTGACTTTGTGATTTAATCATTGGATTAAAAATACCTCCAAATCTGGTGTTGAAAAAGCACAAATAGTGATTTAGAAAGATTCTTGACTGCAGTGGCGTGCGATATCTAAAAGCTGTATTCCAAATGCACACCGTATAGTCATTGTGTGTTTTATTGTGGTGCGTTCACACATAGAAAATGACAAAATGAAGTACACTTAAAATTCAAGTATTTCAAGGCTTGATTTTCATGTGTTGTGACACTACTGACCAACAATTACAAAAGCTGATATATTTTTATTTAAATAGACAACAGCTTGTTTTGAGTGGTAGTAAAAAGGAGTAAAATAGAGTTAAAATAATGCAATAAATTCTTTGATTTGAACATTTTTGATTTAAAATTGGAAGTGTTATTTCAAATAAACAGTTTGATTGATATGTGTTACACACCTTGAATTGTGTGTCATTAGCACAAATCAGTAAAATAAACCAGTTTCTGTGTATTAACTTACAAAATACCACGTGGGCCACGTGAAAAGTTTTGAAAACAGGGTGTAGCAGGTAGGACTTTAATTTGTTCAATGGGGGTGGGGGGGAGTAATAATAATAACACAGCAGCCAATTTTAAATTTGAATTTTTCCCAGAGTTATTAGAACTGATTTATTTTATTTTTTTAAAATTCCAACTCACTACAACTTCATGATACAAGAACATTACAGCCGTGTGTGATGAAGTTTTTTATGAATGTTGATTGCTACAGATGGGTCATGAGATATTCTATCAGCTTTGTCAAATAACTTAGAAAAAAAGGTGTTATAATGTATATTAATAACACTGTGCGTGATGTTCAGTCCTTTCACCATCACCATTAACCACCTAATGAGGCTACCACTTTTCAGAAGTCGAGGAAATGAACTGAGGCATGATTGAAAACTGTATCTTCAGTGTCTTGTTTAATCTTTGCACTTTGCTGGGTCTCATAAAAGGTTGTGAACCTAAAGTCTGAGCAGCTGGAGTTATACTTTATATAAGGTCACACATGGGAGCAAAAGATGGTCAGAGCATGTAATAGGAGCCCTGTTGTGTCTCACAACGAGTCATGGTTTATGCCATGTTGTGTGTTTAGGGTCAGTCAGTCTATAGGCTCTTATTGTAAAAACATTTAAATGCCAGAAAGAAGGACATACTATAAATGTAAAAACATTTATATCTATGGTCACTGACTCAGTTGTCAGTGTATTTTCTGATGTCCTGGGAATCACAGAATCCTGTTTGTTTAAGTTTTGGTTTTTATGAAATTTTAAGTTCACACCCGAACTGATGCGAAGCAATGTCAGTATTACTGTAAGCAGTAAACTGTAATGTATAAGTACATGGTGCAAGTATAATGTGTTGCTAGGACTAAAGCACAACTGCACGCAACTCTTACAAGTTTTTCGTGTATTATTGGTGGGAAAATATGACTTTTCCAGTACTGATGTGATATTACAAGCAAAAATGTTAAAAGCACATGTTTACGCCCCCGTATTTCAAATCGTAAAGAACACCAACACATAACGAATGTCTGTATTTTAAAACTAAGATTTTGTCATTAATTGGACTGAGTTGGAAACCACCAGAAGAACGGTAGCACACAGTAGCAAGTTTTACAAAACATTAAGTATAATGTACTTTAGAGAACGAATGAGGTCAGCACAGTGCAACAATGTATTTGAAATCGTTGTAAAAAAAAAAAAATTCTCAAGTGGCAACTTCCTGTGTTTCATGAGGAACTGAGAAACGCACTCTGTGCAATGAGAGATGCCCTGTGAAAACGCCACCCTTTAAAGTGGCACTTGTTTCCGTAGCACCGCTATTATTTTCTACAAGTCATTTATACTGGTTCAATCCACTGCAGATGTTATGTGGGGACTAAAAAGACATTACAGTCTTGCATGATCTCATTACAGTTAGTTTCTTTCAATATATTAAAACTTGTGTCCATTTTTAATTTATTTATTTTACTTAAATAAAATATGTCATTGCTAATGAGTTGTGCGTGACTTTCAATGTTTATATTTGTGCTCAAATTCTGCAGGTTTGCTCTTCAAAGTCGCACACTTGTCTGAGAAACTTCCCCCTTTATGTTTCTTTTTAAAAGAAAAATCATAAATCATAAGTGACTCTTAAAATCCTGGTGTTGGGGCAGAAATGTAAAAAAAAAAAAAAGAAATCTGTGGGAATGAGATATGGAGTTAACCAAGTTATCCGACTAAGAGATGAATGTCCATGAGAGGTGAGACACGATCAGTCTTGACAGCCCCCTCCTACAAACAAGCATGGAGGTGATGCTTGGCCTTTTGTGACTGAGGACATGGTGCCATCTAGAGGGAGGACTTCATGTTCTGTGTCTTTGCCTTTTTTAAGGCTGTGGTAAGAGATTTTTATCTGCTAATGGCCCATAATTTAAAAGTAAATGAAAAACAAGAAATATACCAGTTTTTTTTAATCCATTGTGTAATAAAGAATGTAAAATAAATGACAAATTATGACACACGATTAAAACAAAATGTTATATGCTGTAATTTAGGCTCTGCAGGATTTTCACTGTTTTCTAGCTTTAAAACAGCATTTAAACATTTTTGAAACAAGTTTGTTCCAAACAAAAAAGTTTTGTTCAGTTAAAGGAGAAATACTTAAAATAATTCCATACATTAAAAGTCACTATGCATAGATTTATAAAACTAAATACTAATCAAACTGCTGCTAGAACTTAGGCATCAATATATATATTAAAAAATTAAACTAAAGTACCATGATACATGAACACATTGCATGTTTACTAATTAAACTACAACAGTACACATGTATAACTTAACTCCAATGACATTACTGCATAAAGTACTACACAAAACCTTCCCTTTAAATACAATTTGATGATCATGATGACTATGATGATTGCAGCTAACATTTCTTTTCCTGCAGATTATTTTATTCCACCAACACTCGAAAAGTCCAGATATTCAGTTTAATATCATATATGACAGAGAAAAACAGAAAATCCTCACATTGAAGATGAAACCAGCAAATGATTTAATGCAGAGTGACTGAAACGATTCATCGATTCATTAAAATTTGCAAACATAGACTCATGTAACTCCACTGACAAGAAAACTGTTAGAAACAGTTGGATTTCCTTTTAAACTTGAGGTAACAGGGATTAAAGCTTTACATTAAATCATTAACCGTGTACAGTTCGGTCTGATTAAGTGAAATGTTCACCGCTGCTCAGAGCCAGAAGCAAAAAAATGAGCAATTTGAGAGTCTACTTCTTGCCACGGTAATGGGCACCGACCACCATGTAGCTGTCAGGTGAGATGTTCAAAGCGGGTGGCTTCACTCTGTCCCTACAGACCTCAGACCTACCAACCGGTCCTCCTCCTCGGCAGGGGTCATGTTTCTGCAGGTAACTTATAAAGGTCTCCCAGCCTCCGCCTACGCGCACCATCACATGGCGCTCATTCAGCATCTGCAGAGGTGACACCAGACAGCACAGTCAGGGAGGGAATGCTGGAAAAAAAAAAAGTGCATACATTTTCTGGCTGATATATTGCCAGGATGTTTATGAATTCTCAATTATATTAAAAGCAATCCCTCCCTGCGCGCGCACACACACACACACACACACCTGACAATCTAATATTCACAAGCTTCTCAGCTCTAGCTATGAAAGGCAAATGATCTCTCGAGTAGCTTTGTCAAAATCTCATTAAACCAAATGAAACAACACCTCGTGGCACCAGCTGAGCACACACGCAGGACTAATCCACATATGGACATGCACACACACACACACACACACACACACACACATAGTGACGCACAAAGTCTCACCCACACACATCTGCACCACAAACCACCTAATAAACAGCATTTTTAAATAACATGACTACAGTGTAGCCGGTCTATCTGTTAGCAGTAGCTGCAAGGAGGTCAGAATCAACACATCCTTCCAAGACAGCCGTCCTTATAGCTAAAAACCAACTGCTGCCATGGCAACTACCACAATATAAAGCCTGGGGAAAAAAATGAAAGGAGAAATTGAGATGAGTTCAGCGCAGACCCTCAACTCCCAGTAGACATTAACATTCCCAGGAGGCCTTGCAAAAGCCATCAGTTGTTCTGTTAGCACCAGCCCACCCCCTCTTGCCTTATCGCCAATAAACCCTTCATTACGGAGCCATTAAGAATGTGATAATACAAGCAGATCTGCTCCTTCTTATGTGGGGAGGTGTGTGTGTGTGTGCGTGCGTGCGTGTGTGTGTGTGTGTGTGTCACATGTACGAGATGAAAAATCAATGGTATAAGCACAGGCGCACAGGCAGGCAACACAGGCAGCAATAGAGGAAAGCCCAGACCAGACGTGGTCCATCTCAGCTGTCATCCTGCAGATTAAAATGTTGAGGCTGACAGGGGTCAAGTCTGACATCCTCAATAAACCACTTTCCTGTCGGATGTCGAGGGGATGTAATTTTGACTGATCATCAGTCTCAAATATTCAGTCAACATCCAAAGCTGATTTTCGAAAAAGAAATAAAATGCAAAGGATCGTTTTTCAATAAAGTTTCTTCATTCTCTTAAACCAGCTAATAAAATTGGACATTTTAAAGCTTTTATTAGATGTTTTTTCAGATTGTTTTAATGGCATTATATATGTCGTGCTGGAACACATATAGGCCTAATGCATTTCTTGTTCTCATGTCTTTGTTACCTGATCAAATAAAGTTACAGTATTAACTTACATATCTCTCTGCATTGTAATATTCAAGACAAACCCTCTTTGTCAGGCAGACTCCTTTATTTTTGTCCCTACAACTCCGCCCTCCCCCCTCTAAGGTCTCCGTACAAAGTGTGCTACGTCTGCAGCCCATAAACTACCGTCTGGATTCCCCTGTGTCCTCCCTGGCAGCTCCATTGATTTCCTCTCTCCTCTCCTGCTGAAAGATGCATGAGCGTACTCAAGGAAGAGAAGCCATTTACACACCCACCAGTAGGAGGCAGGCTTTAGCCACATCCACGGCTTTTGATGCTGTTTTAGGGTACAATCAGTCCATGTAAAATTCAAAAGAAAGAGACAGAGAGAGAAACTAAGCAACATAACAGTATATTAGCTGATGCAGACACACGTCTTATCTCGATCAGGACTGTGTTGCAAAAGAGATCTTTTATTTCAATGAGACCACCTGAATGAATAAAAGTAAATATTATACAATATATACTGTATGTATGAGCCACTGGGACAGCACATTGATAAATTATCTTGAGCTATATACATAAAACTGACTTATTTCAAAGGAAGACGAGAACGTTTGAGATAGGGATGCTGTTTGGTCGGTACACAACTTTGGTCCAGACTGAAATATCTCAACATCTGTTTGAACAACAATTTGAAATGCTGTGCATACATTCATGGTCCCCAGAGGATGAAGCCCAGTGTCTTTGGTGATCCCATTCGTTTATATCTAATGTCACTATGA
>JBBPCS010000130.1:15636315-15657998 GCA_037974645.1 Hollardia meadi
TTGGGTTTTGGGAAATCCCCCCCCCCCCCCCCCCACACACACACACACACACACATCTACCGCTAGCTCCCATCTGGTGATAGGGCATTAAGAGGCGAGCCTGTATAAGGAACTGCTGGCACACAAGCATGTATGAGACACACACACACTTCAATCCAGGTGCTTTAGCTGCATTAGTTGAAAAAAATTAAAGCCTCCCTCCGTTCCCTCCCCATGTTCCTCACGTTCTCATGTTCAATTCAGCATCGAGTTGCACTGAAAAGCTTCCTATTTTATCCAAGCACTGACGCACAACAGGGGGAATTTTTAGTTGAAGGGAAAATAAAGCAACAAGTCAATTTGAAAAAAAAAACCCATTTCAATTTGAAATGCAAAGATACATTTTAAGGACTACTTAAAATAGCTCAGTTTTTCTTGGAGCTTCTGTGAAAAACAGACCTATGAGACAGAAATGCCTCAGTATCAGATTTAGATTCAGAGAGACTTTCCCAGGATATTAAATACTGGAGGTATTTGTGATCAAAACAGCAGCCATCCTTAAAATACTTAAGGATGACTGTGTGCTTGTGATTCATCCTCTTAAAAAAAATAAAACTCTATTTCTGTTTATTTTGTCCTGGAATTCCTTCATATTGAAACAAAGACTATTATGTCTGTCTGCACATGAACATATAACATACACATATCAGCAGATTGTCTAAGCTCCATGCACATAATCTTGCATCATGCAGTCGTGTTTTAAGTGTCTTTCTCTGCATATGTGTCTGTGCGTCTTGAAGGAGGCCTAATGAAAGAGACTTTCTGTCTCCGTAATATTGGAGTGCCTCGCCCCAGAGGCTCCCCCTTGACAAGTCTATGACACACTTCCTGACAAGGTGGTAGGAGGCTGCGTATGAGGAGAGGAGCAGGGGGTGTTGGGGAGGGGGGGGGGAGCTAAATATATACCAGCTGTGGTGATAGTGCTGAAGGCTGGCATGTGCAACCAATCATGCTTCCTGACTCGTGCAGGAGGAGGAACCTGCTGCTGTTTTCCGAGCCAATGGCCACTGCTCCAGAGCCTGTCGTGGGGGGGTTGTTAACCAGCGTTCAGGTAGAAGTGCAACATATAGAGCGGGATCATTTAAGGTCTTGAATACCATGATGCCGTGCTGTATTTTTCTGCATTTTGCATATCTATGTATAGCTCGGTTAACACACCCATGGTCGTGTTACGCAGTGATCCTTCATTGAGAACCATGGACAGCTCACGTGTGGATGTATGTGACTGCAGAAAGCAGGAGAGGCTGCATATAACTTACAACTATCTTTTTAAACCGTAAACAAAGATATTTCACTGTCTGCAGTTATTTTTTAAAGAAGCAACTCACAAAAATGCTAATGATTGATTCAGAATATCTTTAATAATTCACGAGGTTTCGGAAAAAAACATTAAATGCTCGTGATACTTTGGGGATAATAATTCCTATCAGTCGCACCGAAAGTGATTTTCATGAGTCCTGCTTGGTCTTAAGTCGATATCCCATCTAAAGACACACACTTTCTCATCACCCTCCTGCTTGCTCAGAGGTGCTGGAGGCACATTGTGCAAATCAGGAGCTTATTTATGAGCGACACTGAATCTCAGGGGCCCAAGCACAACATGAGCACAGCCCCAGAGTCATTAAACAGTGATTTTGGCATCCAGTTTCCTCCCTCTCACAGCCGCACCTCAGCTCCCTTAAGGCTGGAGCAGCACCTGCCCCCCACCCACAATTGAACAGCCATGTAAGATGGCGAACATATGCGCATGCATTCTCTCAATTTAGCATCCAGCCTGTCAGATGCTCACGCCTACATGCTATATTTATATATGTGATGCAAATAAAAAACATTAAAACTCAAGAGAACATTTAAAGAGCTGCTGGATGACGCATTTCTGCACAAAGACTTGCATCACCAAGGCTGACTTTGATTTTTTTTTTAACCTTTTCGGGAAGAGGCAGTGGCACGTTTTCTTGTTGATAGGCAGATTGATGGTCACAAAGGGTTATGGGTCACCTCCCTCACTTGCACCAGGACAGAATTACGGTTCTGGCTGGTTGACTGCGAGAAAACACCATTTAGGAGTGGCTGGTGACACGTTTATTGAGCCTGTCAAATTAACAAAAGCAATGAGCTGAGCCAGGACAAGGGTCACACACACAAACACATGGACAAAGGTAGAAAGAAAGCATGTCTTTAATATTGTTTAATCCAGAAGTTGTGCGCCAATCAAACACTGATCTCTGTGTCACCTTGGGGCTTCTCACAGCTCCTGCAGAGTTGTTTGACGTCAGTGGTGTTAGGAAAGAGTATGTGGTCTGAATTTGTTCTTCACTAATTCTGCTCTACAAAGTGCAGGAATCCATACAGATTGACTTTCAAGATAGACATCTAGGTTACACTAGGCAGGAAAATCCAAACCTGTTACAGGTTACTCGGCTTGAGGCCTGTAACACTTTCTCCCTCATTACAAACTATAAATATGCAAATATTTGAAAGTATAAATTCACAAATCTCCTCCCCCATAGCATTTCCAAGTGGTATTACTGGTGGCGCCACAGTTGCAAAGACCGCGTTAGCAACATGGCTACATGTCCAAAGCAAAAAGCAACCGTAAGAATTCCAACTGGACATAGAAACTCTGGTCTCGGGGCTATGATAAAGGCTGACTATACACCCGGTTGCATTAATAATTGCACAGGACCTGTTACTTACTGATGTAGTAGAAAGAATGGCAATTGTAAACCGTCTCAAGTCCCGGCAGTAAGGGGAAACACTTATCGACGAGGGGGGTTGCCCGCCTGTTCGCTTTTGTTACCTTGATCCTTCACGTTCTTTGCCTTCACCAGCAGTGTTATTTTTCTTTTGCAGGGTAGAGTTTCCACAGTTATTCCATTTGCTCCACTGTCACCTGGGGATAGCGACCGGGGAGAACAATGCCTCTTGCTGTTTTGGTTCCGCAATGGCCGGCCTGCTTCCTTTGTGCCATAAATCAAGCCGTCATTTTTCTGCAAAAAAATTCAGGCCGGTGGCAGCATCAATAGCATAGTGAAAGCAAGGCTTGCATGGAACCAATCTAAATGCGAAGGGCGCCATTATTCTTTCGCCATTACAGTGTGCATTATGTATTTACTTTATATTAACTTTGTAAGTTAAAGCAAAAAAGTCGTCTGTTCCCTGTTTTAATTCAAAAGTTCAACTAATAGACACAAGATGTCTCTTACGTCACACATTACACTTGTGTAAGTTGAATATTGAATCATGATTGGCTAACAGGCCAGTAGTGGTCATACATACTGTCTTTAAAGGGGAGTTCTGGTATTTTTTAAACCTTGTCAATAAATTCACACATTTTGGTGTGTGAATGTTTTGTACTTACCAAACGTTTTGGAATTAGTCGATTGGATTACCACATCCAGCAGCCGTGACACTGCTGCAATGTAATCCTTTGGGGCAACTATGGCCGTAAAAGTTACGTCCACTAAAAATACCACCCGCGGGCTGAAAATGTCTGACAATGCTACAGAAAGGATCCCGACAGAGATAGACCTGTAAAAGAGTAAAATCCTTTTATGTTTAACCAAAGGCACAAGTGTCTCTCGAGGTGAAGTCTCGCTCTAAAATCCTGCGGGAGGTGAGGTTTGCTGTTGTTGCCTCATTGTTGAAGTCAGCTAAACATTCAGCCGTGACATTTTTATCTTCCTGGCAATTCTTCTTGGTAAACTCCAAACTCCTCTCTCCAACTTCCACCTTCAGCAGATTAAAGTGAAAACCATCATCGAGCGTTAAAGTCTGAACATACATCGTCCTGCACAGTGAAGCTCAAACATCAGAGTGAGGCAACAATAAGCAAAACACATTTTTGAGTATAGGGAGGAATTCAATATTTTTTGGTTGAAATAAAATATAGATATAATAAGATATAATATAAAAAATATTTTTTATGTTCTCATTGAAAACACAGTTCTAATCAGGTAAATATGCAATGCTTATAATATTGGTAATAATCATTTAGGATAGCCAAGTTTAATCACAAGTACTGTTGTGGACTTTAATAAAACTCACTCGTAGGCGGGGCAACTCATGCCCAAAGGATGAGTCCAGATTGAAATCTGTAGACAGTACTTAGCCACAAAAAGAGCATCCATTATCCATCATATGATTTGTTATTGTTATGCGACTATTGCCATTTTATTTATTGTATTTGCTCTTATCCATAAAAAGAGATGTATACTTAAAAATGTCTTTCAATTCAGGAGAGAAAAATTAAAGCAGATTTTTGAAAGTCTACTTGTATTCTAATTGGACTTCTCTACCACTTGGTAGAGGCTCATTATAAAAACAAAAAAAACAAACTGTAAGGTGCGTTGAAAATAGAAATAGGGAAAATAACCTAAAAGAAACAAAGGTAATATACTCGTGCTCAGACGTTCTGTTCTGTTTTGTTTTGTAGTACAGTATCTCCTCTGATGATCATGTGTGAGAACTGTGCGCTGAAGCTTCATTGGTGGAGGAAGAGGTCGGCTCCTAAATCGAAGTAACACCTCCAAATGGCTCAATAAGTGCTCCTCCTCCCTCTCATCTCCATTAAGAGGTTAGAACAGTCAATAGGTCCAGCCGAACACTGGGGACTGACCCTATTGATTTCACCGATGGGGGAAGGAGGGCAGCCATTAACGGTGCACTTCCTGTGGCCTTGGTGGAACAGCTAAAACTCTATCTGCTGAAAAGCCAACTGTATTACTCACTGATCCCAAGGCAAGGCAAGGGAAGGGAAGGCAGGTTTATTTTTATAGCACATTTCAGCAACAAGGCAATTTAAAGTGCTTTACATAAAACATAGAAGGCATCAAGACACAATGTAAAAGCAATATGAGGCAAAACAAACAGCATTGAGAGAAATTAAAGAGTTAAAGTAAGAATTAAAAAAATAAGAAATGCAAGAGTAAAAGTTAGAATGCAGTGTAAGAAATGAGTAATTACAGTATTTGATTTAATAAAAGGCAGTGGCAAATAGAAAAGCCTCAATCAATTACAATGTTCCTTTTATTCACTTTTCAGCGTAAAAAATTTAGCACAGGAGAAAAACATTCAATTCTTTCATCAGTGTGCAGTAGTCCTTAAAGGAGCAATTTGTAAGATGTTGAGTCTCATAGTCTCATCGACAAATATTGACGCTTTGGGTTGGTAGGTCGGGCCGGCCACCAACCCCAGCGGAATGAGACAATCTTACACATTACACCTTTAAGTTTCATGTTGAGTCCTTTAAACCTTTTACGAACAATCGGTTGATTACCAACAGGTGCACCAAGTGACTACAGGAAGTCAGCAGCAACCTCAGATCCTGCTTCACTGAAAACCTCACAGGGCCCTTTCCCAAAATTAATTCCCTTAGGTCTATCAACCTAAAACAAAACTGTACATATATTCAAAAACCCTTATACAAATTATATTTCAAATAAATTTCTATGGGTTTAAACTGTGTTTGACTGTATACCCCTCACATTGTCTTGAAGGCTGTCCTGAACCAAAATTGGCTGACAATGGGAGTGTCGTCAGCTGATCTACTTCACCTGTACCAGGCTATAAAAGCTGGCCCATGTGCTCACTTTCTCTTTCCTCTCCTGTGACTGACAGTCGCTCTGCATCACTGCTTCTTTTGCACCTACAACACCTCCACAGCACACATGCCACACCTCTATGCATTGCTGATATTGATGATTTCCACACCCCATTGTTTGTCTGTCATTTGTTGGAAGTAAATTAGCTTGACTTTGTCCCGACCGACCCACATGGGTTACAAGATGTGAAGTTAGCTTCTGGCTGTACAGGTTGAACCAAGTTTGTTTGGCCAAGTGTCCCAATATCTACTGCTTTTAGACACACAATATTATCAATGCCCATAAATATTGTATCAACATGTGATTAACTTTTTCAGGTGCTATCAATAGTTTCTATTTTGTTTATATAGTATAGTACATAGTGGCAGAATGTATTAGATGTCTACTAGTGATATTATCTCCTTTGCAAATACACCCTGTTCTTTATGATGATTGTGCCTTTTCTTCTCACCCTTAAAGATGCAAAACATAACAAAACCCAATGTTCTAAGCATTTTTATCCACCCACACAATTCAATTTTCCAAACATTCGCACACAATGTCACTTAATTCTATGTATGACTTGTTATCAGAAACATGTAATAAGAGCATAAAGTGGAAAGTACAAAGCTTGTTCCTTTGTTATCAGAACAAATGCTCGGGACACACACACAGATTTGTTTGCATTTCTTTATCAAAAAAGGATATAGAGTATTTCATTTTCACATCCACAAACCTCTCAATATACACAGCAACAGAAGCCATAGACTCACACTGCAACTTCAGAGGCACAAAACAGTAAACTTTAAACTACTTCAGGTTGCACATTTGTCATCTTTGAAAACGTAGAATCGTCTGTTTAGGTTTTTCTTCCTCGATGTGAATATTGTGACAATGAAATCAGGGCGAAGGAGGGGAGGTACATGTGGCTAAGTAGGGCAACGGGGGAACATGAATCAAAATAAAAACAGGAAAGCGAGAGAGAGAGAGAAAGAGAGACAGAAAGAGAGAGGGGAAACAACAGCACTCTGTCCATGTGGACCACACAAAAACAGAAACATGAAGAAGACGAGCATCCGCTTTCTCGCAGAGCTCGTTTTATCATTCTCATCTGGTGAGCAGCCCCGTCACAAACTCCTTGCACTTCCTTGTTGTCAAAGACGTTTGTGTTGGACTCTATTACTATATTTTCCTACATATATTTCTATGTCTGTTTCTTTACAAGTGTTTATTTTTCTACATTTGTTATCACAAAAAACACATACTTTTAAACAAATGCATAAAAACAGTTACGTTATGACTGTTCATGATGTTTGACCAGAACTGTTACTATGGATTTATTGCTTTGTACACTGAGTCATGTTTGGTGCCACCTGCACACTGCGGGGGTCCATACGCTGGAACCTCGCTGCTGATGGTCTGAACTTCCCTTACAAATGTTTGATTTCTAGCTAAAACTCAGATCTGCTCTTCACCTTTGGTTAATTGTGCAAAGAAATTGAAGCATCAGTAACAGTTTCTGAGACAAAGACAAAGAAGTTTAAAGAAAAAGGAAACAAACAAACAAAAAAAGACTTAATACAAATTTCACTTTGTTCCATGCATAAATACACATCCACACACATCTATATTGTGAAGTGCTTACTTAAGGTCTCCACAGACAAGTGGCAAATTAAACAGTATTGAACCCCTTCAGACCTTGTCAGTGTAAGTGCAGAATGAGGACGCAACAGATTTGTGTTTGCTTGTTCTTTCTGTTGAGGAGCCTCAGACTAAGACTCCCATAGTTAAAGACGGGTCATTACAAATACATTAATTCATAAATGTCTCATCTCCCCTCCATTCTGTGATGGAAACTAGCAGCTTGTCCAAATTGCACACGTTTTGTTTTTTTTATTGCCACCCCTGCTGTACATCGTCTGTATAACTGAAAATAGAAATGTCCTGTTTTGGAGAACTTTATGCAAAGTATAGATAACATTCAAATACTTGTTTAGGAATGTTCACTTTAACTCCTATGTCATCTGACATTTTTAAACTCTTCTCCCTTAACTTTTAAAAGCCCTGAAAACATATTTTCTCAAGTTCTTGATTATTTGACGCAACAGATTCCTCTATCAGTTTATTTATTTTTCAGTGCTCTACTCACTGGTTTTGAAGTGGGCCCGGGCTCAGTTGATAAAGGTTATATTCCATTTTTCCGTGCACCAATCAGAATTTAGCAACATTTGAATCATAATCTGATAAAAACACATGGGAGTAATTAGCCTTGAAGGCTTTCTTCCAGAAAGGTCATTGTAACACTAATTTAACTTTGTGAAATTTTCAACCCAAACCGTGATGTTTTCCTAACCAAGTATTTGTGATGCCTAAAACAAACCAAGTAGTTTTGTTAGCTAAACCTGACCAAATGGTGACTGACCTGCAACGGGACACAAACCCTAATCTCCTGGGTAAAAACCATGCATACGACCCAGTCGGCCACAACACCAATGCTGGCTCCTTGGGATTTGTGGGTCTTTACAATACGTGCTTTCTGACAGAAGGCAGCATGACAGAAAGCCTTCAAGGCTAAATTCTCCCATCTGCTCTGAGTACATTGTTAGTCAGTTAAATCTGATCAAACCACACAGTTCTGATGAACTGATGAGCTTTTTGAGTGTTATTGATAAATAATACATAAAGAAGCTTTTTTTTAAATTTGATTGTTTATAAAGTCATAAATATTTGATGTCATAGAGAAATTACTCACTTATCCCTTTCATCATGTAAATATATATTTTACACTCTTTTACATATTTATTAAATATTGAGTTTGCTGCTCTCATATGTTAAGACTCTCATACTGATTTTGGATAGTCTGACTTTGCATTGCACAAACCCTTCATAAGGTCGTGTACGACCACGAATCTCTAACAGTGTCTAAATTTAATCTATAAACTCTTACACATCATTGCTCTCTAGTTATCTCTGTCGTGTATGTTTTATTTAAGACAAATCTTTCAACAATGCATTGCTACAACTAGAGTTTTAAATAGGTTTGCCAGAAATGTGGAATATAATTTAAAGAGACTGGCTTTAGTCCTGCACTACACTGCGGAGATGTGAAGGGTTGCAAAAGCTAAAATCAAATGCTCACCTACAGCAGTACCGTATTACAAAATGGATCACATGTGGCAGACATTTTTACCTTCTTATGCAAATGTATCCAAACAGTCACCACAAGTCAATATGTCACTCTGCAAACCTCTACGTCAGGTCGGACTTTTACACACACACACACACACACACACACACAGAAGCCGGTGATAAGAAAACAAAAGTCATCATATTGTGCATTAAAAGGACACACTACTCTGAGTGCATTCAGGAGAGATACAGTACAATCTATATCGATGGAGTATCTATTTTCAGTTTACAACGCTGTGCAGTGACATATGTATACACTGTAATGGCTGGCTTGTAGGACGTTGTACTGTTACTTTGATAAATAAGGGGCCGGTTCTGATGGGCAGCTCTTATGTAACCCTACAGGCTTCAGTGTGATCAGGAAGCCTCGGCTGATGGGATGAAAATGTTCACATTTATACACAATTGCACTCCAAATAAATATATCTATTATCAATATGCATAATAATACATTTACAGACTGCCAATTTGATATGTGTTACACCTCTATTGATCGAATATCTTTATATGTATTTTTTAAATAAATTTTGGTAATTTTTTTTACATTAAGTTGATACTTTTTCGATTTATTTTTAGGATTTGTGCAAACAATACATCAATGGATTGTAGTTTTTCTTGTTTCTCTTTATTTGATTTTTTTTTATGACTAAACTGATGCACACTCAGGAAAATAAGTCTACTCATGTGTCAGTGAATGTATGTTTGGTCTAGGAGTATCCCTCATCCTGCCTGTATCCATAGCCTGCTCCCTGTCCTTCTTCCTGGACGTACTCCTCCGTCTTCTCCCAGCCTGAAGCCCAGCCTCCGTTCACCTGTGTGGTCGCGCCATACGACTTAGCCGGACCTCCAAAGGCACCGTAATTTTGAGTGATGTCGCCCGTCTCCTCTGCCAGCTCGTCTTCGTCTATAAAGCCACACTTCTCCTCGCTGGTCAGTTCTGGGTCAGCCCACGGCTGTTTCTCACCCGATGCAAAGAGCCCATAGAAGACCACACCCCCATAATGCACCAAGGAGGCGATCAGGAACACATACTGCCACTCCTCTCGAGTCTGAAGAGGACACAAGAGGGAAGGAAAAACAAAAAGATGATTCCAGTCCCTTAAAGGAAAAGTCTGGACTTGTTTTTTCTTCTTCTTAACAAATCCTATTACAGTAAATAAAACCAAACAACCACTCCCCGGGAAACGACAGTAACCTTGCAAAAAAAGTTTTGAGGGGAAGTTGTTTTGGTGGAACATTTGCACGTGGGGAGACGAGTCCTGGCATTAAAATGGGTAATGCTCCGTCCATACGAGTACATTTTCATTTTAAAGCGCATAACTTTTGCGACGTTTACACCTAGCGTCCACACTACTCCGCCGTTTTAGAACCCCTGAAACGGAGATATTTGCAAACGCTGCTGAGCCCGTTTCAGTTTGAAACTCCAGGACTGCATTTTAGTCCAGACGGGCAAAAGCTGAGACTTTTGGAATGACGCAGACACCCATGTTCACTTCCTGATTGGGACTTATCAGCCACTACATGTCCTTCCCCGATTCGTCACGAAAAGTTACACTTTTCTTGACCATGAGCGGTTAATTCAACACGGATAATGAATTACAAGCGCAAGTGATGTTTGTAGTGATTGTTTTCTATGCAAGTAGCTGTTGTGCAATTGACTTCTGCATTTTATACTGCTTCTACTTCCTACATTCGCACGAGGGAGGCTATTATTTGAGCGATTCCTGTGTCCAGTGGAGTTATCGGCCCTACATGGAGTGCCGCTGGGCCAGTACAAACCAGTGCCTAGTGAGATAATTTTATTGCTAAATTAATGTGTTTATATGTACCGGTAAATAAGAGTAAGTGGGCCAAGTAAAGAGAAACTAAAAGTAAAAATTGTAGGTAGTATTTTCTGCAACCAAGCAGAGTAAACAATTTGCTTCCTGTTTCCACCGGCATGCACATGCCCAGTATAAGTGAATGATAAACATCGTTTTAAAACAGAGTTTTAAAATGAAAATGTACTCGTGATGTAGTCTACGTCATTACAGAAAAAGCAACAGCTGCTGACTTGTTTACATTTGTACCGTGAGCGACCGGGTTAGGAGAACTTGGCATTTTCAGCGTGTAGGTTGCTAGCTTGAAAATGATTGCAGTAACACACAGAGGAGGAGAATAGCAGACATATCAACAGTCTACATCCAGTGAGCCAGATTATCTCTGTGCCTGAGACTTTGTTGTCCAAAAACTATTAAAAAAACATTATGTTAAATGTTTAATTATTCTCAGCATATACCATCCTGCGTACATGCATACTCACTAGCGCACCAATTCTGTATTTATCCGCAGCTGAAAATAGTCCCCAAAAAATGAATGATTTACTCCTGTTTGAGTAATGTTTGTTAAAACTACAATGCCCACGTTTTAAGAAATTATTTAACCCTTTTAACCAAATTAAACTATATATCTATGACCCTATGCAGCTCCGTGGCTGACTTAATTCGTTAATACTGTATATCCATTTACAGCTACATTATATGTTGTACACCATGTATTCAATTTGAACTGTTCAGGTTGGGACTTTGTATTTAGGCCCTCTTTAAGACTTATTCAACACATGAAATGAGAGGATCAGATGCGGTGATGTTTGGTGCCTGAAGGGAAAATCTCTTACCTTGTTCTTTGTCATAGTGCCAACAATCAGTGGGCACACCATCCCGGACAGAGTACCCACACCATTAGAAATGCCCATCAGGATACTGGCATAGCGCGGAGCGATGTCCAGGTGATTGACATTAAAGCCTGATGGAGAAAAAAAAAGAGCATAAAATGAAAAAAAAAAAAAGATAAATTTTACCTTTGTTCATTATTATGAGGCCAGACAACCAGAATTAAATGCCAAATTGAGGGAAGCACTGTGACATTATATGCAAGAGGTCAAAAAAAGAAATAGAATCAGGACACAGTTGGAGATAAAAGCAGCACAAATTGTGACCTTCTTGTTTCAGAAATAGGCAGCAGCTCGCCACACATCCACCTCCTCCCCCACTCTGACTGGCTGAATGAGTAAGTGTCCTCGTGAGCTGCCTCACCCTGCCTGCCTGCCTGAATGATCCCCTGGGACAGCTAGCACTGAATTATTAAACATTGTAGGAGAAAGCTCAAGAACAACAGGCAAGAAACTGATTGTGCACAGAGTCACAGACCTCTGCGTCCTCTGTAACTAAAGATAAACATGAAAGTATCTGTTGAATGAATGGTTGGAGGAAAAAAAAGATGAAAGGTTCACTTTGCCAGTCAGTGAAAATGTGATACAAATACTATCTGAAGTCTGATGTTTTGAGGAAGTCTTTCGTAGCTGATTGAGCTCATTGCTGGTGTATAAACCATTCATCTCAAGCGTATTGTCTAAAGACAATAGACCCTTTTGCACAGCCCATTCAATGCAGGCCTGTTGCGCCTCTGTTGCGCCTTGCCGTTTGTATAAACGTAACAGAGGAGTAATGGGGGGTCAAAGTTGTTCCGCCTCTGAGACGACAGTGGAGGTAGTAACAGCACCGAATCAATGTCTGTTTAAACGGTGTGAGCCGGCGTGGCGGAACAACGAGAC
The DNA here is from genome assembly GCA_037974645.1 of Hollardia meadi. Taxonomy (NCBI): domain Eukaryota; kingdom Metazoa; phylum Chordata; class Actinopteri; order Tetraodontiformes; family Triacanthodidae; genus Hollardia; species Hollardia meadi. The sequence continues at coordinate 15,648,718 of JBBPCS010000130.1, forward strand.
AGGGCTGTGAAGTTTTGTCGACATGATTTGTGTGCGACCCTCAACCGGGAGATTTAAAAGCAGCTAGCAGCAGTTAGCAGCTAAGTCTAAGAAAAAGAAAAACAACCGAAAATGTTTACAAATTGTGGAGACAATGCGAGGATCGGAAGCTACTTACCCTCCGAGCAAATGATGAGCTCATCCGCCACATAACAGTAAATGATTCTTATTGCCATGTTGTTCCATTATTTATAAAGTGCTGCTCGTCGCGCATGTAAAATGTCACACTAGACTCCGACACTGATGTGTTACCCATCACGCCTCTTTTAATTGCAGAATGCTGGCTTGCTATCTAAAATCACACAGTGGAGCGGCGTTATGGCGCCGTTGTTTTGTTCAGTGTAAATAAACAAAGGCAGCGTATAGAGAAGGGTCTTCGTTGTGGCGATATTGCACAATCTTTGTGTAAAAAGGGCTATTGAAACATACCACTGCTGGGATGCTCGTAATTGCATGTGATGTATGTAATTTAGAATATTTTATATCTCCCCACACTCATAGCTAGAAATCAACCACGTGACCAGTCTGAGGTATTTTAGGTATTACTGTATGTTCTCCACTTCTACATACTCAGTTTGTGCAGAAACCCAAATAAAACAACACAGTTTGGGTTCTCCAAAAATTTGTGTTAGATTTGTATTTAGAAAAAAAGGCACTGAAAAAGAGGCAGTGGTAAAATAAAGTATAAATTACTGAATAAAAACTACAATTTGTGTAATTGTACCTAAATTATATTATGATTGAGCTGCAGCGTGTTTTACTTCAAACTAACCTGATATAGCAAATCCACTGAAGCCCACTGCCAGCACCAGGAAGGAGATGGCCACCCCTTTGCTGTGGGAATATCCTACCACCAGCAGCAATGTGGCCTCCATGCCAAATCCTAACAGAGACAGACAGGTCACACACACACACACACACACACAGGAACACACAGACTGTTGGTCATCACAGTGCCAATTGAATTGAGCATGATACATTGTCTGCACTCAATTACGTAAGTGACAGATATGAAATCAATGCACAGTCACATTCAGCGAGTCAACTTGTGTTTAAGTATTGAACACATAGATTTTCACCAAAACATAAACACAACCAGCTCTTGAACCCATCTGGCAGTGAAGAGCAGCCTAACACCATGAAGGTAACACCCTGTAGCTGTGGAGAGAGAGGTGTGGGAAATGACATTTCATCCTCGGTTCAGGCTTCTCACCTCCGCAGTTCATGATTTTCCTGACGGTGGTAGTTGACAGGATGTTCCTGCTGCGTAGGTAATCGGCCAGCTGGCCACCGATGGGCACGATGATAGTCATCACCAAATGGGGCAGGGCAGACAGTATGCCCACCTACAACCACATACAGAAAATCGACCAAATCAGCTGCAGTATAATATGGCAGACAGATATCCTCAGACTGGATGAATGACCTGCCTGAGGAGCTGTGGCTTGCTACATCAGCATCTTCTTCTAAATCACTTTTGAAGACTTATTCTTTTCGAAAGGCTTTCTCATAATATATAATTTTTGCTTTTAATTGTTTAGGTATATTTTATGAACTTTGAGCTACATTGTATTTTATTCTTGATGCTGCACTTAAGTTTTGCAGTTTTGCAAATTTTATCCCTGTGTTTTATTTACGGTTTTAATTACCCATTGTTTTAAGATTTATTCCTCCTTATTCCTTTGCCGGCCTGTTTTATTCATACACTTTAAAGCACTACGTAATGTTTGTTTTCATAAGTGCTATACAAAAAAACTTAATTATTGTTATGTCAGCAGAATACACCTATTAAGCCTTTTTGAGGAAGTGTCCTTTAGCTCATCACTGACAAGTACATCAAACGTACACGCTACAGATGAGTCTTTTTTGCATCGTTTTGTTTTGTTTGTTTCATTGTGGGGAATTTTTGAGGGCACTGTTGTGGATGTCTATCACAGAGATAACTAATCTCTTAATCCTTTTTTTTAACCTTTGATTGTTGCCTTGCCTCTAAGATATCTGGTTCAATATCAGACAGAAATGTTAGCATCTGATGCATTGTTAGCATAAAGTTAATTTAACCCTGATGACACAGTTACAATTATATTTACATTCATTATATTTATATTCCCCATGAATCACTTATTCTGTAGTAACTGTGAACTGATGCTGCTTTGTTGTGTAACACATTGTATATCAGTTCATGAGAAAGACCCACAGTCAGTCTCACTGACATTGATTCTGACTGACCGATTCCAAGGGTCACATGTCCTGCTCAAAAACAATAGTGCTGTGAATCTATCGTGTATTGATCACACAGTTCATGTTCCATGTTTGTCGCTTGTCCACTGACTCGTGTGCTGTGAGCTCACCTTGCTTATCTCAAAGCCAAACACTTCCTCAAAGTATGCAGGCTGGCTGATCAGCAGCAGGTAAAATGTCCAGCTCCTGCAGAAGTTGGCCACGATGATTGCATAGACAGGCATAGAGGTGAAGAACTTCCTCCAGGGGGTCTTGAATTTCTGGAATAGTTTATCACAAAGGATTTCATTTTATAACATAACCTGTTAGTCTCTCTCTGGCAAAAGACATAAGATGATGCCTGATGAAACTAGTGCCCTATATGCACTTTTTGGGTGGAGTACATTAAATTTATTGTCTTTAATAAGGGTAGATTGTTATCTGGAGGGTGTCCCCTCACCTCAGCAGGACCCGTTAGCTTGGCACTCTCTCCAATGCTCTCCTCGATGTAGCAGCGCTCCTCATCAGTAATGGTAGGATGTTCGGCAGGGCTCTCATAAGACACAAGTATCCAGAACATATACCAGACGATGCCAAAACACCCTGCATATTACAGACGGATTACACGTCAGGACTTCAGATTATTGCAGATGAAATACTGCAGCTAATTTTGACCTCAGCAGTAAATAGTTTGGCAGCCTGATCTTTCCAAAATGCCTGAGAGAATAAAACCCAGACAGGAAAGCTATTCAGTCCAGAGAGAGAGAGATTTATTGACACACCCAAACATCGGAGGGAGGAAATCAATACACAGTCCGCCTGGATAAATCCATTTGACTTTCACTGGACTCTCCGAGTGTCAAACTCTTCAGGTTTCTGCCAAGCTTAAAAACATTTTAGCACTTGAACATTTTTCGACATATCTACCAAATTAAACCTCATCTGAATGAATTAATCACACACACGCAGCACATGTAGGCCCTCTTCAATTCATCTTACCATAAACATAGAACACTGAGGACCAGCCTGAGTACTGAACCAGGATCCCAGCCAGAGGCATTGCTATCACAGCACCAGCATAAGAGCCTGACAGACAGTGAGACAAGGGAGTCAAAGCTCGGGAAGATCCGGCTTCTTAATCCAGAAATGCAACAAATCAATTCTGAACCCAGTTTATAATATAGATTATAAAGTTTTTACCACAGAATGAGATGGTGGCCAGACGACTCCTTTCCAGCGGAGGAGCCCACTTACTCCAGATGCCATGACAGGCTGGGTAGGTCACTCCCTAAACACACCATGCAGAAACAGACTATTAATCCATGATGAAGCATACAGAAACAGTTAGCAGCTGACTGGCACTCAGTCTTCCTGGCACAAACATGCATATATAGACATTTATGTATTTAATGAGAGTGGTCAATGCTCTGTGTCGGCCATTTTTGGCATTCCAGGAGCCACTGTGTGCAAGTGAAGTGATTTAAATCCAACCTATAAATTGGGCCTATAAATAAAAGGTGTGTACAACTAACAAATTAGAGGCTTCAGTCATGCATTAGTTTGCACTCATGCACTCAGCACAGTATTATTCCAGTAAATAATGTTGTCAAAATCTGCACATAAGTAGAAACAAAACTGGTCCCATTTTCTACATAAATTTCAAATATAATGAAGGCGTTTTAATGCTTTACCCTTATGTTGTATTTCTAGATTTTTTTGAGATTAGGATGTACGAAGAATCTTTGAGGGAATACCCTTTTAGATCTGAGCATGAACCAACAGTTATCTGATGTAATAACTAACAAAAAAATTAACATTGTCACCCTTGTAATTAACATGAACAAATTTCACGCAGCCATGAGCAAAGAGGGTCTGATGAGCTGTTCGTGGAGCAGAGCAGCCCTGCAGCTATTAAATGTTCATCAGCCACTAATTTGAACAAACTGTGTTGGCGTAGAATACAATCTGCATGGACTTTGGAGAGCTGCGTGCTGCCCCCAGTCTTTAAGGGATGAAATATTAGATCATAATATTTGATTTCTTAATGCGTTCTCCACAAAACTTATCATTTAGTTCTCAGTGAACATGTGCTGCAACATGTTATATGATTCTGGGCTCCTAATAAGAGAAATATACCATCAGGAATAAGTGTTTGATACTATTTGTCCAAAAACAATGAAACAAGATTGTGCTAAAAAAAATAAAAATAAAAATGAACTATACAAGCGATAACCACAAATTTTATCTTTTCATTGTTTGTTATATTTACATAACTAAGAACTGTAGTTTCAGCTTTTTGTATTTTTCACGCAACTAAAAAACAGACGAATTGCATCAACATGCCAAAATTGTCCGAACAGCAGGCAGATATGTGTGTGCATGTTTCCCTACAAAGATTTACATGCTTTCACTTTTCAGCATTTTCCTTTTCATCAGTCTGTATGCCAGCACGTTGCTGTTGTGTTTCCAGCAACAACAAAAAAAGAGCTGGATTATCCCACAAACACTCAGCTGTAGTGGATTGGATCAATACAGCTCGTCTCATATTCCCTCTGGTTGAACATCCACTACACATTAGAGTCTTTCCTTTCCTTTCTCTTGGAGTAAAATTAGCAGGAAGCCCCTTTGTAGTATTGCACAAAGACATACTGTTTATGTTCTATTATTAGGTACAATGTTTCTGGTGCATTTCCCACATTATGACTTGTTGTAATATAGGCCTCCTTTTAAATGTCAGCATTGTCTTACCTCCACCAGACCTTGTAATATCCTCACAAAAATGACACACCCATAATGCACTCGGGCAGCCGAGGGAATGAACATGTTGAGAGTCGAGGTCAGGATAATGGCAGCACCAAATACCCTGAAAATGATAGAATGTGTTTTATATATAGCATCTCCCCTCATAATTATTTCAACTGAACTGAATGTGTGTCATTAACATCATTTAGATTTCATTTGTAGCCTACCATCATGACACGGAACAGTGCATTGAAATAAGCCTGTCACATTAGATGAAATCCTATCTCTTTCTTTTTGGGAAATATAAAATATTATTGGCTAAATTACATTTTGCACTAAAAATAGGCCTATTCATGAAACAAATCGATTAATATTTTACAATGAAAGGCCATTTCAAGCCACTTTATCTCCTTTTAAAAAAAGAGGACTGTCACATTTAAAACCTCTGTACCATTACGACCAGAGCACGTATCGCGCGTCGCACCTTTTCTCATCGGTTCTGATTGGCCCTGCATCACATGCGCCCTTCTGACGTCAGTGAACTAAATATTTCAAGCAGCAACGCCCCGTTAACAGCCACACAGATGTCGCTTAGCAACCATTTTCACTTCGGTACGTTTCAAGAAATGTTTTTCATGAAGATTTTAATTCGTCGTTGAAATATATGCAAACAGAGGATTTGTTGGTCATTATTTTGCGTATTAGCAGTAATCTATACAGCTCACACCTTATCAGCCTCATCATTTTCATCGTTTAAGGTAGAAGAAAGGAAGATTATTACGATATGTGTGTGTTGGGTTTTTTTTCATCCCATTTTTGCCGCGAGGAAGCAGCAGAGCTAAGTGACACAAGGCCGTCCATAAACACCGAGCTATTTCTCATTTGTGTCACGTTCTCCCGCCCCTTTTATCTGCACGCGGGGGGCAAACCCTAATCCGGTAGAGACTACTGTTGGGCACGAGACCAATTGATTCGATTACATGCTCGTGTCAATCAACAGGATGAGGAACAGACAACCAGGAAAATAAACATTTTAAAAAAGAAGATTGGGAAAAAAAAGGGCTGTCGGTATAGATTTATATCTGGCTGTTCTGGCTGCACTTTGTATAATTTTTATTCGGTAATATAGAATTTTTTTTTGCCTTTTTATCTATAAAGGTCCATTGTCATGCTCAATATTTAGACCTCTAGTGTTGATCTATATGCGGAAGCATTTTGGCTTTATGTTCGTAACGATTACATGAGCCGTTTATAGCCATAGTAGCATATCAACATTCAAAAATATAGCTCAATATTAGCCTATAGTGTCTATGTAGTAATATAGCGTAATTATGATGGGTGACGCATTGGCAGTGCTCATGTGAATTAAAGCCTTTGGCGACAGGACAAGGCCTGGTCTCCATGCCCTGAGAGAGCGACAGATTAGCCCCCCCACCCCCAGGGAACTCATTAACAGGTGGCAGAAAGCCCTGACACCGGGAGCTTCAGGGCTGCCAGCCACCCCTGCAGCTTGAATCACTTCAGTGCAGAAGACTGTCTACTTGCCTTTATACTCAGCCTATGGCTGTGGATTGCTCATCCAATTCCTAATTCTGACAACAATGGCGCCATTTTTATGGAGTAGGCGTCGCCTTGTCTGTTTGATTTTGATTTGGCTGATCACGGCATCAACACGTGTTCATGTTCGTTTCCTACTATTTTTAAAATAACAAAGAATGAAAACAATATAGGCCTATAGATAAAGGAGGTGAGAGGAAAGGAGAGTCACGCCAGAAAACAAAAAACAAAACAAAAAATACAGTAAATAAAAATGCTTAATCTGCCAAATGGCTGGGTTGTATGTATGATGATTCGCAGGGAGTGTCGCCTGTAGGCTACCTGTTTGCAGCCAGCCTGGAGGATATGTATCCTCCCGGGATTTGTGTCACGATGTAGCCCCAGAAAAAAGATCCGTGAATCAGTCCCACCGTCTCTGGGTCCCAGTTGAACTTGGCTTTCTGGTACAGAAAACAAAACCAGTAAAAAAATAAATAAATAAATACATAGGCTTAAAATAAATAGCCTGAGAAGGGTGGGGGCTCCTACATTTGTGGGCAATCATTCAAGAAAGAAATGAAAACAGGATTGATTAAAGCTAGGCCTGTTTGTAAAAGGCCTGCAAACGGTTTATTTCGATCAGATTGAGCTCATCACCAAAATCATTCATCTGCCCTGCGCTGTCAAAGACTAACTGAGAAGTGAGACACAGCTGTGCGTGTTGAATGCCTATACGATTATTTGGTTAATATTTGGCCTAAATGCAGAAATATAAATATAAGCATTAGTTTTATTCAAAATACAGCCTAGAACATAAAGTGTGTTGTTGTGAGATCACAGATGGAGACATGTTTGTTTGTTTTTGTTTTTTAACAATGCACTTGCCTTTTGAGTTTGCTCACGTTTGCACTTTTCCAAATAAACGCTGTTAAGGAAATGGCTATTTTAAAATAACGTTGCATTGACAGCCAATTGTCAGCTTACATTTCTAAATGATCTTTACACAGAAGCTTTACCGAGATGTATTTGAACTTTTTAATATTGCACCATATCGAAAAGCTAGCTGACATCATTAAAAAAAAAGATAAGCGTAGGTGCTATTAATGATTTGGTCATTATTTCTTTATATGAGGCCAATTAAAGGATTTCTTACGCATAAATATCTGCTTAGGCTGCATTTTGAAAAAGGTCATCAGACATGATTATTGAGGACCATTTAAAGTTCGGAAATCGAATTTATGGCCCAACATGACAGTAGGCCTAGCCCTAAATTCTGTAGTAAGCTATAGGCCTATCATGTGAGGATTTTCTTTTTTGCTAAAATAAGAACCATGTGTCCTGACGCATGCGGTCTGCGTTGTTTTGTTTTGTTTTACGTCAGGTGCTGTTGCCACACCTCTTTGATGATGATTTTGCCGTTCTGGTGGATGGTGCTGTTGTTGACCATGCCCACTATGGCCACGCCCAAGTTACACCGGATACCGAAGGAGATGCAGAAGCCCAGGCCGCTCAGGATGGCGATGATGTAGCGGCGGGGCAAACCGAAGCAGTTACAGTCGCACAACGGGGGTTTCTTCTCCGCGGCCTCCCGGGGCCGCCCATCCTCCGTTAGCTCGATCACCTCCCCGGTTTTCTGTCTCCTCTCCATCACCCTGAAACAGCCAAGTGAGGACAGTGTCTAGCAAGTGTCCCCTAACAAAATACCATCACATGAGATGATGACACTAAAAATCCATCCTAAAATGGAAAACATTTCCAAGGAGGCCCATTTTATTTTTTATTTTGCATGAATATTTTATTATGGATTGGATACTTGTGAGCTTGGGGGGTCTTCCTGTCTAGATTTTTTTTCTCCCTTCATAAAGAAAATACTTGATGCTAGCCTTGCAGAGTCACAATCAACCAGCTGCTATAGGCAGCGGGTGGTGAGGCCTCCATTGTATTTTCTTGCTGGGGGAAAAAAAATTGTCTGCCACACTGGAACATCATGAGGTTCATGTCAGATCACTGGAGAGGCATGAAAAACCGAACTGAAGCTAAATACGCATGCGTTAATCTGTATTGCTTTTAAGAAAATAAAAAAACTAAAAAAACAAACTTCGCCTGTGAAGCTAAAAACGGGCGGACATGTCCCTGACTGTACCGCATTGCAGCAGCCAGCTCACTTTCACACTCATTAGAATTCACGGGACCGAGCAGCAGCTCCAGCCTCCAGACACACGTCTGTGGGCATTCCTCAAACTCTTTTTTTTTCCCCTCCAGGAAAGTCGCCACACGCTGTTTGTCCAAATTCAGGATGCAAATATATACGACGCCTTTATATAGGCTATATAAAATGAAACAAGCAGATTCATGTGTCTGCAAAGAGCAACAGGGCTCATTAATAATGAAAGAAACAAATAAAATAAAATACAAATTAACGATGGGGTTGAAGTGAAATCAAAGGCCTGGTTTTTATCGGCTTGTAAACCGCATTGAAACCAAAATTCAGCTCATCATCAATAAATTTACATTATTTTTACTGGATGTCTCCTCCACATTTTAAGGATTTAAGCACAGGCAACCCGCCCGAATTGCTTAAAATGACATGAAAGATGAATTCACAATGGAATACTTAAGCTGGAAGTCAGACATTTTTATTCGTTCAATCACACAAAACAAATATCTTCTGGTGGGGGGGGGGGGGGGGGGGGGGGGGGGGGGGGGGGGGGGGGGGGGGGGGGGGGGGGGGGGGGGGGGGGGGG